>CM051241.1:29412887-29922887 GCA_027917425.1 Gastrophryne carolinensis
GTGGGGCAGAATCCCACTCACCTCCTGAGAGTAAACTGTGGAACCTGGCCTCCAAGTGCCCGCTGATGGAGCTGCAGAGGCCCAACTTTCACAGCAAGGGGGCATTTCTCTCTCTCTTCTCAGTTCCCGCACTCTGCACCCAATGGCTCTACTCCTGCTTCCTTTTTAGTCCTGGCTCAGGATTCGTCTTGGGATTCCCCATGCTGGTTCTCTCCTCCTCTGTTAATACCTGATAAAAGACCGATGATCAGAAGAAGAAACAAAGCCAAGCGGAGAGATCATCCAAGAGAAGGCATAAATACTATAAAACAAATGGAATGAATGACTCAGGAAAGTAGATGCATATTCTTTTGAATAAGCCTCAGATGCTACAGAATATCTTAAAAACACAATATTTCAGACAATTAAATATCCTCTGGTCAGGTGGAGATTTATTTAAAGTTCAAAGTGACTTTAGATACAGTAGCTTTATAAGTGGGACTTGTCTGACAATCTCAATGGCTGTGGTTATGCAGAGTATGAAAGCTAGGATAAAAGCAACAGTGTACTGTAAAGGCAAGTGGGAACAGAAAGGTTTAGTGTGACAGGAAAAGCCAAAATTGACAACTGTGGCTGCAGTTATAAAATTTTGTTTTATAATTTAAAATGTAAATCAGTACACTAATCGGGATGCCCTGCTGCTCAGTATCATCCATCAAGCTCAATATCACCCTATTGATACTCATCCTTTCTACAATCTATTGATGGCCTACCAAATTGAGGATCTGCTGCCATCCTTACAGAAATGCTGAGCAGATGTGTCATCATTATACACCTGCCTATCTGGTGATTCTGATTGGATGATGGCTATCACATGAGCCCTGGAATGTGGATGAATTTCCCCATCATGGGAGAAAACTCGTCCATCACTGCACAGGGGATCATCCGGATTTGAGATGCCCTATGCTGCCAGTGTAAGGCACCATAAATCTTTAAGACATTGATAAGAAAGTGCTAGCCATAGTTTATAGAACTATAGGTCATTTTAGAAGACCATAGTTCAGTTTTTCCCAAGTTGGGGCACTAGTGCCTTTGCTGGTACTTGGGCTATTCTCTGGTGGTACTCAAGGGCACCAAGAGGAGATGGAGCTGCTACTTGAATAAGATAAAATAGGTTGAGTAATACTGTAGGTTATTTGTCAAAATGACAGGTAATTTAAAGGTAATAAAAAAAAGTAATAAAGGATAGATTGGGCTCTATAAAGACTCCAAGAAGGACTGTGAAGAGGCTGACAAGCTTTATATGGAGGTTGCTGACATTGTGGATGGGTCTCAGAGAGGTCTGCAGCTGTGCTGTTGTGTGGAGGGACCAGGTGCCATGGGCGTACATACCATAGAGGCAGAGGAGGCAGGTGCTACCAGGCCTGTGGCAGAATGGGGCACTATGGAAGCTGCCTCCCCCCCACCGTGTCACCCCATTTCTGGGGTGTCATTACAGTATGCTAGCAGCTTAGAAAACGAGGTGATGGTATCTTTGTCCATCATGTGATACTTACATGATTTAGAGGAATCAGCTTTCTGCGATATGTGAGTCATCTCACCATTGTGAGTTTTATGGGCGATGGGCAGCGAGTTTCACAAAATATGGCATCCCGATTCGGGCAGGCCAAGTGTCTGGCTCTGGAGTCGATGCACGTTTTGATTGTATTGCATTGTAACGGCTGTAACAGGCTGTCAGCGCTGTCAGTGATGTAAAGCTGGAGGATGCGGAGGAGGAGGCAAAGGAGGAGGCGGGATGTAAGTGGTTATGTCATCAGGTGAACCTGTAAACCCGATATCTTGGCCATTTCTTCTTCAATTAAAAAATGGAAAACCGTTTCAGACAATGTAGCCCAATGCAATGGTGTAATAATGGCCTTAGCCTGCTGTAGCATTGTCAATGATACCTTGCACAACCTTGGGAAGACAGCATCATAATGAGATGTTCCACCAGTAAACTGTTGATTTCTCACTTTGTTCCTTACAATTATAAAGAAAAAATTACAATCCCCAAATTGTTAGTATTAATCCAACTTTCAAATTAGAGTAGGCAGAATCAGGATTAATCCAGTTAAACAATAATTGGTTTGTTTACAAGTAACAACATTTTAATTGTTTTTCCAAATCAGCTTTGTGTTGCACACCAAAAAGCGTTCCAATTCTTTGCCTGCATACTTTAAAGTAGCCTAAATTAACTCACCAATCCAAGAAAGCTGAGCCACCATTGGTTGGATGTAAATCTGCCATCTGTTACAACTTTATATTTTAACCTGGCCTTTGCAGCCTGGAATGATAAATCAACACACAAGTTGTTATTAAACGGTTCATTATGCCGGTAATATGATTCATCCTCATGTGTGAGATCGTGAGTAACCTACAAGAGATTCCATCTCAACATGATGTATGAACTGGCCGTGAGAATGCAATTGGGTGGAAAGGTCAATGAGTTGAGTCAGATCCCGCTAATTTCAACTTTGTTAGGACGTCATCTATCATCGAAGAAAATAATAACCGACAGAGGACGGTTCAGGGTTGAAAAATTATATTTTAATGTACTGTGCTGTTTCGTTATCTTAAAGCGTCAGATGGCATTTTTCACATTTTCTTTTTTGAGGTGTTTGCCATTCTTTATTTCTTGTTTAGTTTGTCTCTTCGATTCCCTAAAGCAGACTCGAGGAAAAATTGACCACGGTGGCACACAGGGTTCCAGGCATTTTTAAAGCACTTTGCTCTTGAGCCCAAATTGGTGGATGACCTGGCCTGGACAGAAAGTGAAATAGTTTGTTTCCAATCATTTCCCAGATTAATATGTCTCTCTTTTTGAAGGCTTCAGACATTTTGACTTTCTGTCACAAGCGCATATTCACCCATCCACCATTCCCATGCTGCTCCCCAGATGGTGCTGTGAAAGTTGTGGTGTTGCCTGTCGATGAATGACAGCATGTGTGACAGGAAGCACTTTATTCTCTGCAATGTCATCTCTAGTGCAGCAGTGGAGCAGATGAAGGAAGGTCGCTAATTTGAAAGCCTTCAGGAACAACGTGGCATTGACTGTATTGTCGGGTCATGCTGTTCTAACCATGTTGCTTCTGCTATGCTCACAACAATATCTTGTCTGATGCTAAGCCACGACCAGAGCTCTTATTTCAAGTTATGTTTAATGGTATAACTCTAACTAGCTGGGCGTGAATGGCAGTCCTGAGAGTGCTATTCAAGCCATCCATACTGAGGGGGGCCTGGACTGGACTAGCTCCTTGAGTCAGTATTGGTGGCCCACATTGGCAAGGGGGTGCTGGAGGGCAGATGAAGAAGTATATTTCCTAATTCAGGACACCAAGCTGAGAGAAGGCACAGCACTGGAGGATTGCTCAACAGGGTAAGCTGCTGTTTATTTTTTTAAACTTTTGCCTGAAAAATCCATTTAAATACTGATAAACACACAACTCAGCATAACAAGACACACAGGTTAAAGCTTCTTCTTTGTCTGATTCTGTGTCTGAGAAAGACAGCAAGTTAAGCAAGGGGGAGTAAAATGTACCTACATCTGTCCATTTGGCAGGTTTACTTCACTAAAGCCACTGATAAGGTTCTTGTTCTATTGGTGTCTCAGTGGTGTCGGTGCCCAATGCCAGAGCATTTTGTGTAACAGAATCTTACCAAATCATTTCAACAAGCATATCAATATCCATGATCTATCATCATGAATATTAAATCAAGAAACCAGCTACAGTAATAGCCATTGGCCACTATAAATAGTGGCATTGGTTGTCAAAGGACTGGAAACACTACACAACCATTAGAAAAGATGGCATTATTATGGCATCATTTTGTGTTAACTTTAAGCATATTCATAATGTTGTGGCATTTAGCTTGAGGCCAGCCTTCTACAATATATCTCCCCTTTTCAGTTTTAATGTCATCCCTGTGTGTTTAAGTAAACTAGGATAGAAAAGGTCCATGATATAGCAGACTGAGGTTGGGTCAACCAACCCTGTAAATAAGCTCCAAAAACATGGAACCCCAAAGCTGCAAAAGAACCAGACATACATCATTGCACAAGGGGTGTGTCACTGGCAGCCTTTATTCAAAATATTCAGAAGATCAAGGCATTTAGTGTACTGCCTACCCTAAAAATGTGCCTTTATGTCTTCGTTCTATCTTCTTTCTTCTCCTGGTTCTGGAAAGAGAGGGTTAAAGGCCAGACCTAAATGGAGGCTGGTGGGGCTTGAAAGGCAACTCCAGTAACACTCATTGGTGCTGCCTAACAGCTGTTAAGAGGCCAGAACCAATCAAACAGGACCTTATCAGTGGTCAGTAAAGGACATGTGCAATAACTGCAAACTTTTTTTTCAACCACTAATATTATTGGTCTATTGAGTATCTTGCTCGGGATTCTTCTGAACTCCCACTGGGCATTTATTTTGTTAAATTAGCAACTACTGCATGCAGGTTGTGTTCATCATTCTGTCACGCTCCCGGAACCTCAATTACCACTTGGACAACTCCAGCTCTCTTGGTAAGGGCCTCAACCCCCAATCTCCGCAGCCAGCTTCACCTATAGGAGCCCCCGCTTGCCGAGACGCAGAACACGCCTGCTCGGGATCGGTTGCCCCCAGGACTTTATGGCTCAAAGGATGAGGTCTTACGGTACAGAGTGCTGGAGAGCCCGCGGCTGGAAGTGGAATCGGGTAGCCGGTATGTGAGCGTAAGGATGGCAGTCCAATAGACAGGCAAGGGTCGGCAACAGGAGTGGAGATCGAGGATGGTCAAACAAGCGAGGGTCGGCAACAGGAACGGAGATCAAGGATGGTCAAACTGGCAAGGGTCGGCAACAGGAGTGGAGATCGAGGATGGTCAAACTGGCAAGGGTCGGCAACAGGAGTGGAGATCGAGGATGGTCAAACAAGCGAGGGTCGGCAACAGGAACGGAGATCAAGGATAGTCAAAAAACAGGCAAGGTCGGCAACAGGAATCAGGATCAAAATCGAGGATAAACAGCTACAAGGGTCTAGGCGCTATAACAGGCAATGACAGACTGACTGGGTTGAGGTTAAATAGGGAACAGACATAATTGGCCAAAGAGAGTCAGTGTAGTGATTGGTGCAACCAGGAACTTTAAACAGATTGGACACATGGGGCGAGCTGCCCAGAATTCAGAGAGAGCTGATTGGAGGGAAGTAGTGAGGGAGTGACGTGCTGATGGGATTGGCCAGTGACAAGGGAAACATTCCCCCCACCCACACCTGTCTCTTTAATTATTTCTCCTCCGGCGGCCGCGCTGGGAACAGCGGCGCCGGAGGGCATAAACACAACGTGCTCGCGCGTGTGCGCGAGCACGAGCGCCGGAGCCGGGGACGCCGGCCAGAGAGGAACCAGGCGCGCGCGCGCCAGGAGGAAGGAGAGCCGCCGCCCGCCGCGGCCGCCGACCAGGAAGCCGCGCGGCGGTACGGGGAGCGCGACAGGAACGGGGCGCAGGTAAGTGGGTGCTGACATTACCCCCCCCCCTCACAAGGGGCCTCCGGACCCTCACCAGGTTTTTCCGGATTGTCACGGTGAAATTTCTTTACCAGAGCCCTGGCGTGAACATCCCTAGAAGAAACCCAGCATCTCTCCTCAGGACCATAACCAACCCAGTCAATTAAATACTGTATAGTATTACGCACTCTACGAGAATCCAAAATCTTGTTTACTTCATATTCTTGTGCATTATCTACTAAAACCGGAGGAGGACCAACAGGAGAAGAGTCTTTAGCAGGCTTCAACAGAGAAACATGAAATGAGTCGGAGATCTTCATAGTAGAAGGAAGCTGTACTTTATAGGTAACATTATTAAGTTTTCTGATAATAGGATAAGGACCAATAAATTTAGGACCCAATTTATAAGAAGGCTGACGGAGAGCGATATTCCTAGTGGAAACCCAAACAAGGTCTCCACACTGAAGGATAGGTTCCTGAGACCTGTGACGATCAGCAAACTTTTTATATTTAACGCGCATAGTTTCTAAATTTTTCTTGACACATGCCCAAACCTCTTTCCGTTTCTGAAGCCACTCTTCTAAGACCGGAAAATCAGAAGGTGCTGCAGAAAAAGAAGAAGCCTTAGGATGCTTTCCATAATTACAGAAGAACGGGGATATTTTGGTACTATCACTCGGCGCATTATTATACGCGAACTCCGCAAAGTCAATAAATTCCGACCACTGCTCCTGAGTGTCAGAGATGTAACATCTTAAATATTGTTCTAGGCTCTGATTCGTTCTTTCGGTCTGCCCATTAGACTGGGGATGATACGCGGAGGACAAAGAAACCTGAATCCCCAAACGTGAACAAAAATTTTTCCAAAATTGTGATATAAATTGCACACCCCGATCGGAAACAATATTTACTGGAATACCATGAAGACGAAAAATATGCGAGATGAACAAGCGCGAAAGTTCCGGAGCCGAGGGTAGCTTGGGTAAAGCAATAAAATGAGCCATCTTACTAAATCTATCAACGACTACCCAAATCACAGTGTTCCCATGCGAGAGGGGTAAATCAACAATAAAATCCATCGAGATGTGAGACCACGGTTCTTTAGGGATCTCAAGCGGAATCAGATACCCACTAGGGGCCTTGTGTACCCCTTTACTTCGTGCACAAACAGGACATGCGTCGATAAAGGTAGTGATATCACGTCTCATAGAAGGCCACCATACATGACGTCGAGCTAAAATAAAAGTTTTACGAATTCCCAGATGCCCGGCAGTTTTGGCGTCGTGGAATTCGCGGATTACGTCGGAACGCAAATGCGGTGGCACAAATTGACGTCCTGCTGGTACATTTACAGGGGAATCATCTTGGAACGGCGCAAGAACATTAGAAAGATCGGGGAGTAGGGCCCGACCACACAACCTGCAGGTAAAATAGGTTCCCCAAAATCTCCTCGATCTTTACACTCACCGAACATACGCGATAGAGCATCGGCTTTAGTATTTTTTACACCCGGTTTAAAAGTAATAATAAAATTGAAACGTGAAAAAAATAATGCCCAACGGGCCTGTCGAGAATTCAACCTCTTGGCGGAGCCTATATACTCAAGATTTTTATGATCGGTATATACAGTGATAGGATGCAGAGAGCCCTCTAACCAGTGACGCCATTCATCAAATGCCAGTTTAATAGCTAATAGTTCCCTATTGCCAACGTCATAATTTTGTTCCGCGGTATTAAATTTCCGAGAGAAATAGGCACATGGATGCATACGTTCAGGAGATCCAGAGAATTGCGATAAAACAGCCCCCACACCCAATTCAGACGCATCAACCTCAACAATAAAAGGTTTGTTGACGTCAGGGTGCACTAAAACTGGCGCCGAAGTAAAAGCCTGTTTTAGGACACGGAAGGCTTCAATAGCTGATGGTGACCAGTTAACAGTGAACGCGGCTTTGCGGGTGAGATTGGTGAGAGGTGCAACGATACTAGAAAAACCCTTGATAAAGCGTCGATAGAAATTGGCAAACCCTAAAAAGCGTTGTAATTCTTTTAAGGATTTGGGTTGCACCCAATCCCGTACTGCCGAAACTTTTCCCCCATCCATCTCCAACCCCTGACTAGAAATAATATATCCCAAGAAGGGAACGGAGGCGACCTCAAACATACACTTAGAAATTTTAGCGTATAAGTTATTCTCTCTCAACTTCTGGAGGACCAGTTTTACATGTTGCCTGTGTTCGGAAAGGTTCTTAGAGTAGATGAGGATGTCATCCAAGTAAACCACAACGAAGTTACCCAAAAAGTCACGAAACACGTCATTAACGAAGTCTTGAAAGACCGCAGGAGCATTACAAAGGCCAAAAGGCATCACTAAATATTCGTAATGGCCATCCTTAACATTGAACGCCGTTTTCCATTCATCCCCTTGCCGAATACGGATCAGGTTGTAGGCCCCCTTTAGATCTAGTTTAGAAAAAATTCGAGCCCCCACTACTTGATTAAATAAATCACCTATTAAGGGAAGAGGATAACGATTTTTAATAGTGATCTTATTCAAGGCTCTATAATCTATGCAAGGCCTTAAACCCCCATCCTTCTTCTCCACAAAAAAGAAGCCGGCACCCGCCGGTGAAGTAGATGGGCGGATAAAGCCTTTACTCAGATTTTCAGAAATATATTCTTTCATGGCCTGCTCTTCAGCTCGATTCAGATTATAGATTTTGCCCCTAGGAGGAATGGTTCCAGGAAGTAGGTCGATGGGACAGTCATAGGGTCTGTGTGGGGGAAGATTGTCAGCGGACCGCTCAGAAAAGACATCTGCCCAATCTATATAAGGCAGAGGCAGTTCTTGGGGCGAAATCTGCACACTCTTAAGGATGGTGGAGAAGCAATGTGATCTGCAGAAATTACTCCACTTAATCAGATCACCGGACTGCCAATTGAATACGGGGTTATGGAGCTTTAGCCATGGGTATCCCAAAACTACTGGTGTTTCCGGACAATCAAACACCAGAAATTCTATAAGTTCAGTATGAGATGAGCCGGCCACCAATCTGAGAGGGGGGGTCTTGTGACTGACCGGCCCTCCCAGGATGGCCTTCCCGTTGATGGCCAAAACCTGAAGAGACTTTTCTAGAGGTACCAGTGGAACTCCCAGGATGGAGACTATGTTCCGATCCAGGAAGTTACCTGCAGCTCCACTATCTACAAACGCAGATACTGCCTGTTTGGAAGGACCCCAGAAAAGCTCTGTAGGGATTAACATCTTATCATGGTGAGGGTAATGCTTCAATTCAACTAGGTCAGCACCCTCTTCCTGACCTAGGCAAGAAAGTTTCCCGCCGGATATCCCTTATTTGGGCAAGACCTGGCAAAATGCCCGGGGACCCACAGTAGAGACAAAGACCCAAAGACCGTCTTCGTTGTTTCTCGTCCTGAGAAAGACGGGCTCTGCCAACCTGCATTGACTCCTCTTGAGAGGGAGAGGAGGAGTTTACCCCACCAGAAGTTGAAGGGCTGGGAGTTTGTGAAGGTCTAAAGGGCGTAGTAGCTCTAACCCTTTCCCTGGCTCTCTCCCTAAGACGCCTATCGATCCTGATGGAGACCTGCATAAGCTGGTCCAAATCTTTTGGAGTAGGAAAGTTGACCAGGGCATCTTTAATATTTTCGGACAGCCCCAAACGGTATTGGCTACACAGGGCTGGATTATTCCAGGTAGATTCTACTGCCCAGCGCCGGAACTCAGCGCTGTAGTCCTCGGCGGAATTCCGACCCTGCTTCAAGGCCCGAAGCCTGTTTTCCGCCGTGGACTGACGATCTGGATCCGCATACAACACTCCCATAGCAGAAAAAAAAGATGTCACGGAGTGTAAGGCAGGATCTTCAGGGAGCAAGCTGAAAGCCCATGACTGGGGATCTCCTTGTAACAAAGAAATAATTAAACCCACCCGTTGGGTTTCTGTGCCAGAAGATAAAGGCCGCAGCCTAAAGTAGAGTTCACACGAATTCTTGAAATTTGAAAAGCCGGCCCGGTCTCCAAAGAATTTTTCGGGCAAAGGAACCTTAGGCTCAGGAATATGAGGTGATACAGCGGGTGTTGAAGTCTGGCGGGTTTCTTGGTTGGCCACCCTCTGGGCAAGTTGATTGATAGCGGTGGCCATCGCCTGCACTTGCTGTACCAGGTCTTCCATATTGATATTTTTGGGCCTGTTATAATGTCACGCTCCCGGAACCTCAATTACCACTTGGACAACTCCAGCTCTCTTGGTAAGGGCCTCAACCCCCAATCTCCGCAGCCAGCTTCACCTATAGGAGCCCCCGCTTGCCGAGACGCAGAACACGCCTGCTCGGGATCGGTTGCCCCCAGGACTTTATGGCTCAAAGGATGAGGTCTTACGGTACAGAGTGCTGGAGAGCCCGCGGCTGGAAGTGGAATCGGGTAGCCGGTATGTGAGCGTAAGGATGGCAGTCCAATAGACAGGCAAGGGTCGGCAACAGGAGTGGAGATCGAGGATGGTCAAACAAGCGAGGGTCGGCAACAGGAACGGAGATCAAGGATGGTCAAACTGGCAAGGGTCGGCAACAGGAGTGGAGATCGAGGATGGTCAAACTGGCAAGGGTCGGCAACAGGAGTGGAGATCGAGGATGGTCAAACAAGCGAGGGTCGGCAACAGGAACGGAGATCAAGGATAGTCAAAAAACAGGCAAGGTCGGCAACAGGAATCAGGATCAAAATCGAGGATAAACAGCTACAAGGGTCTAGGCGCTATAACAGGCAATGACAGACTGACTGGGTTGAGGTTAAATAGGGAACAGACATAATTGGCCAAAGAGAGTCAGTGTAGTGATTGGTGCAACCAGGAACTTTAAACAGATTGGACACATGGGGCGAGCTGCCCAGAATTCAGAGAGAGCTGATTGGAGGGAAGTAGTGAGGGAGTGACGTGCTGATGGGATTGGCCAGTGACAAGGGAAACATTCCCCCCACCCACACCTGTCTCTTTAATTATTTCTCCTCCGGCGGCCGCGCTGGGAACAGCGGCGCCGGAGGGCATAAACACAACGTGCTCGCGCGTGTGCGCGAGCACGAGCGCCGGAGCCGGGGACGCCGGCCAGAGAGGAACCAGGCGCGCGCGCGCCAGGAGGAAGGAGAGCCGCCGCCCGCCGCGGCCGCCGACCAGGAAGCCGCGCGGCGGTACGGGGAGCGCGACAGGAACGGGGCGCAGGTAAGTGGGTGCTGACACATTCTTTATTGCTCTTTATTCTTTTTATAGCCCAATTTCATGGATATGCTTGAAAAAGTAAAACAAAGACTAATTACATTGCTGAATCATCAATAATGCGGGGTCTTATTGGACATTATTACTCTAGTGTTGGTTGGTGTTACCTGGGCCAGCTGTTCAGCTTCATCAGGCTAATTCATGACATGAGTACACCCAGAGGTTCTCATATATAAGGTCTAGCCACCCTGCTCCTATTGGCTCAAGAAAGATGGAGCCCAAGTTTGTGGGGTAGAAACTCCATTCTTATAAACATAGTAAACAAAGACAAGTAACCATCTAAACGGGTAATGGCAAAATATGTACTCTAAATGTGTAACAAGCCATGCAGACCACAGGGGGCTTAAAGAAAAGTAAAGAAATGGAGGGACTACAGGTGCCCTCGGGGGAACCATGAGAAAGGTTGCACAAGCAAAAGATAAATAAAACAAATAATATTTCATGGTGTTACCAGTTTACACATTGGAAGAGGGGAGGGACAGTCCCAGTACCTGGAACTTCTGTTCAAGCAGCCAATTTGGAAGTGCCACATGGAGGATGTCCCAGTCAAAAGAAGAGTAGAAAATGAATAGTTTGTGAGAACAGCTACAGAGGAATGAGTGGTGAACCTTGAACTAGGACCCTTTGTACTTATCCTTTTAACATTATACAGTAAGTTGACAGCCAGATTAAACCCCTACAGGTCCTTAAAGTAGGACCTTTGTACTACTTGAACTTCAGGGATAGGGTAAAGCAGGTTTGCTGCTCATGGAGCACATGGCCTGGCTGCTATTGAGAAAACTGTTTCTGAAAGAGGGAAGGTTTATGTTCATTATCTGTTAGATAATTTGAGATATCTATTAAGGTTAGGGTATCCAAGCTGGAAGCAGGTGTACATTGAGTAGTTTTTTTGTAGGATATACCTGCCAAAGTCGCAGATGAACTTTAGGTAGAAAATGCAAAGTGATTATCACAGGCCAATCTTTACTTTGGTCTTTGGTCAGACAGTGTAGTTGTTTATGGAACTGCTAAGCTGTGGGCTTTGTTACGTCCGGAACATGAAGCAGAGGGTGGGTCTGTACTTTTGGCAAGGTTAAGCAGATGGTGCTTAATTTCAGTCATTGTAGAGTTCTTCTTAAAGACCTGAAAGATACTTACAGTTGTTTCAAGTTGTTATCTTTCTGGAAGTTATCTTCATTCTCCTCCCACTTATTTCTGTTCAATACTACGCTTGGTACTCTGCTGTGTTGGCCTTCATAACACACCAAACATAACACAACTCTACACGTGGACAGACATCTTGGCCTTAAGGTTCTCGAATGTTATAATGGCTCAAGTTAAAAAAAGAAAATTACAAGATTCAGTATCAAGGCTTGTTTTTGTTTCTTGTATAAACGTCCTTATTAAGAAAAATAAAAGGGGGCAAACGTGCTTTTCTGATTGGATCAGAAACATAAATAGATGGTGAAGGTTGCGACAAAGCACTTTGTGTTGATATAATTTCCAACGCTCCGTCAGACAGAGCAAGCATTATTTGCATTGCAGATTATGTTCGATGTTCGAGCAACAATCTTTAATGGGGAACCATGGTAACTGGTGCGTCTGAACCTGATGTATTTTGCTGTAACTATTAGGATAATATACAGAGAATAGCATGCAGTCTGCATCCAAAGCGCTTATTTAAATATCGTTATCCCCGGACAGATGCATTGTTTGTCTCAACAATGTGCAATGAGACTAAAATGTGGATTTTATGTGTGCACGCAATTTATTTAGCCCGTCAGGCGAGAGAGGTCTCCTGTTAACATAATACTCGCACTTTCCAATAATTCATTTACAGCGCATGGAAACAATTTTGACAAGAATGATTGTGTTATTTTGAGTCATCTCATTTTTATGACATTTTCCTGGAGGGTAGAAGCCTGTAGTGGTTTGAGTAGCCAAGGACACAGTCTGTTTATCTGCATTTTGCTTTGGATTTCAAGTGGATTAAGAGACTTGGGTTCCAGAAAGTCATGGTTGTTGGTTGGTTTGGGGTCAGGTATATATATTATTTATATATATTTCTTGTATTGGATGAAAAAAGTAATAGGTGGTCATTGAAAGGTGTTTTTTGTCCATGTAGGGTAGAATCCTCCAGTGGCTTACTGTGAACAGAAACTATTTTGGTTTGGGCATCAGGGGAATCAAATGATTTTGGTTCCAGTTGAGTAGAGTCCTGGTTGTACATTTGATTTTGGTCCGGTGCCAGGAACATTTGCAAGATACGGTCTTTGCCATCTGATGAAATAAAGCTGGGATCATTGGTTGTACCTCCAGTTGTATAGGTCTTCCAAAAAACCCAACTTGAAACCACGACTTGTTGGAAGGTCTACCTAACCCAAGTTATTTGATCCACCTGACAACCAAAGTAAAGTATGTATTTACTGTACAGTTATCATTAGAGATGAGCGAACTTTTGAAAAATTCGATTCGACTGATTCGCCGAATTTTCCGACAAAAATCGTTTCGACCCGAATAAATTCGCGACGAATCGCTATTAAAAACGGCTATTTCTGAGCCTCCTAGAGCCTCAATAGGGTTGTAAACCATTCAGCCTTGCTGTAACACGCACAGGATGCGTGCTGGGTTAGTTAAATAATACTTTGAAGAAATATCACATGCAGATCAGAGGCATCGCTAATAGAATCGCAGAGCGGCACAATTGCAGAGAGTTGAAGTGGCATCACTATGAGGGGCAGAAGGAGCCCAAATATACACTGGAGTTGGCCTCAGGAGCCCAAAAATTGGATGAATCACACCCTGGAGTTGGCAGAAGTTGGCAGCAGCAGCAGCAGGAGCCCAAATATACACTGGAGTTGGCTTCAGGAGCCCAAAAATTGGATGAATCACACCCTGGAGTTGGCAGGAGTTGACAGTAGCAGCAGCAGGAGCCCAAATATACACTGGAGTTGGCTTCAGGAGCCCAAAAATTGGATGAATCACACCCTGGAGTTGGCAGGAGTTGACAGTAGCAGCAGCAGGAGCCCAAATATACACTGGAGTTGGCTTCAGGAGCCCAAACGTTGGATGAATCACACCCTGGAGTTGGCAGGAGTTGACAGTAGCAGCAGCAGGAGCCCAAATATACACTGGAGTTGGCTTCAGGAGCCCAAAAATTGGATGAATCACACCCTGGAGTTGGCAGGAGTTGACAGCAGCAGCAGCAGGAGCCCAAATATACACTGGAGTTGGCCTCAGGAGCCCAAAAATTGGATGAATCACACCCTGGAGTTGGCAGAAGTTGGCAGCAGCAGCAGCAGGAGCCCAAATATACACTGGAGTTGGCTTCAGGAGCCCAAAAATTGGATGAATCACACCCTGGAGTTGGCAGGAGTTGACAGTAGCAGCAGCAGGAGCCCAAATATACACTGGAGTTGGCTTCAGGAGCCCAAAAATTGGATGAATCACACCCTGGAGTTGGCAGGAGTTGACAGTAGCAGCAGCAGGAGCCCAAATATACACTGGAGTTGGCTTCAGGAGCCCAAAAATTGGATGAATCACACCCTGGAGTTGGCAGGAGTTGACAGTAGCAGCAGCAGGAGCCCAAATATACACTGGAGTTGGCTTCAGGAGCCCAAAAATTGGATGAATCACACCCTGGAGTTGGCAGGAGTTGACAGCAGCAGCAGCAGGAGCCCAAATATACACTGGAGTTGGCCTCAGGAGCCCAAAAATTGGATGAATCACACCCTGGAGTTGGCAGAAGTTGGCAGCAGCAGCAGCAGGAGCCCAAATATACACTGGAGTTGGCTTCAGGAGCCCAAAAATTGGATGAATCACACCCTGGAGTTGGCAGGAGTTGACAGTAGCAGCAGCAGGAGCCCAAATATACACTGGAGTTGGCTTCAGGAGCCCAAAAATTGGATGAATCACACCCTGGAGTTGGCAGGAGTTGACAGTAGCAGCAGCAGGAGCCCAAATATACACTGGAGTTGGCTTCAGGAGCCCAAAAATTGGATGAATCACACCCTGGAGTTGGCAGGAGTTGACAGTAGCAGCAGCAGGAGCCCAAATATACACTGGAGTTGGCTTCAGGAGCCCAAAAATTGGATGAATCACACCCTGGAGTTGGCAGGAGTTGACAGCAGCAGCAGCAGGAGCCCAAATATACACTGGAGTTGGCTTCAGGAGCCCAAAAATTGGATGAATCACACCCTGGAGTTGGCAGGAGTTGACAGTAGCAGCAGCAGGAGCCCAAATATACACTGGAGTTGGCTTCAGGAGCCCAAAAATTGGATGAATCACACCCTGGAGTTGGCAGAAGTTGGCAGCAGCAGCAGCAGGAGCCCAAATATACACTGGAGTTGGCTTCAGGAGCCCAAAAATTGGATGAATCACACCCTGGAGTTGGCAGAAGTTGGCAGCAGCAGCAGCAGGAGCCCAAATATACACTGGAGTTGGCCTCAGGAGCCCAAAAATTGGATGAATCACACCCTGGAGTTGGCAGGAGTTGACAGCAGCAGCAGCAGGAGCCCAAATATACACTGGAGTTGGCCTCAGGAGCCCAAAAATTGGATGAATCACACCCTGGAGTTGGCAGAAGTTGGCAGCAGCAGCAGCAGGAGCCCAAATATACACTGGAGTTGGCTTCAGGAGCCCAAAAATTGGATGAATCACACCCTGGAGTTGGCAGGAGTTGACAGTAGCAGCAGCAGGAGCCCAAATATACACTGGAGTTGGCTTCAGGAGCCCAAAAATTGGATGAATCACACCCTGGAGTTGGCAGAAGTTGGCAGCAGCAGCAGGAGCCCAAATATACACTGGAGTTGGCTTCAGGAGCCCAAAAATTGGATGAATCACACCCTGGAGTTGGCAGAAGTTGGCAGCAGCAGCAGCAGGAGCCCAAATATACACTGGAGTTGGCCTCAGGAGCCCAAAAATTGGATGAATCACACCCTGGAGTTGGCAGGAGTTGACAGCAGCAGCAGCAGGAGCCCAAATATACACTGGAGTTGGCCTCAGGAGCCCAAAAATTGGATGAATCACACCCTGGAGTTGGCAGAAGTTGGCAGCAGCAGCAGCAGGAGCCCAAATATACACTGGAGTTGGCTTCAGGAGCCCAAAAATTGGATGAATCACACCCTGGAGTTGGCAGGAGTTGACAGTAGCAGCAGCAGGAGCCCAAATATACACTGGAGTTGGCTTCAGGAGCCCAAAAATTGGATGAATCACACCCTGGAGTTGGCAGAAGTTGGCAGCAGCAGCAGCAGGAGCCCAAATATACACTGGAGTTGGCTTCAGGAGCCCAAAAATTGGATGAATCACACCCTGGAGTTGGCAGAAGTTGGCAGCAGCAGCAGCAGGAGCCCAAATATACACTGGAGTTGGCCTCAGGAGCCCAAAAATTGGATGAATCACACCCTGGAGTTGGCAGGAGTTGACAGCAGCAGCAGCAGGAGCCCAAATATACACTGGAGTTGGCCTCAGGAGCCCAAAAATTGGATGAATCACACCCTGGAGTTGGCAGAAGTTGGCAGCAGCAGCAGCAGGAGCCCAAATATACACTGGAGTTGGCTTCAGGAGCCCAAAAATTGGATGAATCACACCCTGGAGTTGGCAGAAGTTGGCAGCAGCAGCAGCAGGAGCCCAAATATACACTGGAGTTGGCCTCAGGAGCCCAAAAATTGGATGAATCACACCCTGGAGTTGGCAGAAGTTGGCAGCAGCAGCAGCAGGAGCCCAAATATACACTGGAGTTGGCTTCAGGAGCCCAAAAATTGGATGAATCACACCCTGGAGTTGGCAGGAGTTGACAGTAGCAGCAGCAGGAGCCCAAATATACACTGGAGTTGGCTTCAGGAGCCCAAAAATTGGATGAATCACACCCTGGAGTTGGCAGGAGTTGACAGTAGCAGCAGCAGGAGCCCAAATATACACTGGAGTTGGCTTCAGGAGCCCAAAAATTGGATGAATCACACCCTGGAGTTGGCAGGAGTTGACAGTAGCAGCAGCAGGAGCCCAAATATACACTGGAGTTGGCTTCAGGAGCCCAAAAATTGGATGAATCACACCCTGGAGTTGGCAGGAGTTGACAGCAGCAGCAGCAGGAGCCCAAATATACACTGGAGTTGGCCTCAGGAGCCCAAAAATTGGATGAATCACACCCTGGAGTTGGCAGGAGTTGACAGTAGCAGCAGCAGGAGCCCAAATATACACTGGAGTTGGCTTCAGGAGCCCAAAAATTGGATGAATCACACCCTGGAGTTGGCAGGAGTTGACAGCAGCAGCAGCAGGAGCCCAAACATTACTTTAAAGAGACCCTGGGGTTGGCTTCAGGAGCCCAAAAATTGGATGAATCACACCCTGGAGTTGGCAGAAGTTGGCAGCAGCAGCAGCAGGAGCCCAAATATACACTGGAGTTGGCTTCAGGAGCCCAAAAATTGGATGAATCACACCCTGGAGTTGGCAGGAGTTGACAGTAGCAGCAGCAGGAGCCCAAATATACACTGGAGTTGGCTTCAGGAGCCCAAAAATTGGATGAATCACACCCTGGAGTTGGCAGGAGTTGACAGTAGCAGCAGCAGGAGCCCAAATATACACTGGAGTTGGCTTGAGGAGCCCAAAAATTGGATGAATCACACCCTGGAGTTGGCAGAAGTTGGCAGCAGCAGCAGCAGGAGCCCAAATATACACTGGAGTTGGCTTCAGGAGCCCAAAAATTGGATGAATCACACCCTGGAGTTGGCAGGAGTTGACAGTAGCAGCAGCAGGAGCCCAAATATACACTGGAGTTGGCTTCAGGAGCCCAAAAATTGGATGAATCACACCCTGGAGTTGGCAGGAGTTGACAGTAGCAGCAGCAGGAGCCCAAATATACACTGGAGTTGGCTTCAGGAGCCCAAAAATTGGATGAATCACACCCTGGAGTTGGCAGGAGTTGACAGCAGCAGCAGCAGGAGCCCAAATATACACTGGAGTTGGCTTCAGGAGCCCAAAAATTGGATGAATCACACCCTGGAGTTGGCAGGAGTTGACAGTAGCAGCAGCAGGAGCCCACAAAATGGCCTAAAGACATAAATATGTTTTGCATCATTTGGAAAGTGTAAAACGTGGCACCATGCTGAATCTAGTCGCATGCATCAGGCATTGGTGGGTGGAAATCCTGGCTGATCCATCCCTGATTCATTTTGACAAAGGTGAGTCTCTCCACATTTTTAGTTGACAGACGAGTTCTCCTCGCCGTAACTATGGCCCCCGCCGCACTAAACACCCGCTCAGATGGCACGCTACTTGCCGGGCAGGACAGCTTTTCCAGGGCAAACTCTGCTAGTTGCGGCCACAAATCAAGTTTGGCTGCCCAGAAGTCCAGCGGATCCTCAAGGTGTGTTGGCATGGTCATGTCAAAGTATGACATGACCTGCTGGTTCAGGTCCTGCTCCAGGTCTTCCTGCTGCTCATGAGTAGCCTCACTATGCGGGTGTAGAAAGCTACTCATTAGCGACTGAAGACTGAGGCTGCTGCTGCTGATGGAGCTTCTGCTGCTGCTGCTGCCAACCCCCCCAGCGGCCATGGCAGTGGAAGGTGAGCGCAGAGGTCCCCTCGAGTCAGACCTGCGAGAGTATGGACCATGGCGCAGATAGGCATCGGCCAACTGCCTACGTAGAATGTCTTTGTAGTAGTTGAGTTTGTCCTCCCTCTCGGTGGGTTTAAAAAATGCCCCCATTTTGTGCCGGAAGCGAGGGTCCAATAAGGTGGACAGCCAGAAGTCATCCCGCCGACAGATGGAAACAATTCTGGGGTCACTACGCAAGCATGTGAGCATGCTTCGTGCCATTTGCGCAAGTGACTCGGATGGACTACCTGTCTCCATCTCCACTGCATACTGCCACGGTGTGCCCGGGTCCTCTGTCTCTCCTTCCTCAAAAACCTCTAGCTCCTCTGGCTGCTCCTGCTCCTCCTCTCCTGTCCGCTGACTAGATAAACCAGCCATTTCGCCAAGCCTAAACTGTGTTTCGCTGGGCAACTCCTCCTCCTCCTCTTCCTCCTCCTCCTCCTCCAGTTCAGCTCCAACGGGGTTCATGTGGCCGTAAGATGTAAACGCCATGTCTCCAGTGCCCTGACCAGCCATGGTTTCCAACATGTGCTGTAGTACATGAAGCAGTGGAATCACGTCGTTCATCCCGTAATCCTGCCGACTGACAAATAAAGTGGCTTCCTCAAAGGGCCTGAGCAAACGGCAGGTGTCACGTATGAGCTGCCACTGGTTGACATTGAAGTTACACAGGGGAGTCCCCCTATCTGCTTGGATCATCAGGAAATCCGTGATGGCTTTTCTCTGTTCATATAATCGGTCCAACATGTGAAGGGTGGAATTCCAACGGGTGGAAACATCGCAAATCAGACTATGTTGGGGGATACCATTCTGACGCTGTAGCTCAAGAAGGGTGGCTGAAGTGCATGCAAAGTTTCCGTGAAGTTGTTAGGATGTCCTGCAGATGGGGGGAACACTTCAGAAACCGCTTGACAACCAGATTGAAGACGTGAGCCATGCAGGGGGCATGGGTCAGGCTTCCTTGGCGCAGCGCAGACAAAATGTTCTTCCCATTGTCGGTAACCATGATTCCCATTTTAAGTTTTCTCGGAGTAAGCCATGTTTGGATTTCCTGATGAATACATTTAAGCAGTTCCTCCCCTGTGTGACTCCGTTCGCCAAGACAAACCATGTGAAGCACTGCGTGACACCTCCGTGCCCTGCACACATGGTAGACTGGAGGGGCACTGAGACTTGAGCCTACAGTGGAGGGTGAGGAGATGGCGGAGGATGAGGAGGCCGAGTCGCACGGTGTCACAGGCCCAATGGGCAGAGAGCGCGGAGGCCGAAGCGGCGTGACCTGTCCAAGTTGCTGCTGCAAAGGGACCACATTCACCCAGTGGGCCGTAAACGACATGTACTGCCCCTGACCGTAGTTACAGCTCCAGATGTCGGCGCTGCCATGTATTTTGCTACACACCGACAGGCTCAAGGACTGGCCCACCTTCTGTTCAACAAAAGTGTGCAGCGCTGGTACTGCCTTCTTGGCAAAGAAATGACGGCTTGGGACTCTCCACCTCGGCTCGGCACAAGCCATCAGTTCTCTGAAAGGTGCAGATTCCACCACCTGAAAAGGGAGCGACTGCAGCACCAGCAACTTGGACAGGAGCACATTCAGCTTCTGCGCCGTAGGATGAGTGGGCGCATACTGCTGTCTCTTGGACATGGCTTCGCTGATGGATTGCTGGCGGGATGCATGACTTGGAGGAGGAGGAGGAGGAGCAGGAGCGACAGAGGATGGGTATGACGCACAGCTGCCTTCGGCTGAGGTGCTGGAGCCTTGGCTGGCAGAAATTGGGAGCTCACTTGGTGAGGAAGCAGACTGGACCACCCCTTGGGAGCCTCGGTTCTCCCAGGTCGTTTTATGGTGACGCATCATATGTTGACACAGGGCCGTGGTGCCAACATTTGGACCCTGGCCACGCTTCACCTTTTGCCTACATATCTTGCATGTGGCCATGTTACCCTCCTGCGGATGCCTCAGGAAAAACTGCCACACTGCCGAGTAGCTACTTTTCCCACCCCCTGGCCTCACTGATTCACTGCTGCTGTTGCCAACTCCAGGAACCCCTGCTCCACTACCTCCCGATAAGGTAGACTGCCGCACAGCAGGTGCTCTACCCCGGCCCCGGCCCCGGCTGGCTCCAGCCTTTGGAATTGTGCCCCCATGCTGACTGCTACCACCTTGCTGCCTCAGCTGCTGACTCCGGGGCAACCTGCGCCCCTCTTCTCCTGATGATGACGATGAAGCCCCTTCATCACCCGGCTCCCAAGTGCGATCGGCTTCATCGTCATCATCATCATCACCGAGTTGTGGCTGTACGTCACTGATGTTCGTGGATTCGTCAACAGTGTCTGGCGCAGGAGCTGGAACGCTCGCAGCACCCACGACACTGTCCACATCACTATCTGTCTGCCTAGCTAGAGAAGCCACCTCCATTTCTTGGCTGGGCAGTAGCTGCTGACTGTCCTCTATCTGATGGTCCTCCTCACTAAAGAGTGGAGCTGAACCCAAAACATAGGATACGTCGCTGGGGGAGGGAACGGCGTAGGACAGAGGCAATGGGAGGACAGGGACTGCTCTCGGGGCATGCCAACTCAGGGTTGTGTCAGAGGAACCTACCGACCCTAGACTGGGGGTCTCAGACGTAAGTTGTGATGATGTTGTTGATGAGCGCGTCAACCAATCTACCACGGCAGATGCGTTACTGGTGGAGACCCGACCACTAGCAGATACTGGCAGATTAGGTCTCTCAGCGTGACTCCTGCTGCTACTGGCCCCCAGTCTGATGCGAGCTCTGCCTGCGGAATCTTGGCCTCTGCCACTCCTCTTTTCACTTCCAGGCACTTGTCTGCCCGACATAGTCTAACTGGCGTGGGAGTAGGTGATATTTTAAGATCCCCCGGGCAGCGGTGGGTCTATATGAAACAGAATATAATGCACACCAAAAGTGAGCAGTAACACTCAGCCTCCAACAGGCCTGCTTAGTGTAAATAAGAGAGCTGCTTAGTGTAAATAAAGAGGGGTATGCTATGTTACAGAATGGGATGCCTCAACAGAAGTGCACCTGGCAGGCAGCAGTAAGCCTATGCCCAGCAAAAGTGTCTTATAATATAAATATAATAAGAGCAAATGCTTATATGGTCTTAAACAGAGGCTGCTTTAGTCACAGAATGGGATGCCCCCAAAAAAGATCCAGTAGTACTATGCCCAGCAAAAGTGTCTTTATCAGGCTAATTTCAAATATGATAAGAGCAAATGCTTATATGGTCTTAAACAGAGGCTGCTTTAGTCACAGAATGGGATGCCCTGGCAGGGACAAGTAGTGCTATGCCCAGCAAAAGTGTCTTTATCAGGCTAATTTCAAATATGATAAGAGCAAATGCTTATACGGTCTTAAACAGAGGCTGCTTTAGTCACAGAATGGGATGCCCCCCAAAAAAGATCCAGTAGTACTATGCCCAGCAAAAGTGTCTTTATCAGGCTAATTTCAAATATGATAAGAGCAAATGCTTATACGGTCTTAAACAGAGGCTGCTTTAGTCACAGAATGGGATGCCCCAACAGGAATGGACCTGGCAGGGTCCAGTAGTGCTTTGCCCAGCAAAAGTGTCTTTATCAGGCCTAATTTCAAATATGATAAGAGCAAATGCTTATATGGTCTTAAACAGAGGCTGCTTTAGTCACAGAATGGGATGCCCCCCAAAAAAGATCCAGTAGTACTATGCCCAGCAAAAGTGTCTTTATCAGGCTAATTTCAAATATGATAAGAGCAAATGCTTATACGGTCTTAAAAAGAGGCTGCTTTAGTCACAGAATGGGATGCCCCAACAGGAATGGACCTGGCAGGGTCCAGTAGTGCTTTGCCCAGCAAAAGTGTCTTTATCAGGCCTAATTTCAAATATGATAAGTGAAAATGGTTATACGGTCTTAAACAGAGGCTGCTGTAGTCACAGAATGGGATGCCCCAACAGAAGTGGACCTGGCAGGGTCCAGTAGTGCTATGCCCAGCAAAAGTGTCTTTATCAGGCCTAATTTCAAATATGATAAGAGCAAATGCTTATATGGTCTTAAACAGAGGCTGCTTTAGTCACAGAATGGGATGCCCCAACAGGAATGGACCTGGCAGGGTCCAGTAGTGCTTTGCCCAGCAAAAGTGTCTTTATCAGGCCTAATTTCAAATATGATAAGAGCAAATGCTTATATGGTCTTAAACAGAGGCTGCTTTAGTCACAGAATGGGATGCCCCAACAGGAATGGACCTGGCAGGGTCCAGTAGTGCTTTGCCCAGCAAAAGTGTCTTTATCAGGCCTAATTTCAAATATGATAAGAGCAAATGGTTATATGGTCTTAAACAGAGGCTGCTTTAGTCACAGAATGGGATGCCCCAACAGAAGTGGACCTGGCAGGGTCCAGTAGTGCTATGCCCAGCAAAAGTGTCTTTATCAGGCCTAATTTCAAATATGATAAGAGCAAATGGTTATATGGTCTTAAACAGAGGCTGCTTTAGTCACAGAATGGGATGCCCCAACAGAAGTGGACCTGGCAGGGTCCAGTAGTGCTATGCCCAGCAAAAGTGTCTTTATCAGGCTTAATTTCAAATATGATAAGAGCAAATGGTTATATGGTCTTAAACAGAGGCTGCTTTAGTCACAGAATGGGATGCCCCAACAGAAGTGGACCTGGCAGGGTCCAGTAGTGCTATGCCCAGCAAAAGTGTCTTTATCAGGCCTAATTTCAAATATGATAAGAGCAAATGCTTATATGGTCTTAAACAGAGGCTGCTTTAGTCACAGAATGGGATGCCCCAACAGGAATGGACCTGGCAGGGTCCAGTAGTGCTTTGCCCAGCAAAAGTGTCTTTATCAGGCCTAATTTCAAATATGATAAGAGCAAATGGTTATATGGTCTTAAACAGAGGCTGCTTTAGTCACAGAATGGGATGCCCCAACAGAAGTGGACCTGGCAGGGTCCAGTAGTGCTATGCCCAGCAAAAGTGTCTTTATCAGGCCTAATTTCAAATATGATAAGAGCAAATGGTTATATGGTCTTAAACAGAGGCTGCTTTAGTCACAGAATGGGATGCCCCAACAGAAGTGGACCTGGCAGGGTCCAGTAGTGCTATGCCCAGCAAAAGTGTCTTTATCAGGCCTAATTTCAAATATGATAAGAGCAAATGGTTATATGGTCTTAAACAGAGGCTGCTTTAGTCACAGAATGGGATGCCCCAACAGAAGTGGACCTGGCAGGGTCCAGTAGTGCTATGCCCAGCAAAAGTGTCTTTATCAGGCCTAATTTCAAATATGATAAGAGCAAATGCTTATATGGTCTTAAACAGAGGCTGCTTTAGTCACAGAATGGGATGCCCCAACAGGAATGGACCTGGCAGGGTCCAGTAGTGCTTTGCCCAGCAAAAGTGTCTTTATCAGGCCTAATTTCAAATATGATAAGAGCAAATGGTTATATGGTCTTAAACAGAGGCTGCTTTAGTCACAGAATGGGATGCCCCAACAGAAGTGGACCTGGCAGGGTCCAGTAGTGCTATGCCCAGCAAAAGTGTCTTTATCAGGCCTAATTTCAAATATGATAAGAGCAAATGGTTATATGGTCTTAAACAGAGGCTGCTTTAGTCACAGAATGGGATGCCCCAACAGGAATGGACCTGGCAGGGTCCAGTAGTGCTTTGCCCAGCAAAAGTGTCTTTATCAGGCCTAATTTCAAATATGATAAGAGCAAATGGTTATATGGTCTTAAACAGAGGCTGCTTTAGTCACAGAATGGGATGCCCCAACAGAAGTGGACCTGGCAGGGTCCAGTAGTGCTATGCCCAGCAAAAGTGTCTTTATCAGGCCTAATTTCAAATATGATAAGAGCAAATGGTTATATGGTCTTAAACAGAGGCTGCTTTAGTCACAGAATGGGATGCCCCAACAGAAGTGGACCTGGCAGGGTCCAGTAGTGCTATGCCCAGCAAAAGTGTCTTTATCAGGCCTAATTTCAAATATGATAAGAGCAAATGGTTATATGGTCTTAAACAGAGGCTGCTTTAGTCACAGAATGGGATGCCCCAACAGAAGTGGACCTGGCAGGGTCCAGTAGTGCTATGCCCAGCAAAAGTGTCTTTATCAGGCCTAATTTCAAATATGATAAGAGCAAATGCTTATATGGTCTTAAACAGAGGCTGCTTTAGTCACAGAATGGGATGCCCCAACAGGAATGGACCTGGCAGGGTCCAGTAGTGCTTTGCCCAGCAAAAGTGTCTTTATCAGGCCTAATTTCAAATATGATAAGAGCAAATGGTTATATGGTCTTAAACAGAGGCTGCTTTAGTCACAGAATGGGATGCCCCAACAGAAGTGGACCTGGCAGGGTCCAGTAGTGCTATGCCCAGCAAAAGTGTCTTTATCAGGCCTAATTTCAAATATGATAAGAGCAAATGCTTATATGGTCTTAAACAGAGGCTGCTTTAGTCACAGAATGGGATGCCCCAACAGGAATGGACCTGGCAGGGTCCAGTAGTGCTTTGCCCAGCAAAAGTGTCTTTATCAGGCCTAATTTCAAATATGATAAGAGCAAATGGTTATATGGTCTTAAACAGAGGCTGCTTTAGTCACAGAATGGGATGCCCCAACAGAAGTGGACCTGGCAGGGTCCAGTAGTGCTATGCCCAGCAAAAGTGTCTTTATCAGGCCTAATTTCAAATATGATAAGAGCAAATGCTTATATGGTCTTAAACAGAGGCTGCTTTAGTCACAGAATGGGATGCCCCAACAGGAATGGACCTGGCAGGGTCCAGTAGTGCTTTGCCCAGCAAAAGTGTCTTTATCAGGCCTAATTTCAAATATGATAAGAGCAAATGCTTATATGGTCTTAAACAGAGGCTGCTTTAGTCACAGAATGGGATTCCCCAACAGAAGTGGACCTGGCAGGGTCCAGTAGTGCTATGCCCAGCAAAAGTGTCTTTATCAGGCCTAATTTCAAATATGATAAGAGCAAATGGTTATATGGTCTTAAACAGAGGCTGCTTTAGTCACAGAATGGGATGCCCCAACAGAAGTGGACCTGGCAGGGTCCAGTAGTGCTATGCCCAGCAAAAGTGTCTTTATCAGGCCTAATTTCAAATATGATAAGAGCAAATGGTTATATGGTCTTAAACAGAGGCTGCTTTAGTCACAGAATGGGATGCCCCAACAGAAGTGGACCTGGCAGGGTCCAGTAGTGCTATGCCCAGCAAAAGTGTCTTTATCAGGCCTAATTTCAAATATGATAAGAGCAAATGGTTATATGGTCTTAAACAGAGGCTGCTTTAGTCACAGAATGGGATGCCCCAACAGAAGTGGACCTGGCAGGGTCCAGTAGTGCTATGCCCAGCAAAAGTGTCTTTATCAGGCCTAATTTCAAATATGATAAGAGCAAATGGTTATATGGTCTTAAACAGAGGCTGCTTTAGTCACAGAATGGGATGCCCCAACAGAAGTGGACCTGGCAGGGTCCAGTAGTGCTAAGCCCAGCAAAAGTGTCTTTATCAGGCCTAATTTCACATATGATAAGAGCAAATGGTTATATGGTCTTAAACAGAGGCTGCTTTAGTCACAGAATGGGATGCCCCAACAGGAATGGACCTGGCAGGGTCCAGTAGTGCTTTGCCCAGCAAAAGTGTCTTTATCAGGCCTAATTTCAAATATGATAAGAGCAAATGGTTATATGGTCTTAAACAGAGGCTGCTTTAGTCACAGAATGGGATGCCCCAACAGAAGTGGACCTGGCAGGGTCCAGTAGTGCTATGCCCAGCAAAAGTGTCTTTATCAGGCCTCATTTCAAATATGATAAGAGCAAATGGTTATATGGTCTTAAACAGAGGCTGCTTTAGTCACAGAATGGGATGCCCCAACAGAAGTGGACCTGGCAGGGTCCAGTAGTGCTATGCCCAGCAAAAGTGTCTTTATCAGGCCTAATTTCAAATATGATAAGAGCAAATGCTTATATGGTCTTAAACAGAGGCTGCTTTAGTCACAGAATGGGATGCCCCAACAGGAATGGACCTGGCAGGGTCCAGTAGTGCTTTGCCCAGCAAAAGTGTCTTTATCAGGCCTAATTTCAAATATGATAAGAGCAAATGCTTATATGGTCTTAAACAGAGGCTGCTTTAGTCACAGAATGGGATGCCCCAACAGAAGTGGACCTGGCAGGGTCCAGTAGTGCTATGCCCAGCAAAAGTGTCTTTATCAGGCCTAATTTCAAATATGATAAGAGCAAATGGTTATATGGTCTTAAACAGAGGCTGCTTTAGTCACAGAATGGGATGCCCCAACAGGAATGGACCTGGCAGGGTCCAGTAGTGCTTTGCCCAGCAAAAGTGTCTTTATCAGGCCTAATTTCAAATATGATAAGAGCAAATGCTTATATGGTCTTAAACAGAGGCTGCTTTAGTCACAGAATGGGATGCCCCAACAGAAGTGGACCTGGCAGGGTCCAGTAGTGCTATGCCCAGCAAAAGTGTCTTTATCAGGCCTAATTTCAAATATGATAAGAGCAAATGGTTATATGGTCTTAAACAGAGGCTGCTTTAGTCACAGAATGGGATGCCCCAACAGAAGTGGACCTGGCAGGGTCCAGTAGTGCTATGCCCAGCAAAAGTGTCTTTATCAGGCCTAATTTCAAATATGATAAGAGCAAATGCTTATATGGTCTTAAACAGAGGCTGCTTTAGTCACAGAATGGGATGCCCCAACAGGAATGGACCTGGCAGGGTCCAGTAGTGCTTTGCCCAGCAAAAGTGTCTTTATCAGGCCTAATTTCAAATATGATAAGAGCAAATGCTTATATGGTCTTAAACAGAGGCTGCTTTAGTCACAGAATGGGATGCCCCAACAGAAGTGGACCTGGCAGGGTCCAGTAGTGCTATGCCCAGCAAAAGTGTCTTTATCAGGCCTAATTTCAAATATGATAAGAGCAAATGGTTATATGGTCTTAAACAGAGGCTGCTTTAGTCACAGAATGGGATGCCCCAACAGGAATGGACCTGGCAGGGTCCAGTAGTGCTTTGCCCAGCAAAAGTGTCTTTATCAGGCCTAATTTCAAATATGATAAGAGCAAATGCTTATATGGTCTTAAACAGAGGCTGCTTTAGTCACAGAATGGGATGCCCCAACAGAAGTGGACCTGGCAGGGTCCAGTAGTGCTATGCCCAGCAAAAGTGTCTTTATCAGGCCTAATTTCAAATATGATAAGAGCAAATGGTTATATGGTCTTAAACAGAGGCTGCTTTAGTCACAGAATGGGATGCCCCAACAGGAATGGACCTGGCAGGGTCCAGTAGTGCTTTGCCCAGCAAAAGTGTCTTTATCAGGCCTAATTTCAAATATGATAAGTGAAAATGGTTATACGGTCTTAAACAGAGGCTGCTGTAGTCACAGAATGGGATGCCCCAACAGAAGTGGACCTGGCAGGGTCCAGTAGTGCTATGCCCAGCAAAAGTGTCTTTATCAGGCCTAATTTCAAATATGATAAGAGCAAATGCTTATATGGTCTTAAACAGAGGCTGCTTTAGTCACAGAATGGGATGCCCCAACAGGAATGGACCTGGCAGGGTCCAGTAGTGCTTTGCCCAGCAAAAGTGTCTTTATCAGGCCTAATTTCAAATATGATAAGAGCAAATGCTTATATGGTCTTAAACAGAGGCTGCTTTAGTCACAGAATGGGATGCCCCAACAGGAATGGACCTGGCAGGGTCCAGTAGTGCTTTGCCCAGCAAAAGTGTCTTTATCAGGCCTAATTTCAAATATGATAAGAGCAAATGGTTATATGGTCTTAAACAGAGGCTGCTTTAGTCACAGAATGGGATGCCCCAACAGAAGTGGACCTGGCAGGGTCCAGTAGTGCTATGCCCAGCAAAAGTGTCTTTATCAGGCCTAATTTCAAATATGATAAGAGCAAATGGTTATATGGTCTTAAACAGAGGCTGCTTTAGTCACAGAATGGGATGCCCCAACAGAAGTGGACCTGGCAGGGTCCAGTAGTGCTATGCCCAGCAAAAGTGTCTTTATCAGGCCTAATTTCAAATATGATAAGAGCAAATGGTTATATGGTCTTAAACAGAGGCTGCTTTAGTCACAGAATGGGATGCCCCAACAGAAGTGGACCTGGCAGGGTCCAGTAGTGCTATGCCCAGCAAAAGTGTCTTTATCAGGCCTAATTTCAAATATGATAAGAGCAAATGCTTATATGGTCTTAAACAGAGGCTGCTTTAGTCACAGAATGGGATGCCCCAACAGGAATGGACCTGGCAGGGTCCAGTAGTGCTTTGCCCAGCAAAAGTGTCTTTATCAGGCCTAATTTCAAATATGATAAGAGCAAATGGTTATATGGTCTTAAACAGAGGCTGCTTTAGTCACAGAATGGGATGCCCCAACAGAAGTGGACCTGGCAGGGTCCAGTAGTGCTATGCCCAGCAAAAGTGTCTTTATCAGGCCTAATTTCAAATATGATAAGAGCAAATGGTTATATGGTCTTAAACAGAGGCTGCTTTAGTCACAGAATGGGATGCCCCGACAGAAGTGGACCTGGCAGGGTCCAGTAGTGCTATGCCCAGCAAAAGTGTCTTTATCAGGCCTAATTTCAAATATGATAAGAGCAAATGCTTATATGGTCTTAAACAGAGGCTGCTTTAGTCACAGAATGGGATGCCCCAACAGGAATGGACCTGGCAGGGTCCAGTAGTGCTTTGCCCAGCAAAAGTGTCTTTATCAGGCCTAATTTCAAATATGATAAGAGCAAATGCTTATATGGTCTTAAACAGAGGCTGCTTTAGTCACAGAATGGGATGCCCCAACAGAAGTGGACCTGGCAGGGTCCAGTAGTGCTATGCCCAGCAAAAGTGTCTTTATCAGGCCTAATTTCAAATATGATAAGAGCAAATGGTTATATGGTCTTAAACAGAGGCTGCTTTAGTCACAGAATGGGATGCCCCAACAGGAATGGACCTGGCAGGGTCCAGTAGTGCTTTGCCCAGCAAAAGTGTCTTTATCAGGCCTAATTTCAAATATGATAAGTGAAAATGGTTATACGGTCTTAAACAGAGGCTGCTGTAGTCACAGAATGGGATGCCCCAACAGAAGTGGACCTGGCAGGGTCCAGTAGTGCTATGCCCAGCAAAAGTGTCTTTATCAGGCCTAATTTCAAATATGATAAGAGCAAATGCTTATATGGTCTTAAACAGAGGCTGCTTTAGTCACAGAATGGGATGCCCCAACAGGAATGGACCTGGCAGGGTCCAGTAGTGCTTTGCCCAGCAAAAGTGTCTTTATCAGGCCTAATTTCAAATATGATAAGAGCAAATGCTTATATGGTCTTAAACAGAGGCTGCTTTAGTCACAGAATGGGATGCCCCAACAGGAATGGACCTGGCAGGGTCCAGTAGTGCTTTGCCCAGCAAAAGTGTCTTTATCAGGCCTAATTTCAAATATGATAAGAGCAAATGGTTATATGGTCTTAAACAGAGGCTGCTTTAGTCACAGAATGGGATGCCCCAACAGAAGTGGACCTGGCAGGGTCCAGTAGTGCTATGCCCAGCAAAAGTGTCTTTATCAGGCCTAATTTCAAATATGATAAGAGCAAATGGTTATATGGTCTTAAACAGAGGCTGCTTTAGTCACAGAATGGGATGCCCCAACAGAAGTGGACCTGGCAGGGTCCAGTAGTGCTATGCCCAGCAAAAGTGTCTTTATCAGGCCTAATTTCAAATATGATAAGAGCAAATGCTTATATGGTCTTAAACAGAGGCTGCTTTAGTCACAGAATGGGATGCCCCAACAGGAATGGACCTGGCAGGGTCCAGTAGTGCTTTGCCCAGCAAAAGTGTCTTTATCAGGCCTAATTTCAAATATGATAAGAGCAAATGCTTATATGGTCTTAAACAGAGGCTGCTTTAGTCACAGAATGGGATTCCCCAACAGAAGTGGACCTGGCAGGGTCCAGTAGTGCTATGCCCAGCAAAAGTGTCTTTATCAGGCCTAATTTCAAATATGATAAGAGCAAATGGTTATATGGTCTTAAACAGAGGCTGCTTTAGTCACAGAATGGGATGCCTCACAGCAGACTTAAGATCAGTTCAGTATATATGCACAGTTAGTTACTATAAGCAGCCTGAAAACGCTAACAAAGCCTGTCAGCCAGCTAGTAACACTCAGGCTGGATGAAAAAAAAAAAAATCTCCCTGTGACAGCCTCCGTTTTTCCTACCTTTCCCTGGCTTTCTGTCTGTCTCCTGTCTGTCTCCTGCCTGTCTCCAGCCTGTCCCTGTCTGTCCCTGTCTGTCCCTGCCTGTCTAACTGCCTCAGCTACACAGCGTCCTGTCTCTCACGAATGCAATAGAGAAATGAGGAAAAGCAAGATGGCCGCCGTTAAATACCGCTGTGACATCACCGGGCTTGCTGGCTGCTGATAGGCTGCATGTGACTGCCCCAGCTTGCACTGGCGCGGGATACATGTCCAGACATGTCCCGTCCGCCATCTTAGAATGCCTGTAAATGTAAATGAATGGATGTTAAAGGAAAACTTCGAGTGATCGAATCGCGGGGAAATTCGGATTCGATCCGAATCGAATTTTTCCTGAAATTCGGATCGAATCCGGGTTCGTCCGGATCGATTCGCTCATCCCTAGTTATCATCTGTGACTACTCAAACAATTTAGCTTCATTAGGGTAGGCCTAATGAGTCTTAGTTGTAAAGTTTGGTGCAGCTCCAGGCGCTTGTGTGAGAGGCTGTTTTTCCATCTCCTCAAAATACCACTCATGTGGACACTGGAACAGTACCTGTGCTGCAAGGCAACACAGTGCCACCAGCAGGATGTCTCAATAACTACTCAACCATGATACCTAGTTTTGACAGAACAAGTATAAATATCACAGATGAAGTCAGGTAAAACTCATCAGAAGTAAATCCCCAGATAGGGGTGCTGGAGTGAGATTTTAGGGGCTAGGGCACTGGGGTTGAGAGTGGTACAGGGTGTTTACGGTGAGTGTGAAGGTATTACTTTGGTTCAATCTTTTTAAGACTGAATATTATTCATAACGGAAACTGTTTGTAGAAATAACTTTATATAAATACATTTTTATAGAGATACATGGTGATGCGCAAACAATGACAGACTGGGGCCAAATATCATCCTGGGATTTTACCAGCACCTGGCCTGCCCATGATCAGCCAGTGGCATGTCAACCTCAAACTGGCCAGTCAACCAGTGTGCTCCAAGGCTGAGGCTTAATCATTAGGGGGAGGACATTGGGCTGGGGTGGCTCGGGTGAGGGGGTAGAGTGGGGAAGAGGATGGGGGAGGCAGTAATTGGATGAGAGTGTTAGTCAAGTTAGCAGCCCAGACTGTCCCAAAGCACTGCGGCCCGGTCTCCCTATGGCCAGTCCACCCCTGTGCGCAAATATGAAAGCTGAAAATGCATAATCAGTACAGAGCTCTTGTACCGGGCATCTCCTACTGCCGGTGCAGGTCTACCATCCTGGGGTGGGGCGCACAGTGCATTGTCATATCTCTGGATTAGTTTAGTCAAGTCAAGTGACTTCCTTCCATTTTTGTCTGCTTGCTTAATGTTGTATGTATCACCCATGTGCTGTATCTGAATTGCATTGCCTTAGCTATATTTTATTCTATTTATTATATAAAGTCATTTTGTTTCTATTAAACATGCTGGTGTACATTTTTTTTATTTCTTAATCTTTTCAAATCCTGTATTTTTTAATATGACTCAATATGACAAGGATGGAATCAATGATAGACTCACTGTCCCTGGTATATATAAAACAGGTAATTTTTAAATGGTATAGTAAACATGTAGGATAGCACATACAGATATTGCATTCTTAAAGCGGATTAAAACCCATGTGGCCGGGCCTTGGAAGATTTTGGGGCTAGCCGCTAGCCTGCCCTCAGCACATCCTATAGTGGAATCCCCCGCTGTGTGAAACCCCCGGGGTCGCTGGTATACTCACCTTTACCAGGAGGCAACTGCAATGCTAAAACCGATGCCCCATTCCCGACTTCCCTGAATGGCTGGGTGAGGGCGTGCCCAGAGTGAGAGATGGGAATGCAGCCAGCCAGTGTTAGTGCGACAGCTCAAAAGGTGCCGGGTGGGCATGGCTTCGGCAATGGAAAGCCCCCTTATTTTTAAACCGGGTCACCATATAGCCAGCCGCACAGGCTGTCTGCTCGGTCGGGAGGGGGGGGGGGAGACCTAGCAGAATCAGCAGAGCACCCAAAATGGTTTTTGCCCCACTTTAAGGACTTTCTCCATCACATCATCACTATGGAAACATAAGTGTCAAATCTCAGTCAATTGTTGTAATACATAAAAACCTGAAAGTATTTTATTTTTTTAGAATTTATTGTAAACTAGTTACAATGGAAGAAATGTATTATTTCTTTTGCTAAATTTGTAATTTTGTTATTATTTAATTAAGGTTTATAATATATATATATATATATATATATATATATATATATATGAATAGGTCTGGTTATGCTTAACTAGCTTGTTTGTGACGATGTGTAACTACTTATATGAGCAGGGCCTATACACATCCTTACATGTTTTGGCAGGTGCGTGCACAGTGGGGGCATGCCACTTTGTGCACTCTCTTTGTGACCTGCCCATGCCCAGATGACAGTGCTGAATTATGGTACAGTTGCAAAGTTTTTTTTGTAACACCCCCGTCTCAGTAACCTGGGGGGGTGGGGTTATAAAGACACTGGACATTCTATTTAAAGTAATTAGGGATGAGCGAATCGATCCGGACGAACCCGGATTCGATACGAATTTCATGAAAAATTTGATTCGGATCGAATCCGAATTTCCCCGTGCTTCGATCGCTCGAAGTTTTTCTTTAACATCCATTCATTTACATTACAGGCATTCTAAGATGGCGGACGGGACATGTACAGACATCTACCCCGCTCCAGTGCATACTGGGGCAGTCACATGCAGCCTATCAGCAGCCAGCAAGCCCGGTGACGTCACAGCGCTATTTAAGGCGGCGGACATCTTGCTTTTCTTCATTTCTCTATTGCATTCGTGAGAGACAGGACACTGCTGTAGTCAGGGAGAGACAGTTAGAGAGCCAGGGACAGGCAGGAGACAGGCAGGAAGTCAGCGAGAAGCAGGGAAAGTTAGGAAAAATCGGAGGCAGTCACAGGGAGATTTTTTTTTTTTCCATCCAGCCTGCGTGTTATTGGCTGGCTGACTGGCTTTGTTAGCTGTTTCAGGCTGCTTATACACTTTTGATGTTGTGCATATATACTGAACTGATCTCAAGTCTGCTGTGGGAACATTACCATTTTGTAAGATCTCATTAGCCTCTGTATTTCCTCTAAGCTGCACACTTATTTAAAGTAATTTGGCCTGTTGCAGCCTGATTAGACACTTTTGCTGTGCATATATACTGATCTCAAGTCGGCTGTGGGGCCATCCCATTCTGTAACATACCATACCCCTATTGATCTTAAGCTGCACACTTATTTAAAGTAATTTGGCCTGTTGGAGCCTGCTTATCCACTGTTGCTGTGCATATATACTGATCTCAAGTCTGCTGTGGGGGTATCTCATTCTGTAACATACCATACCCCTCTTAATCTTCAGCTGCACACTTATTTAAAGTAATTTGGCCTGTCGCAGCCTGCTTATCCACTGTTGCTGTGCATATATACTGATCTCAGGTCTGCTGTGGGGGTATCCCATTCTGTAACATACCATACCCCTCTTAATCTTCAGCTGCACACTTATTTAAAGTAATTTGGCCTGTCACAGCCTGCTTATCCACTGTTGCTGTGCATATATACTGATCTCAGGTCTGCTGTGGGGGTATCCCATTCTGTAACATACCATACCCCTCTTAATCTTCAGTTGCACACTTATTTAAACTAATTTGGCCTGTCGCAGCCTGCTTATCCACTGTTGCTGTGCATATATACTGATCTCAGGTCTGCTGTGGGGGTATCCCATTCTGTAACATAAAATACCCCTCTTAATCTTCAGCTGCACACTTATTTAAAGTAATTTGGCCTGTCGCAGCCTGCTTATCCACTGTTGCTGTGCATATATACTGATCTCAAGTCTGCTGTGGGGGTATCCCATTCTGTAACATACCATACCCCTCTGAATCTTCAGCTGCACACTTATTTAAAGTAATTTGGCCTGTCGCAGCCTGCTTATCCACTGTTGCTGTGCATATATACTGATCTCAGGTCTGCTGTGGGGGTATCCCATTCTGTAACATACCATACCCCTTTTAATCTTCAGCTGCACACTTATTTAAAGTAATTTGGCCTGTCGCAGCCTGCTTATCCACTGTTGCTGTGCATATATACTGATCTCAGGTCTGCTGTGGGGGTATCCCATTCTGTAACATACCATACCCCTCTTAATCTTCAGCTGCACACTTATTTAAAGTAATTTGGCCTGTCACAGCCTGCTTATCCACTGTTGCTGTGCATATATACTGATCTCAGGTCTGCTGTGGGGGTATCCCATTCTGTAACATACCATACCCCTCTTAATCTTCAGCTGCACACTTATTTAAAGTAATTTGGACTGTCGCAGCCTGCTTATCCACTGTTGCTGTGCATATATACTGTTCTAAAGCCTGCTTGGGGGTATCCCATTCTGTAACATACCATACTCCTCTTAATCTTCAGCTGCACACTTAAAGTAATTTGGCCTGTCCCAGCCTGCTTATCCACTGTTGCTGTGCATTTATACTGATCTCAGGTCTGCTGTGGGGGTATCCCATTCTGTAACATACCATACCCCTCTTAATCTTCAGTTGCACACTTATTTAAAGTAATTTGGCCTGTCGCAGCCTGCTTATCCACTGTTGCTGTGCATATATACTGATCTCAGGTCTGCTGTGGGGGTATCCCATTCTGTAACATACCATACCCCTCTTAATCTTCAGCTGCACACTTATTTAAAGTAATTTGGCCTGTCACAGCCTGCTTATCCACTGTTGCTGTGCATATATACTGATCTCAGGTCTGCTGTGGGGGTATCCCATTCTGTAACATACCATACCCCTCTTAATCTTCAGTTGCACACTTATTTAAACTAATTTGGCCTGTCGCAGCCTGCTTATCCACTGTTGCTGTGCATATATACTGATCTCAGGTCTGCTGTGGGGGTATCCCATTCTGTAACATAAAATACCCCTCTTAATCTTCAGCTGCACACTTATTTAAAGTAATTTGGCCTGTCGCAGCCTGCTTATCCACTGTTGCTGTGCATATATACTGATCTCAAGTCTGCTGTGGGGGTATCCCATTCTGTAACATACCATACCCCTCTGAATCTTCAGCTGCACACTTATTTAAAGTAATTTGGCCTGTCGCAGCCTGCTTATCCACTGTTGCTGTGCATATATACTGATCTCAGGTCTGCTGTGGGGGTATCCCATTCTGTAACATACCATACCCCTTTTAATCTTCAGCTGCACACTTATTTAAAGTAATTTGGCCTGTCGCAGCCTGCTTATCCACTGTTGCTGTGCATATATACTGATCTCAGGTCTGCTGTGGGGGTATCCCATTCTGTAACATACCATACCCCTCTTAATCTTCAGCTGCACACTTATTTAAAGTAATTTGGCCTGTCACAGCCTGCTTATCCACTGTTGCTGTGCATATATACTGATCTCAGGTCTGCTGTGGGGGTATCCCATTCTGTAACATACCATACCCCTCTTAATCTTCAGCTGCACACTTATTTAAAGTAATTTGGACTGTCGCAGCCTGCTTATCCACTGTTGCTGTGCATATATACTGTTCTAAAGCCTGCTTGGGGGTATCCCATTCTGTAACATACCATACTCCTCTTAATCTTCAGCTGCACACTTAAAGTAATTTGGCCTGTCCCAGCCTGCTTATCCACTGTTGCTGTGCATTTATACTGATCTCAGGTCTGCTGTGGGGGTATCCCATTCTGTAACATACCATACCCCTCTTAATCTTCAGTTGCACACTTATTTAAAGTAATTTGGCCTGTCGCAGCCTGCTTATCCACTGTTGCTGTGCATATATACTGATCTCAGGTCTGCTGTGGGGGTATCCCATTCTGTAACATACCATACCCCTCTTAATCTTCAGCTGCACACTTATTTAAAGTAATTTGGCCTGTCACAGCCTGCTTATCCACTGTTGCTGTGCATATATACTGATCTCAGGTCTGCTGTGGGGGTATCCCATTCTGTAACATACCATACCCCTCTTAATCTTCAGCTGCACACTTATTTAAAGTAATTTGGCCTGTCGCAGCCTGCTTATCCACTGTTGCTGTGCATATATACTGTTCTAAAGCCTGCTTGGGAGTATCCCATTCTGTAACATACCATACCCCTCTTAATCTTCAGCTGCACACTTATTTAAAGTAATTTGGCCTGTCGCAGCCTGCTTATCCACTGTTGCTGTGCATATATACTGATCTCAGGTCTGCTGTGGGGGTATCCCATTCTGTAACATACCATACCCCTCTTGATCTTCAGCTGCACACTTATTAAAAGTAATTTGGCCTGTTGGAGCCTGCTTATCCACTGTTGCTGTGCATATATACTGATCTCAAGTCTGCTGTGGGGGTATCCCATTCTGTAACATACCATACCCATCTTGATCTTCAGCTGCACACTTATTTAAAGTAATTTGGCCTGTTGGAGCCTGCTTAGACACTGTTGCTGTGCATATATACTGATCTCAGGTCTGCTGTGGGGGCATCCCATTCTATAACATACCATACCCCTCTTGATCTTCACTAAGCTGCACACTTATTTAAAGTAATTTGGCCTGTTGGAGCCTGCTTATCCACTGTTGCTGTGCATATATACTGATCTCAGGTCTGCTGTGGGGGTATCCCATTTGTTTTTGACTGCTTTTAATAAACCAGGCCGCAGGGCACCCCAAAGCTGCACCTTGAACCCTATCTGTTTATACTAAATACGCAAATACATAAAAATGTCAGGCAGACAAGTGCCAGGATGTTCAAAGAGGAGTGGCAGAGGCCAAGATTCAGCAGGCAGAGGTCGCAGCAGACTAGAGGCGGGTGGCAGCAGGAGTCACGGTGAGAGACCTGGTCTGCCAGTATCTGCTAGCGGTCGTGTCTCCACCAGTAACGCATCTGCCGTGGTAGATTGGTTGACGCGCTCATCAACATCATCACAAGTTACGTCTGAGACCCCCAGTCTAGGGTCGGTAGGTTCCTCTGACACAACCCTGAGTTGGCATGCCCCGAGAGCAGTCCCTGTCCTCCCATTGCCTCTGTCCTAAGCCGTTCCCTCCCCCAGCGACGTATCCTATGCTTTGGGTTCAGCTCCACTCTTTAGTGAGGAGGACGATCAGATAGAGGACAGTCAGCAGCTACTGCCCAGCCAAGAAATGGAGGTGGCTTCTTTAGCTAGGCAGACAAATAGTGATGTGGACAGTGTCGTGGGTGTTGCGAGCGTTCCAGCTCCTGCGTCAGACACTGTTGACGAATCCACGAACATCAGTGACATACAGCCACAACTCGGTGATAATGATGATGACGATGAAGCCGATCGCACTTGGGACCCGGGTGATGAAGGGGCTTCATCATCATCATCATCAGGAGAAGAGGGGCGCAGGTTGCCCCGGAGTCAGCAGCTTAGGCAGCAAGGTGTTAGCAGCATGGTTGGCAGGCAGCATGGGGGCACAATTGTAAAGCCTGGAGCCAAACGGGGCTGGGGTAGAGCACCTGCTGCATGGCAGGCTACCTTATCAGGAGGTAGTGGGGCAGGGGTTCCTGGAGTTGGCGACAATAGCAGCGAATCAGTGAGGCCTGTTGTTGGGAAAAGTAGCTACTCGGCAGTGTGGCAGTTTTTCCTGAAGCATCCGCAGAAGGGTAACATGGCCACATGCAAGATATGTAGGCAGAAGGTGAAGCGTGGCCAGGGCCCAAATGTTGGCACCACGGCCCTGCGTCAACATATGATGAGTCACCATAAAGCGACCTGGGAGAACCGAGGCTCCCAAGGGGTGGTCCAGTCTGCTTCCTCACCAAGTGGCACGCCGCTCCCAATATCTGCCAGCCAAGGCTCCAGCATCTCAGCCGAAGGCAGCTGTGCATCATACCCATCCTCTGTCGCTCCTGCTCCGCCTCCTCCTCCTCCAAGTCATGCATCCCGCCAGCAATCCATCAGCGAAGCCATGTCCAAGAGACAGCAGTATGCGCCCACTCATCCTACGGCGCAGAAGCTGAATGTGCTCCTGTCCAAGTTGCTGGTGCTGCAGTCACTCCCTTTTCAGGTGGTGGACTCTGCACCTTTCAGAGAACTGATGGCTTGTGCCGAGCCGAGGTGGAGAGTCCCAAGCCATCATTTCTTTGCCAAGAAGGCAGTACCAGCAGTACCAGCTGCACACTTTTGTTGAACAGAAGGTGGGCCAGTCCTTGAGCCTGTCGGTCTGTAGCAAAGTGCATGGCAGCGCCGACGTCTGGAGCTGTAACTACGGTCAGGGACAGTACATGTCGTTTACGGCCCACTGGGTGAATGTGGTCCCTTTGCAGCAGCAGCAGCAGCAACTTGGACAGGTCACACCGCTTCGGCCTCCGCGCTCCCTGCCCGTTGGGCCTGTGACACTGTGCGACTCGGCCTCCTCATCCTCCGCCATCTCCTCACCCTCCACTGTAGGCTCAAGTCTCAGTGCCCCTCCAGTCTACCATGTGTGCAGGGCACGGAGGTGTCACGCAGTGCTTCACATGGTTTGTCTTGGCGAACGGAGTCACACAGGGGAGGAACTGCTTAAATGTATTCATCAGGAAATCCAAACATGGCTTACTCCAAGAAAACTTAAAATGGGAATCATGGTTACCAACAATGGGAAGAACATTTTGTCTGCGCTGCACCAAGGAAGCCTGACCCATGCCCCCTGCATGGCTCACGTCTTTAATCTGGTTGTCAAGCGGTTTCTGAAGTGTTCCCCCCCATCTGCAAGACATCCTAACAACTTCAAGGAAACTTTGCATGCACTTCAGCCACTCATACACCGCCAAACACACCCTTCTTGAGCTACAGCGTCAGAACGGTATCCCCCAACATAGTCTGATTTGCGATTTATCCACCCGTTGGAATTCCACCCTTCACATGTTGGACCGATTATATGAACAGAGAAAAGCCATCACGGATTTCCTGATGATCCAAGCGGATAGGGGGACTCCCCTGTGTAACTTCAATGTCAACCAGTGGCAGCTCATACGTGACACCTGCCGTTTGCTCAGGCCCATTGAGGAAGCCACTTTATTTGTCAGTCGGCAGGATTACGGTATGAACGACTTGATTCCACTGCTTCATGTACTACAGCACATGTTGGAAACCATGGCTGGTCAGGGCACTGGAGACATGGTGTCTACATCTTACGGCCACATGAACCCCGTTGGAGCTGAACTTGAGGAGGAAGAGGAGTTGCCCAGCGAAACACAGTTTAGGCTTGGCGAACTGGCTGGTTTATTTAGTCAGCGGACAGGAGAGGAGGAGCAGGAGCAGCCAGAGGAGCTAGAGGTTTTTGAGGAAGGCGAGACAGAGGACCCGGACACACCATGGCAGTATGCAGTGGAGATGGAGACAGGTAGTCCATCCGAGTCACTTGCGCAAATGGCAGGAAGCATGCTCACGTGCTTGCGTAGTGACCCCAGAATTGTTTCCATTTGTCGGCGGGATGACTTCTGGCTGTCCACCTTATTGGACCCTCGCTTCCGGCACAAAATGGGGGCATTTTTTAAACCCACCGAGAGGGAGGACAAACTGAACTACTACAAAGACATTCTACGTAGGCAGTTGGCTGATGCCTATCTGCGCCATGGTCCATACTCTCGCAGGTCTGACTCGAGGGGACCTCTGCGCTCACCTTCCACTGCCATGGCTGCTGGGGGGGGGTTGGCAGGAGCAGCAGCAGCAGCTCCATCAGCAGCATTTGTGGCCGCAACTAGCAGAGTTTTCCCTGGAAAAGCTGTCCTGCCCGGCAAGTAGCGTGCCATCTGAGCGGGTGTTTAGTGCGGCGGGGGCCATAGTTACGGCAAGGAGAACTCGTCTGTCAACTAAAAATGTGGAGAGACTCACCTTTGTCAAAATGAATCAGGGATGGATCAGCCAGGATTTCCACCCACCAATGCCTGATGCATGCGACTAGATTCAGCATGGTGCCACATTTTACACTTTCCAAATGGTGCAAAACATATTTATGTCTTTAGGCCAATTTTTGGGCTCCTGCTGCTGCCAACTTCAGGGTGTGCCTTCCAACCAATTTTTGGCCTCCTGCTGATGCCAACTTCAGGGTGGGCCTTTCAGCCAATGTTTGGCCTCCTGCTGCTGCTGCCAACTCCAGGGTGTGATTCATCCAATTTTTGGGCTCCTGCTGCCAACTCCAGTGTCTCTTTAAAATAATGTTTGGGCTACTGCTGCTGCTGCTGCTTGTAACTCCAGGGTGTGATTCATCCAATTTTTGGGCTCCTGCTGCCAACTCCAGTGTCTCTTTAAAGTAATGTTTGGGCTACTGCTGCTGCTTGCAACTCCAGGGTGTGATTCATCCAATTTTTAGGCTCCTGCTGCCAACTCCAGTGTCTCTTTAAAGTAATGTTTGGGCTACTGCTGCTGCTGCTTGCAACTCCAGGGTGTGATTCATCCAATTTTTGGGCTCCTGCTGCCAACTCCAGTGTCTCTTTAAAGTAATTTTTGGGCTACTGCTGCTGCTTGCAACTCCAGGGTGTGATTCATCCAATTTTTGGGCTCCTGCTGCCAACTCCAGTGTCTCTTTAAAGTAATGTTTGGGCTACTGCTGCTGCTGCTTGCAACTCCAGGGTGTGATTCATCCAATTTTTGGGCTCCTGCTGCCAACTCCAGTGTCTCTTTAAAGCAATGTTTGTGCTCCTGCTGCTGCTTGCAACTCCAGGGTGTGATTCATCCAATTTTTGGGCTCCTGCTGCCAACTCCAGTCTCTCTTTAACGTAATGTTGGGGCTCCTGCTGCTGCTGCTGCCAACTCCAGGGTGTGATTCATCCAATTTTTGGGCTCCTGCTGCCAACTCCAGTGTCTCTTTAAAGTAATGTTTGGGCTCCTGCTGCTGCTGCTGCCAACTCCAGGGTGTGATTCATCCAATTTTTGGGCTCCTGCTGCCAACTCCAGTATCTCTTTAAAGTAATGTTTGGGCTGCTGCTGCTGCTTGCAACTCCAGGGTTTGATTCATCCAATTTTTAGGCTCCTGAAGCCAACCCCAGTGTCTCTTTAAAGTAATGTTTGGGCTCCTGCTGCTGCCAACTCCAGTGTGTTAGTCAATTTTTGGGCTCCTGCTGCCAAATCCAGTGTTTCTTTAAAGGTGTGTCAGTCAATTTGTGGGCTCCTGCTGCCAACTCCAGTGTCTCTTTAAAGTAATGTTTGGGCTCCTGCTGCTGCTGCTGCCAACTCCAGGGTGTGATTCATCCAATTTTTGGGCTCCTGCTGCCAACTCCAGTGTCTCTTTAAAGTAATGTTTGGGCTGCTGCTGCTGCTTGCAACTCCAGGGTGTGATTCATCCAATCTTTGGGCTCCTGCAGCCAACTGCAGTGTCTCTTTCAAGCTATGTTTGGGCTCCTGCTGCTGCTGCTTGCAACTCCAGGGTGTGATTCATCCAATTTTTGGGCTCCTGCAGCCAACTCCAGTGTCTCTTTAAAGCAATGTTTGTGCTCCTGCTGCTGCTTGCAACTCCAGGGTGTGATTCATCCAATTTTTGGGCTCCTGCTGCCAGCTCCAGTGTCTCTTTAAAGTAATGTTTGGGCTCCTGCTGCTGCTGCTGCCAACTCCAGGGTGTGTCAGTCAATTTTTGGGCTCCTGCTGCCAACTCCAGTATCTCTTTAAAGTAATGTTTGGGCTGCTGCTGCTGCTTGCAACTCCAGGGTGTGATTCATCCAATTTTTGGGCTCCTGAAGCCAACCCCAGTGTCTCTTTAAAGTAATGTTTGGGCTCCTGCTGCTGCTGCTGCCAACTCCAGGGTGTGTCAGTCAATTTTTGGGCTCCTGCTGCCAACTCCAGTGTCTCTTTAAAGGTGTGTCAGTCAATTTTTGGGCTCCTGCTGCCAACTCCAGTGTCTCTTTAAAGTAATGTTTGGGCTCCTGCTGCTGCTGCCAACTCCAGGGTGTGATTTATCCAATTTTTGGGCTCCTGCTGCCAACTCCAGTGTCTCTTTAAAGTAATGTTCGGGCTGCTGCTGCTGCTTGCAACTCCAGGGTGTGATTCATCCAATCTTGGGGCTCCTGCAGCCAACTGCAGTGTCTCTTTCAAGCTATGTTTGGGCTCCTGCTGCTGCTGCTGCTGCTGCTGCTTGCAACTCCAGGGTGTGATTCATCCAATTTTTGGGCTCCTGCAGCCAACTCCAGTGTCTCTTTAAAGCAATGTTTGTGCTCCTGCTGCTGCTTGCAACTCCAGGGTGTGATTCATCCAATTTTTGGGCTCCTGCTGCCAACTCCAGTGTCTCTTTAAGGTAATGTTTGGGCTCTTGCTGCTGCTGCCAACTCCAGGGTGTGTCAGTCAATTTTTGGGCTCCTGCTGCCAACTCCAGTATCTCTTTAAAGTAATGTTTGGGCTGCTGCTGCTGCTTGCAACTCCAGGGTGTGATTCATCCAATTTTTGGGCTCCTGAAGCCAACCCCAGTTTCTCTTTAAAAAAATGTTTGGGCTCCTGCTGCTGCTGCTGCCAACTCCAGGGTGTGTCAGTCAATTTTTGGGCTCCTGCTGCCAACTCCAGTATCTCTTTAAAGTAATGTTTGGGCTGCTGCTGCTGCTTGCAACTCCAGGGTGTGATTCATCCAATTTTTGGGCTCCTGAAGCCAACCCCAGTGTCTCTTTTAAGTAATGTTTGGGCTCCTGCTGCTGCTGCTGCCAACTCCAGGGTGTGTCAGTCAATTTTTGGGCTCCTGCTGCCAACTCCAGTGTCTCTTTAAAGGTGTGTCAGTCAATTTTTGGGCTCCTGCTGACAACTCCAGTGTCTCTTTAAAGTTATGTTTGGGCTCCTGCTGCTGCCAACTCCAGGGTGTGATTCATCCAATTTTTGGGCTCCTGCTGCCAACTCCAGTGTCTCTTTAAAGTAATGTTTGGGCTCCTGCTGCTGCTGCTGCTGCCAACTCCAGGGTGTGTCAGTCAATTTGTGGGCTCCTGCTGCCAACTCCAGTGTCTCTTTAAAGTAATGTTTGGGCTACTGCTGCTGCTTGCAACTTCAGGGTGTGATTCATCCAATTTTTGGGCTCCTGCTGCCAACTCCAGTGTCTCTTTAAAGTAATGTTTGGGCTCCTGCTGCTGCTGCTTGCAACTCCAGGGTGTGATTCATCCAATTTTGGGCTCCTGCTGCCAACTCCAGTGTCTCTTTCAGCCAATGTTTGGGCTGCTGCTGCTTGCAACTCCAGGGTGTGATTCATCCAATCTTTGGGCTCCTGCAGCCAACTCCAGTGTCTCTTTCAAGCTATGTTTGGGCTCCTGCTGCTGCTGCTTGCAACTCCAGGGTTTGGGCTCCTGCTGCCAACTCCAGTGTCTTTTTAAAGTAATGTTTGGGCTACTGCTGCTGCTGCTTGAAACTCCAGGGTGTGATTCATCCAATTTTTGGGCTCCTGCTGCCAACTCCAGTGTCTCTTTAAAGTAATGTTTGGGCTACTGCTGCTGCTGCTTGCAACTCCAGGGTGTGATTCATCCAGTTTTGGGCTCCTGCTGCCAACTCCAGTGTCTCTTTCAGCCAATGTTTGGGCTGCTGCTGCTTGCAACTCCAGGGTGTGATTCATCCAATCTTTGGGCTCCTGCAGCCAACTCCAGTGTCTCTTTCAAGCTATGTTTGGGCTCCTGCTGTTGCTGCTGCTGCTTGCAACTCCAGGGTGTGATTCATCCAATTTTTGGGCTCCTGCTGCCAACTCCAGTGTCTCTTTCAAGCTATGTTTGGGCTGCAGCTGCTTGCAACTCCAGGGTGTGATTCATCCAATTTTTGGGCTCCTGCTGCCAACTCCAGTGTCTCTTTCAAGCTATGTTTGGGCTGCTGCTGCTGCTGCTGCTGCTTGCAACTCCAGGGTGTGATTCATCCAATTTTTGGGCTCCTGCTGCCAACTCCAGTGTCTCTTTCAAATTATGTTTGGGCTCCTGCTGCTGCTGCTGCTTGCAACTCCAGGGTGTCATTCAGCCAATTTTTGGGCTCCTGCTGCCAACTCCAATGTTTCTTTGAGCCAAATCCAATGTTTGGGCTCCTGCCGCTGCCAGCTCCAGGGTGTGTTTTTCAGGCAATATAGGGGCCCCTCATAGTGATGCCACCTCAACTCTCTGTAATTGTGCCGCTCTGCGATTCTAATAGCGATGCCTCTGATCTGCATGTCCTAATTATTTACAGTATTATTTCAGTAACCCAGCACGCATCCTATGCGTGTTACAGCAAGGCAGAATGGTTTACAACCCTATTGAGGCTCTAGGAGGCTCAGAAATAGCCGTTCTTAATAGCGATTCGTCGCGAATAAATTCGGGTCCAAACGATTTTTGTCAGAAAATTCGGCGAATCGGTCGAATCGAATTTTTCAAAAGTTCGCTCATCTCTAAAAGTAATGATCCAGCCAAGTTACATAACAAAAAAAGCTTGCCTTTGCTTGCACACTAAACAGAATGTCAGACCCAGTCCCCTGTGCCGTCCTTGACATATCATCTCCAGGAAGCCTCTGTGATACACAGACCACCCCCTGTCATCTGTCACAGTGATGCTGTCACACACACTCCATTCACTGCGATAGAGGGGGCATGCTGGGGCTTTGCATGGATGTAGAAACAAGTTACCCACCCCCTCTCTTCCCATACTGAGTGGATAACCCATGATCCCCACCTCTAAAATGGCAAAAGCAATCATTGCTCCTTGCTCCAATAACTCCAATGATCATAACACAGCGGCAAGGAGGCTCAAACGTACAGGGAATTTAGTGAGATATTCAGTTGCAGAACAATCCGCTGATTGGATCCACATGCCCTTACAGGAGTGCTTAACTGAAGTCCTCTTCTTTCCTACGACAGCTCCAGTAGGTTTCTAGCACCTCTGGATCTGGAGAACCAAGTCTCCAAAGCATCCTGGTAATCAATGCACCTCATCTAGGATAGTACACTTCCCAGCTTCTGAGCCGACCTAGGTGGGGATAATGACCCACTGGAGGTGTCCTTAGAAGGGGAGAACCTCAGGTATATACAACTGCAAGGGCATGTGGATTAGAGCCGACCAGACTTAGCAGCGGTACTGCAAATCCTGGTACTATTGCTCACTGGCAGTGGTCTGGTTGGTACATTTCCAAGTGCTGGATCTCTGAGCCTAGGGAGGTTAATGACCCACTGGAGGTATCGCTGGAAAGGGCAGAACCTCAGGTATACATCCCTATAAGGACATGTGGATCGGAGCCAACCAGACACCACAAATCCTGAAACAATATCTCATGGGTGCCAGAGTGGTACATTCTGCATGTTGGATCTCCAGGCCTAGGGGGTTTAACGGACCACTGGATGTATTGCTAGAACGGCAGAACCTCAGGTATACACCCCTACAAGGACATGTGGATCAGGGCTGACTGGACCAAGCGGCGGCACCACAAATTCCGGTACTGGTGCTTATGGGTGATACCTTTCCAAGTGTCGGATCGCCGGACCTAGGGGGGCCTACCTACTCACTGGAAGTGTTGTTGGAAAGGGAAGTGCCTCAGGTGTACACCCCTGCAAGGGCATGTGAATCAGGACCGACCGGACCAAGCAGCGGCACTGCAAATTCCTCGTACCCCAACCATAGACCATAACCATAACCCCCCAAAGTTTGTGTCTGACAAACTGTTTAATGAGGCTTATCTATTGCTAACCTGTTTAATTAGTCTTAGCTCTGTCGTCTATCTAAACTACTGTATGTCGTTGAATATGATGTTTAATCATGATGTAAGATGACACAATAGTTGATGCACATTAGATGCTATTTGTAAGTTTTATTATTATCCAATCATTAAGCAGAAAGACCTGCCGAGGGCTTTGATGGCTTTGGTTAATAATTAGCTTCTTTGTAAAGATGTGTGAATCAGCAAAAGCGGCTGTTCTGTCTGAGGAAGCAGCCACCTGTGCCAGGAAGTAGCCATCTTTGCCAGAAGAAGCTACTGTACCTGGGCATTGTTTACCTATGCCAGACATAGTGATGTATCCCATGGAAGCTCTCACCTGTCTTACACTGAATTTTCCATTGTGAATGTTAATAAGTATATTATATATTCTTTTTATATCTTGTTTATAATAAAATAACCCTCTGTATTGCAATACTTTGCTTGGTCTCTTTAAAATAATACAATAACAATATAATGAACCTGCATTTAAATTAGTAACCCTGTTTTAGGGATTTATTAGTAAAACTATTTGGTCCTTGTGCAGTATACAAATATCTGGTGTGGCTTGGGCATTAGCAAAGCATTTGTAAGCTGTGCCAACTGTACAATGTATCAGAGCAGGGTATTGCCTGCTGTTTACACTGCAACACACACAAGTCTTAACACTCCCATCTAAGTTTCATTACTCTCAACACTGCTGCCTCTGTACACATTCCCCTCGATTCAAAGAGCAAAAGTTAATTGATTTCGGATCGAGAATCGTAAGTTTGGGTGGGTGTTAGTCATTTTTTCCTGTTTTTTTGGCCATTTACGACTCGCACGAGCCTACGTTCGTATGCGTATATGCTCTAACGATCATCGCAAGTTCGTTCCTAAATTTTAGGATCAAAAAGTAAAACTTAGGATCAAATCCTAAAACTTAGGATGAAAACGTAAAACTTAGGTTAATTGGATGTGTTTCGGTGTGATTCAGAGAACAGTTTTCAAACCTCTAAATACGTTTTAAAAGAAAGCCACTGCCGACACCTTTTAGCAGTCGTATTGCTGTTCTTGAACAGGTTTTTTGGCTATGTGGAGGAGTCTGCGCGTCTTGAGCTGCAATGAACTGCATGTATCAGCATGGCCGAGCCCATAAATTGTATTGCAATGCATACCTGATTCATGTATGCCTTATAAAAGCATTTTAATGTGGACCTTAATTAGTCCTTTGCATGTAAACCTTTATTTGGCAATATATTTGCGTTAATTAAAGAAACTTATGTCCTTTGTTATTTATTTTTAAATTGATGTACTAGAATAATATTTTTAGATTGCATTTATTGGTGTAGTTGTTTACCTTTGCTTTGTTTAATTATTTAAGCACATCTTTGGTCAGATGCATCACACTTACTGAGGAGAGGAGAGCGGGATAAAGTGCAGGATCTGGGTTACTGCTGTATTTTGCACAGACACAGCAGAGCTGGGGGCACGGAAAGGTCAGAAATCAAAGAATCCAGAGCAACACAGTCACAAGGCCCTTTCTGTTTGCAGGCTGCCCGATAATACCTGAGCCGCCATCTTGCCTGTTTCTAGGCTCATAACATGCAGAAGTTGCTGGGTGTTTTTTAATATTTGAGAGCAATCTGTATATAGAGGGTGTGGGTAACCACACCAAAAATTTAAAGTTGTACCATTTGAAGGCAAAATATAAAAATTAAATCCACAAGTAAAAAATGCAAGTTAAGTAAAAATTAAACAAAGTTAGATTTACTTATGCAAATGCATTCATTAATGGTTGGTTAATGCAAAATGAATGAAATAAAGAAAAATAAAAGACCAAATATTTAGAATGCACTTTAATGAGGTAAGTTTGTAGTGCGGAGCCGCAAGATCAGAAGGATTTACGTCCAGACAAAAAAGGAAAAAGGGCAAAACCAATGTTGCAACCTGAGAAATGAAACGGAAAATTCAGGATGGAAACTGACATAGGTCTGATTCCCGAACTGCCATACGAATGGACGTATATTTTAGGATAGAAACGTATTTGCTTATTGAATCACTCGCAAGTTCATACGAACGCACGAGCGGACGTGAAAAATAGGATGATCGTGACCCAAATCCAAGCTGTTACATGTTTCTTTGAATCAACCCAATTATCACCAGGTCTGGGAAAAGGGTGAAACAGGTCCATGAACACTTGGCTGTATGAGGCTCAGAAACTTCTTATGCACAGCTCATGAAAAAAAAGAAGAAAACAGAACACTAGCATAATATGTATTAATAAGTTCTATATTTTATCTTTTCCCCATTTTAAATATTTCAGTGTAAATAACAAAAGTGTGATGCTCTTCGAGTGTAGTGTAGTGGGCCTGCTGTCTATGAAATCCTGCTCTAATTAGCCAAGTTAATTGAAAACTGCTCATCAATTTTCATCCAGTAAAGTTGATGTTTTCTTTTCAATTAACTACAATGGAGTCGGCCTTGATGAATAATCACGCTGTGCGCGGGCTGTCATGGAGGGAATAAAATTGAGAGAATAGATGTTTTTTCCTCTGAAAACAATAGTCGCTATCAGTCAACACCCTCTGCTGAAGAGTCAGTGCTAATGCAGAGCTGTGAATTAGTCAACCTTGATACATGTGTAGACTGTGGCGATTGCTATATATCTGCAACTACGAATATTCTAAGCCGAGAATATTCACTACATACGTGCCAGTTATCCAACTGGTTAACTGTAAACATTAAGCTTGATTCAGAGCTTCGTTTTGTTTGAAGGACAATTCGCCAGCGTGAATTCTTCCAATCTCGCCTGATTCAAAGCTCCTCCCGAGAATATTTTGTTCGTGTGGAAGGAACAGAGACTTCATGAAAAATTATCGTGAAAATTATCACTTCAGTCTGAGTTTTTACAAATTGCATGACAGTTGAACCAATCACTCTCAGTGAGATGTGCTAGTTTTCATTAATAAAAAGCATGCCGCTATATCCGGCATGACTTTTATCTATGAAAATAACAGCCGGCATTATTTTTTCAGTTGTTTTTGTAATAAAAAAAATGTCCCCCCCCCCCAAAAAAATGCAACCAGTCCCCTGGCAGTGCAAGTTACTAGCCCTTATGCCTATTGGTATGGGTTTGGGCTCTTCCTGGGGTGCAGTGGGCCCCCTCTTTAATCTGCTTTGGGCAGCGCCTGGCATCAGGAGGGGTGCCAGGCGTCTTCACTTGAAGCACAGGAGGACACATGTCCCCCTTCTTTCATTCTCGCTACTCAGTGAAGGACTGAGGCTGGGGTGGGGCGAGCCACCTTTTATACTGAGAGGTGAAGACCTCTTTGGGATTTTATCCTAAGAGATGTGGCCTCTCTGGAACCTTCCCCACCTAACACATCACAGGAGGGTAGGGGCATGGAGCAGATCCCGGGCGCCGCCATCTTGGGAGTAAAACACAGAGTGGGGATGCCACTTTCTATCTTATTCTGTGGTGGCCATGGGAGACCCGAAGGAGTGGTGTGGGCCCCTGGTTTAAGGTAAGGTTTTTTTCTTTGTAACCCCACGTCCTGCCTCAGTGCCAGGGTAGGGTGGCAGGGCAGGGGGATTATAGTTTACTTAATTTTTACTTTAATACGATTGAAAAAAAGACGGTTGATGAACATATGTCCATCAAGTTGAACCAAGTGTGAGCGGTTGGGCGATCGGCAGTGACACGGACAACAGTCTTTCAACAGCAACGGCTTTATTTAGCAAATAAAGTGTTCAAACGCAAATTATCACTCAGTTCAGAGATGGCAGCATCAATGTAGTAAATCAAAAGTGGTTACTTCACCCAAATCAATGTAAGTCCAGGGCTGGGTACTCCAGCAAGCTGTAACTTCAAGGCAAGTTTAATCCACTTTTCCACGGTTAGGGGGCGCAAAAGCTTGCATACAGTCCTTTTCTTTAATGCATGGCACAGCCCGCTTTGGTATTCATAACTGATGGGTTTTCCGCCACCAGGTGGCGCAGCAGCACTGCAGAAAGCTGTGAGAGCTCCTGGCTCCCTATAAAAACTGGACCAATCAACAAGTTCCCAGTGTTGTCTCTGCAGTGACACTGCGAAGTTAGAAGGTGGGGCAACCAAGCCTGTGTTTCTGGACCCTACTTGCCTCCCAGCCTTGGCTTACAGATCGGGTGAAGGTAGAAGAGCACTAGGGTCAAGTGCTCCTGGAGCGCAGCTCCAAGCCGCAGACCCTGTGCCACAAAGGGTAGCCGGCCATAGGCTTTATGGTGAGCCTACTTGGGATGAAGAGTTCCTGCCCTAGCTTCTGAGGGGGTGAGTTGTTGGGGACTGTGTCCCCTTATTTTCCTTTTGGGGTCCCCCCCCTCCCTGGCCATGGCTGCTCACCGCTGCCTCCTTGTTCCTCTCTTCTCCCCCTCCCCTCTCTGACTTGTTCGGGGGGGGGGCCACTTGGTGACGCGTATCGCGTCGTCTCCCTGCGGCCCGCTCCTTGAGATACCTCTGCCAGCGCCATTTTGAGAGAGCTGTGCGTCTGGATTTCTCCCTTCCTGGCTGCGGCGCTGCTTTCTCCGGTGTGTCGCCTATCCTGCGGTCTGTGCCTGAGTGACCCAGCGGTGTCTTCGGTCCGTGAGTCCCCCTTGGGGGGTTTTTTATTCAGAGTGCATATGCTGCGGGATACTTATGTTTCTTTACTTATGTCCTTCAGGCGGGATACCACTGGGTTGTGGCATGTCCCGGCTCCACTCCTTCCCTCCCCTCATCCCCCTTCACTATTTCTGGGGGTATCCCGTGGGAGGGCATCCCGGGGCAGCCTTTGTATAGCCTTTGCCCACTGCTGGCCTATTGCGCCTGTATTTATCACCATATGGAGGCTTCTGGGGATAGCGGACTTGGGTGTCCTTCGGGGAAAGCTCGGCTGTGTTCCATGTGTGGGGTGTCCCCTGTGAGTAACAGTGTCATGGTGTGCGTGCCGTGCGCTGAGAGTGTTCTTGCGCTCCAAGCTGGTTTGCCTGCTTCTCTTCCCAGCTCTGCGCCTCCCTCGGCTTCACCTACTCCCCCACACCGGCAACTGGGTCCCAATGAGGGGGACACTAGCAGGGAGTCTAGCTCTGATTTGGCTATGCGAGTGGCCAAACTTGGGAAACAACTTGCCAAGTCTGCTCCTAGGAAGGCTTCTGGTAAAAAGCGGCACCTGGATCCCAGATCCTCCCCTCTTCCTGAAATTTATGTGGGGATTGATGAATTTGGTGAATGTCACCCCCCTGAGATGGGGGAGCTTTCCCAGGATTCTGACTCCTCTGGGAGCAAACAGGAGGGTTGCGATAGTGACCCTGGTTCTGTGTCCGGAGAGGATTCATGGTACCCTGAGGACACTGATAATCTGCTGTCACATGTTTTTGAAATTTTGCACATTGCAGCTCCCGAGGGTGCTAAGAGAAAGCAAGGGGAGCTTTTTCGCCCTGGTAAACAGCGTCTAGAGTTCTCTGAGCAGGAGCACTTCACCTCCCTTGTGCTTAAGGAATGGGAACGTCCCAACAGACTGCCTGCTGTGCAAGGGGCTAGATAAAAGGTATCCCTTTCCTTCTGATCTTGTCAAAAGGTGGGTGGTCCTTTCCTCCTGAAGTGGACGCTCCTGTGCTAGGTTTGTCCCATACTTCAGTCATGCCTTCCCCTGACACTACCACGCTGAGGGACAGTGAGGACAGGCGCATGGATCAGCTGGCTTGCCATGCCTTTACCTGTGTGTCGGCTGGTTTGCGCCCCCGGCCTGTGCTGCTGCCATCACTGCTATTGCCCTTAAGAGGCTTCTCAAGCATATACAGGATGGTGCTACTGCTGGTAGCGGGGAGGAGGAACATAGGACCCTATTACTTTGCTCTGATTTTGTGGTCTTTATCCTTACTGCTATAGATAATGTTGTGCGGCTGTGCGGTAGGACCTCTGCCCTTTTGGTGGCTATGCGCCGTTCTGTCTGGTTGCGCCAATGGGCAGCTGACGCTGCAGCCAAGAAAGCTCTCACTGGTCTCCCCTTCGCGAGGCTGCGGCTTTTTGGGGAGCGTCTTTATGCTTTAGCAGGCTGCCTCAGCGTAGGAGGCAGTCTCGGCCTTTTAGGGGGTCCTCCGTCCCCCTCTCTTCTTTTCGTACTCCCAGAGGAGCTTGTGGCTCCCTCTTATCTAGTGGCCGCAGAGATTCTTGGGGCCGTGGCAGATCCCGTGGTCGTCCCCGTTTTTCCTGGAATACCAAGACCAAACCCTCTCCCAAGCCCCCTCAGGCATGAAGGGGCGCCCTCACCCATCTGGGTGGGGGGATGGCCTTGGCTTTTTACTTATATCTGGAGACTTCACGTCTCAATCCGGTGGATTCAGGAGCTTGTATCCTCTGGTTCCAAGATTGTTTGTTGCCTGGCCGCCCCCAGAATTCATTGATCCTGGATGTCATTTAAATCCCATGTCTTATTAAGGGATGTTTCTTCTGGCTCCTTGACTATTAGAGTCAGGAGTCTTTTCATGGTCCCCCAACAGGAAGGCTTTTTGAGGCACATTCTGGCCCTGATGGGCCTCAACCAAGTTGTTTGATTCATAAAGTTTTTCTGCTTTAAGCCGCTAGCCTGCTGTCAGTACCCTTCATCTGGACAATTTCAGGTCCTCTGTGGACATCATGGCGGCTTATTTTCTGGTGCCTATTTTTTGGGGTTGTCAGAGATTCTGCGGTTAGCGCTTGAGACTTAGCATTCCAATTTATGGCCCTTTAGGGTCACCAGATGGTTCACCATAACAATGGCAAGGGTGATGGCTCTGTTAAGGATCCAAGGCATCCTCACCATTCCTGACCTGCACGTCAGTCTGATTGTGGCCAAGTCCCTTTCTCGGGTCACGCAAGTCACTCAGCTGGTTATCTTCTTTTTAGAATCCATCGGCTGGGTAATCTGCCATTCCTAGTTTTATCTGTTCCCGTCCTGGATGCTGTCTTTTCTGAGTATCTCCCAGGTCAGGGTGTTCCTCAGTAATAGGGGAATGGTTTTTCAGATGCAGGCTTAGGCTCTGCTATAGTGTCCTAACCCCTACATTGTCAAGGGATGCAGTTAGTGGGTCTGTTGGTGTCCTGCTTCAGGTAATCCTCTTTGCTCTTTTCACATGAGTCCTCTTGTCAGTTTGGAATCGCAACCCTGCGTCCTTGGAGCAGGATTTTGATCTGTCTTCTCTGGCCAGATGGTCCTTCTGGTGGAGACTGAACTCCTGGTACCTCTGGGGGTTAGGTCCCCTCTGCCCCCATGTTGGGAGATGGTCTCCTCAGATGCCAGTCTGCCGTTTGGGGGAGACTTCTGAAAAGCCCCGAGGTTCCAGGGACGGTGGGGCCCACTAGAGGCCCAGGTTCCCATCAACTCCCTGAAACTGAGGACGATAAGGTTGCTTCTTCTTCCTGTCCGCTCACCTTCAGGGTTAGACTGTTCTGTCCGCTCAGTCGTCCAGTAGGCTGTTGCCCATTTCATTTGTCAGGGAGTTACTTGGGGCAAGTTAGCCTTCAAGGGATTCTCCCTGATTCTCTCTTGGGCGGAACAGAATGTTTCCTGCATCTCAGCTGTCTACATTACAGGGGCGGACAACTGGGAGGCGGACTTCCTGAGATAGGGGGCTGCCTCAGCTGGGGATATGGTCCTGCAACTAATGGGAGCCTCTATTCCTGTTTCACCGCTGGGATCATCCGGTCATGGAATGGTGGTGTCCCGCCATAATCATATATCTTCAGAATTTGTCTCTGGTTCAGGATCCTATGGTCTTCACTTTGGATACCTTGGCATTCCCTTGGACAGATTTCGGGTTCTATATAAGTTCCCTCTTTTCCTCTCCTGAGCAGGGTTATGGGCTCCATAACCCAAGAGCGGGTACCTGCCACCCTGGTGGCCTTCTTGACTGTTGAGAGCTTCCATCTTATGGTCTAGCAGTTGCTTGATTCTGTTGTTGATACCAGGATTGGGGCCAAGAGAAAGTCCTTGTGCCTCGCCTATTACAGGGTCTGGCGTGCTTTCATTGACTGGTAGAACTCCAAGTCTTTTTCCTGTAAGCTGTTTTTTCTATTCCCAAGATTCTGGAATTCTTGCAACTTGGTTGAATTTGGACCTTTGTCTTAAGTACACTCTAGGGCCATGTTTGTAGCTTCCAACGGGCCCTTGCCATTATCTGCTGGTGCATGGGTTTTTTCCAGGGTGTTTTTTCACATGCATCCCCCCAGGTAGCCTTGCTATCTGTCTAGGATCTGAATCTGGGGCTACTGGTTATGCAGGGGACTCCTTGTGAGTCTATCCATGAGGCCGCCTTGCCCCTTTGTTGACTCCTAGAGTAGCCCCCCTTTTTGTATGACTATCGCCTCTGTAAGGCGAGTTCTGAATTAGCAGTGTTTTTTTCATCAAAAATACTTATTTTGAGTATCTTTAGAGTTAGGCGATGTTAGACTTAGGTCAGAATTCGACCTATGGTTGGGTATGCCTTTCATCTTATTCAGGGCATTGTCTTGCCTTCATTGTGTTCCAATCTAGCTACTTCCATGGAGCGGACTCTGCATTCTATGGATGTGGTCTGGGCTCTGATGTTCTTTTGGGTGCTATGGAGACTTTTGGGAAGTCTAATTTTCTGTTTGTTTCACTTTGAGACTGGGAATGGTTTGCCTCCTGCTGGATCCACTGTTGGTAAGTGGATACGTCAGGTGATGGTTCAAACCTATTCTGCTAAGGGGTAGACTCTTTCCTTTAGGGTGACTGCTCTTTCCATGCGTGCTATTGGACTCTCTTGGAGCTTTGTCAGCACCAAGCTTCTGTGGAACAAGTTTGTAAGGCCGTTTTTTACATGGTTGATATTTAGGCCTCAGCTGATGCTGCTTTGGGCCGCAAGGTTTTCAGGCGGTAGTGACTTGAACTACTGGCTGTTACTCATTGGGGATCCCACCCTACTTTGGACACTGCTTTTGGATGTCCCATCAGTTATGAATACCGAAGCGGGCCGTGCCATGCATTAAAGAAAAAAACAATTCTGTGAGTACTCACCTGTAGAATTGTTTTTGTTCTTGCATGGCACGGCCCGCTTCGCCCCACCCTTGTTATAATTGTACTTGGTTGCCTCTTTTTGGTGATTGTTCCAAGTTAAATCAGGGTTTTTTTACCTTTTTTACATTCTTACCTTTATTCTCTCCCGGCTTCTTGTCTCACTGCTCGTCTACGCTGGGAACTTGTTGGTTGGTCCCGTTTTTATAGGGAGCCGGGAGCTGCCACAGCTTTCTGCAGTGCTGCTGCGCCACCTGGTGGCGGAATACCCATCAGTTATGAATACCGAAGCGGGCCTTTGAGGAGACCAGGGGGGGGCAGATGAGCTCGGACCCACCGAGGCCATGTGGGTGGTTCATATCCACGAAGCGCGTAGGTGAGGAGGTAAGTGGGAAGGAATTGGGCTGCTATGTGATATTGTGATTACTAGACAATTGTTGATATGATGGATTCCTAATGTGTATCTCTGACGTTTCTGGAGACAAGGAGAGGCACTATTTAGATTAATGCATGCTAGCACTTAGGCACTTTATGCACTGTTGAAGGCACTTTAGTTGGTAATTTGTAGTTTTGCACATGTTCATATTGCAACCCTATATGGAGTTGTATTCACTTTATAATCTATTATAGACTTTAGACTGCACAGGCACTTAATATCTTGTCCTACAAACGTCAGTGATTATATATTGGTTGATTTCAATGAAATTTTATAATTATTTCAATTAAATGTAAAGAGTTGCTCTGACACTATATTTGAGTGTCTGTAGACTATTTAGCCCTGGAGTTCCTCCCCACTTGGGGTTTTGATTATATGTTTTTTAATGCTTGATGTGTGTTTTTTGTATGTGGATTATTGGATGTATCATTTGATCAATAAATTAATTCATTATATGAAGTAATGGTGTGCAGCTTGGTATATGAGGACACAATGGTGGGCTAGCCCTGGAGTTCCACCTGTAGTTGAGTAGCCATGTGGGTTTGTAGCTGGCAGGACAGGGGGCCACCAAAGCTGGCCCCTGCGCCCTGTTCTACAAGCCCCCATAGCTGGTCCTGGGCTGGTTATGCTGGGTGGGGGGTCATGTCATTTTTTTTCTGTTTTTTAACCCTTAAAATTCCAAAAAGAAATGGGGTGCCCCCCAAGGAAGAGGGACCCTATGTAATTTTTTTTTATTAACCCCTTATGTTCTGTCAGCCAAAAGGTATAAAAGGCTTCCAGCACCCACATCCACCCATTTCATAGTTACATAGTTAATACGGTTAAAAAAAGACATATGTCCATCAACTTCAACCAAGGGTGTTGGGGTAGGGGAAGTTATTTTTTAATTTATAGGTGAAGCTATTTATTTTATTTTTTGTTTTAATTTTTTTTTTTTTACTGATAACCGCTAATAGTAACTGTTAATGTTACTTTCTTCTAAATAAGCATCTAATCCTTTTTTGAAGCTGACAGCGGTTGATGCTGTAACAAGCTTCTGTGGGAGGCTATTCCATAGATTTATAGTTCTTATGGTAAAAAACGATTGTTGCCTCCGGAGACTAAATTTCTTTTTTTCCAATGGAAGGCAGTGCCCCCTTGTCCTTAGAGAGGATTTTACATGAAATAGTGTTCTCCCATATTTTTTGTATGGTCCATTTATATATTTATACAAGTTAACCATGTCCCCCCTCAATCGCCTCCTCTCAAGACTAACCAGATTTAATTCTCATAATCTTTATTAGTTTGGTGGCTCTCCTCTGCAGCCTTTCCACAGTCATAGCGTCCATTCTATGAACGGGTGCCCAGAACTGGACGGCATATTCCAGGTGAGGACGCACCAGTGCCTTGTAAAGAGGCAAAATTACATCCCTATCCCGTGATTCCATAGTATCTTGGTGGCCTTGGAAGCAGCTGCTTGGCATTGCATGCTGTTATTTAGTCTGGGATCTACCAGTACCCCCAGATCCTTCTCAACAAGTGACTCTCCCAGTTTAACTCCCCCGAGGACATATGTGGCCTTCAGGTTGTTAGGCCCCAAGTGCATTACTTTACATTTTTCCACATTGAACTTCATTTGCCAAGTGGATGCCCAGACACTCAATGTGTCCAAGTCAGCCTGAAGCTTGTGAACATCTTCAATAGACTGCACTGTGCTACATATCTTTGTGTCATCTGCAAAAATAGAGACAGTGTTTTAATTCCATGTTCTATGTCACTTATAAACAAGTTGAATAATAGTGGGTCCAGCACTGAACCCTGGGGTACACTGCTTACAACTGGTAAACCATTCGGAGTAGGTATCATTAACCACAACTCTCTGCACACGATCCTTCAGCCAGTTTTCAATCCAGTTACAAACTGCATTTTCTAATCCTGAAGATCTCAATTTCCCCAATAAGCGTCTACGGGGGACAGTGTCAAATGCTTTTGCAAAATCCAGAAAAACTATATCCACAGCTGCCCCTCTGTCCAGGCTTCTACTCACCTCCTCATAGAAGCCAATCAGGTTAGTCTGGCAGCTTCTGTCCTTATATTATAATATTATGGATAGTTACATATTCATGTATGTTGTCCCTTAATAGTCCCTCAAGCAATTTCCCCACAATGGATGTTAAGCTTACAGGTCTATAATTGCCCGGAGAAGACCTAGAGCCCTTTTTAAAAATGGGCACCACATTTGCCTTGCGCCAGTCCCTTGGCACTATACCAGTTGCTAGTGAGTGTTTAAAGATCAACAACAGAGGTGACGAGATAACGGAACTGAGTTCTTTGAGAACTCTTGGGTGAAGTCCATCTGGTCCCGCAGTCTTATTCACATTTAAATTATTTAGTTTTTCTTGGATGATATCCACGTTTAGCTTGTTAATTATTATACTTGGGCTATTACTATCAGTGGCATCTCCTGTGCTGGCTCCTTGCTCCTCTCTTGTGTACACAGAGCTAAAGAATCCATTTAACAGCTCCGCCTTATCTTCATCCCCAGTGACCATTTCCCCACATCTCTTTTATTTTGTGCTTTTGCCAACCTTATTTCTTTCTTACACATTTTATTTACTAGTTTATACTTTTCAAGTGTTACAGCTGAGAGTTCAGCCTTGTAATTAGAGATGAGCGAACTTTTGAAAAATTCGATTCGACTGATTCGCCAAATTTTCCGACAAAAATCGTTTCGACCCGAATAAATTCGCGACGAATCGCTATTAAAAACGGCTATTTCTGAGCCTCCTAGAGCCTCAATAGGGTTGTAAACCATTCTGCCTTGCTGTAACACGCACAGGATGCGTGCTGGGTTAGTTAAATAATACTTTGAAGAAATATCACATGCAGATCAGAGGCATCGCTAATAGAATCGCAGAGCGCCACAATTGAATTCAAGAGAGTTGAAGTGGCATCACTATGAGGGGCAGGAGCCCAAACATTGCTTTAAAGAGACACTGTAGTTGGCAGCAGCAGGAGCCCAAAAATTGGATGAATCACACCCTGGAGTTGCCAGCAGCAGGAGCCCAAATATTATTTTAAAGAGACACTGGGGTTGGCTTCAGGAGCCCAAAAATTGGATGATTCACACCCTGGAGTTGGCAGCAGCAGCAGCAGGAGCCCAAATATACACTGGAGTTGGCTTCAGGAGCCCAAAAATTGGATGAATCACACCCTGGAGTTGGCAGCAGCAGCAGGAGCCCAAATATACACTGGAGTTGGCTTCAGGAGCCCAAAAATTGGATGAATCACACCCTGGAGTTGCCAGCAGCAGGAGCCCAAATATTATTTTAAAGAGACACTGGGGTTGGCTTCAGGAGCCCAAAAATTGGATGATTCACACCCTGGAGTTGGCAGCAGCAGCAGCAGGAGCCCAAATATACACTGGAGTTGGCTTCAGGAGCCCAAAAATTGGATGAATCACACCCTGGAGTTGGCAGCAGCAGCAGGAGCCCAAATATACACTGGAGTTGGCTTCAGGAGCCCAAAAATTGGATGAATCACACCCTGGAGTTGGCAGCAGCAGGAGCCCAAATATTACTTTAAAGAGACACTGGGGTTGGCTTCAGGAGCCCAAAAATTGGATGAATCACACCCTGGAGTTGGCAGCAGCAGCAGCAGGAGCCCAAATATTACTTTAAAGAGACACTGGGGTTGGCTTCAGGAGCCCAAAAATTGGATGAATCACACCCTGGAGTTGGCAGCAGCAGCAGCAGCAGGAGCCCAAATATTACTTTAAAGAGACACTGGGGTTGGCTTCAGGAGCCCAAAAATTGGATGAATCACACCCTGGAGTTGGCAGCAGCAGCAGCAGGAGCCCAAATATTACTTTGAAGAGACACTGGGGTTGGCTTCAGGAGCCCAAAAATTGGATGAATCACACCCTGGAGTTGGCAGAAGTTGACAGCAGCAGGAGCCCAAATATTACTTTAAAGAGACCCTGGGGTTGGCTTCAGGAGCCCAAAAATTGGATGAACCACACCCTGGAGTTGGCAGCAGCAGCAGCAGCAGCAGGAGCCCAAATATTACTTTAAAGAGACACTGGGGTTGGCTTCAGGAGCCCAAAAATTGGATGAATCACACCCTGGAGTTGGCAGCAGCAGCAGCAGGAGCCCAAATATACACTGGAGTTGGCTTCAGGAGCCCAAAAATTGGATGAATCACACCCTGGAGTTGGCAGAAGTTGGCAGCAGCAGCAGCAGGAGCCCAAACATTACTTTAAAGAGACCCTGGGGTTGGCTTCAGGAGCCCAACAATTGGATGAATCACACCCTGGAGTTGGCAGGAGTTGACAGCAGCAGCAGCAGGAGCCCAAATATTACTTTAAAGAGACACTGGGGTTGGCTTCAGGAGCCCAAAAATTGGATGAATCACACCCTGGAGTTGGCAGCAGCAGCAGCAGCAGGAGCCCAAATATTACTTTAAAGAGACCCTGGGGTTGGCTTCAGGAGCCCAAAAATTGGATGAATCACACCCTGGAGTTGGCAGCAGCAGCAGCAGGAGCCCAAATATTACTTTAAAGAGACACTGGGGTTGGCTTCAGGAGCCCAAAAATTGGATGAATCACACCCTGGAGTTGGCAGCAGCAGCAGCAGGAGCCCAAATATACACTGGAGTTGGCTTCAGGAGCCCAAAAATTGGATGAATCACACCCTGGAGTTGGCAGAAGTTGGCAGCAGCAGCAGCAGGAGCCCAAACATTACTTCAAAGAGACCCTGGGGTTGGCTTCAGGAGCCCAACAATTGGATGATTCACACCCTGGAGTTGGCAGGAGTTGACAGCAGCAGCAGCAGGAGCCCAAATATTACTTTAAAGAGACACTGGGGTTGGCTTCAGGAGCCCAAAAATTGGATGATTCACACCCTGGAGTTGGCAGCAGCAGCAGCAGAAGCCCAAATATACACTGGAGTTGGCTTCAGGAGCCCAAAAATTGGATGAATCACACCCTGGAGTTGGCAGAAGTTGGCAGCAGCAGCAGGAGCCCAAACATTACTTCAAAGAGACCCTGGGGTTGGCTTCAGGAGCCCAAAAATTAGATGAATCACACCCTGGAGTTGGCAGAAGTTGGCAGCAGCAGCAGCAGGAGCCCAAACATTACTTTAAAGAGACCCTGGGGTTGGCTTCAGGAGCCCAAAAATTGGATGAATCACACCCTGGAGTTGGCAGCAGCAGGAGCCCAAATATACACTGGAGTTGGCTTCAGGAGCCCAAAAATTGGATGAATCACACCGTGGAGTTGGCAGCAGCAGCAGCAGGAGCCCAAATATTACTTTAAAGAAACACTGGGGTTGGCTTCAGGAGCCCAAAAATTGGATGAATCACACCCTGGAGTTGGCAGCAGCAGGAGCCCAAATATACACTGGAGTTGGCTTCAGGAGCCCAAAAATTGGATGAATCACACCCTGGAGTTGGCAGAAGTTGGCAGCAGCAGCAGGAGCCCAAATATTACTTCAAAGAGACCCTGGGGTTGGCTTCAGGAGCCCAAAAATTGGATGAATCACACCCTGGAGTTGGCAGCAGCAGCAGCAGCAGGAGCCCAAATATTACTTTAAAGAGACACTGGGGTTGGCTTCAGGAGCCCAAAAATTGGATGAATCACACCCTGGAGTTGGCAGCAGCAGCAGCAGCAGGAGCCCAAATATTACTTTAAAGAGACACTGGGGTTGGCTTCAGGAGCCCAAAAATTGGATGAATCACACCCTGGAGTTGGCAGCAGCAGGAGCCCAAATATACACTGGAGTTGGCTTCAGGAGCCCAAAAATTGGATGAATCACACCCTGGAGTTGGCAGAAGTTGGCAGCAGCAGCAGCAGGAGCCCAAACATTACTTCAAAGAGACCCTGGGGTTGGCTTCAGGAGCCCAACAATTGGATGAATCACACCCTGGAGTTGGCAGGAGTTGACAGCAGCAGCAGCAGGAGCCCAAATATTACTTTAAAGAGACACTGGGGTTGGCTTCAGAAGCCCAAAAATTGGATGAATCACACCCTGGAGTTGGCAGCAGCAGCAGCAGGAGCCCAAATATACACTGGAGTTGGCTTCAGGAGCCCAAAAATTGGATGAATCACACCCTGGAGTTGGCAGAAGTTGGCAGCAGCAGCAGGAGCCCAAACATTACTTCAAAGAGACCCTGGGGTTGGCTTCAGGAGCCCAAAAATTAGATGAATCACACCCTGGAGTTGGCAGAAGTTGGCAGCAGCAGGAGCCCAAACATTACTTTAAAGAAACCCTGGGGTTGGCTTCAGGAGCACAAAAATTGGATGAATCACACCCTGGAGTTGGCAGCAGCAGCAGCAGGAGCCCAAATATACACTGGAGTTTGCTTCAGGAGCCCAAAAATTGGATGAATCACACCCTGGAGTTGGCAGCAGCAGCAGCAGGAGCCCAAATATTACTTTAAAGAGACACTGGGGTTGGCTTCAGGAGCCCAAAAATTGGATGAATCACACCCTGGAGTTGGCAGCAGCAGGAGCCCAAATATACACTAGAGTTGGCTTCAGGAGCCCAAAAATTGGATGAATCACACCCTGGAGTTGGCAGAAATTGGCAGCAGCAGGAGCCCAAACATTACTTCAAAGAGACCCTGGGGTTGGCTTCAGGAGCCCAAAAATTAGATGAATCACACCCTGGAGTTGGCAGAAGTTGGCAGCAGCAGCAGCAGGAGCCCAAACATTACTTTAAAGAGACCCTGGGGTTGGCTTCAGGAGCCCAAAAATTGGATGAATCACACCCTGGAGTTGGCAGCAGCAGCAGCAGGAGCCCAAATATACACTGGAGTTGGCTTCAGGAGCCCCAAAATTGGATGAATCACACCCTGGAGTTGGCAGCAGCAGCAGCAGGAGCCCAAATATTACTTTAAAGAGACACTGGGGTTGGCTTCAGGAGCCCAAAAATTGGATGAATCACACCCTGGAGTTGGCAGCAGCAGGAGCCCAAATATACACTGGAGTTGGCTTCAGGAGCCCAAAAATTGGATGAATCACACCCTGGAGTTGGCAGAAGTTGGCAGCAGCAGCAGCAGCAGGAGCCCAAACATTACTTCAAAGAGACCCTGGGGTTGGCTTCAGGAGCCCAACAATTGGATGAATCACACCCTGGAGTTGGCAGGAGTTGACAGCAGCAGCAGCAGGAGCCCAAATATTACTTTAAAGAGACACTGGGGTTGGCTTCAGGAGCCCAAAAATTGGATGAATCACACCCTGGAGTTGGCAGCAGCAGCAGCAGGAGCCCAAATATACACTGGAGTTGGCTTCAGGAGCCCAAAAATTGGATGAATCACACCCTGGAGTTGGCAGCAGCAGCAGCAGGAGCCCAAATATTACTTTAAAGAGACACTGGGGTTGGCTTCAGGAGCCCAAAAATTGGATGAATCACACCCTGGAGTTGGCAGCAGCAGGAGCCCAAATATACACTGGAGTTGGCTTCAGGAGCCCAAAAATTGGATGAATCACACCCTGGAATTGGCAGAAGTTGGCAGCAGCAGCAGGAGCCCAAACATTACTTCAAAGAGACCCTGGGGTTGGCTTCAGGAGCCCAAAAATTAGATGAATCACACCCTGGAGTTGGCAGAAGTTGGCAGCAGCAGCAGCAGGAGCCCAAACATTACTTTAAAGAGACCCTGGGGTTGGCTTCAGGAGCCCAAAAATTGGATGAATCACACCCTGGAGTTGGCAGAAGTTGGCAGCAGGAGCCCAAATATACACTGGAGTTGGCTTCAGGAGCCCAAAAATTGGATGAATCACACCCTGGAGTTGGCAGCAGCAGGAGCCCAAATATTACTTTAAAGAGACACTGGGGTTGGCTTCAGGAGCCCAAAAATTGGATGAATCACACCCTGGAGTTGGCAGCAGCAGGAGCCCAAATATACACTGGAGTTGGCTTCAGGAGCCCAAAAATTGGATGAATCACACCCTGGAGTTGGCAGAAGTTGGCAGCAGCAGGAGCCCAAATATTACTTCAAAGAGACCCTGGGGTTGGCTTCAGGAACCCAAAAATTGGATGAATCACACCCTGGAGTTGGCAGCAGCAGCAGCAGGAGCCCAAATATTACTTTAAAGAGACACTGGGGTTGGCTTCAGGAGCCCAAAAATTGGATGAATCACACCCTGGAGTTGGCAGCAGCAGCAGCAGCAGGAGCCCAAATATACACTGGAGTTGGCTTCAGGAGCCCAAAAATTGGATGAATCACACCCTGGAGTTGGCAGAAGTTGGCAGCAGCAGCAGCAGGAGCCCAAATATGACTTCAAAGAGACCCTGGGGTTGGCTTCAGGAGCCCAAAAATTGGATGAATCACACCCTGGAGTTGGCAGCAGCAGCAGCAGCAGGAGCCCAAATATTACTTTAAAGAGACACTGGGGTTGGCTTCAGGAGCCCAAAAATTGGATGATTCACACCCTGGAGTTGGCAGCAGCAGCAGCAGGAGCCCAAATATACACTGGAGTTGGCTTCAGGAGCCCAAAAATTGGATGAATCACACCCTGGAGTTGGCAGAAGTTGGCAGCAGCAGCAGCAGGAGCCCAAAAAATGGCCTAAAGACATAAATATGTTTTGCACCATTTGGAAAGTGTAAAACGTGGCACCATGCTGAATCTAGTCGCATGCATCAGGCATTGGTGGGTGGAAATCCTGGCTGATCCATCCCTGATTCATTTTGACAAAGGTGAGTCTCTCCACATTTTTAGTTGACAGACGAGTTCTCCTCGCCGTAACTAAACACCCGCTCAGATGGCACGCTACTTGCCGGGAAGGACAGGTTTTCCAGGGCAAACTCTGCTAGTTGCGGCCACAAATCAAGTTTGGCTGCCCAGAAGTCCAGCGGATCCTCAAGGTGTGTTGGCATGGTCATGTCAAAGTATGACATGACCTGCTGGTTGAGGTCCTGCTCCAGGTCTTCCTGCTGCTCATGAGTAGCCTCACTATGCGGGTGTAGAAAGCTACTCATTAGCGACTGAAGACTGAGGCTGCTGCTGCTGATGGAGCTGCTGCTGCTGCTCCTGCCAACCCCCCCAGCGGCCATGGCAGTGGAAGGTGAGCGCAGAGGTCCCCTCGAGTCAGACCTGCGAGAGTATGGACCATGGCGCAGATAGGCATCTGCCAACTGCCTACGTAGAATGTCTTTGTAGTAGTTGAGTTTGTCCTCCCTCTCGGTGGGTTTAAAAAATGCCCCCATTTTGTGCCGGAAGCGAGGGTCCAATAAGGTGGACAGCCAGAAGTCATCCCGCCGACTGATGGAAACAATTCTGGGGTCACTACGCAAGCACGTGAGCATGCTTCGTGCCATTTGCGCAAGTGACTCGGATGGACTACCTGTCTCCATCTCCACTGCATACTGCCACGGTGTGCCCGGGTCCTCTGTCTCGCCTTCCTCAAAAACCTCTAGCTCCTCTGGCTGCTCCTGCTCCTCCTCTCCTGTCCGCTGACTAGATAAACCAGCCATTTCGCCAAGCCTAAACTGTGTTTCGCTGGGCAACACCTCCTCCTCCTCTTCCTCCTCCTCCTCCAGTTCAGCTCCAATGGGGTTCATGTGGCCGTAAGATGTAAACGCCATGTCTCCAGTGCCCTGACCAGCCATGGTTTCCAACATGTGCTGTAGTACATGAAGCAGTGGAATCACGTCGTTCATCCCGTAATCCTGCCGACTGACAAATAAAGTGGCTTCCTCAAAGGGCCTGAGCAAACGGCAGGTGTCACGTATGAGCTGCCACTGGTTGACATTGAAGTTACACAGGGGAGTCCCCCTATCTGCTTGGATCATCAGGAAATCCGTGATGGCTTTTCTCTGTTCATATAATCGGTCCAACATGTGAAGGGTGGAATTCCAACGGGTGGAAGCATCGCAAATCAGACTATGTTGGGGGATACCATTCTGACGCTGTAGCTCAAGAAGGGTGTGTTTGGCGGTGTAGGAGTGGCTGAAGTGCATGCAAAGTTTCCTTGAAGTTGTTAGGATGTCTTGCAGATGGGGGGAACACTTCAGAAACCGCTTGACAACCAGATTGAAGACGTGAGCCATGCAGGGGGCATGGGTCAGGCTTCCTTGGCGCAGCGCAGACAAAATGTTCTTCCCATTGTCGGTAACCATGATTCCCATTTTAAGTTTTCTTGGAGTAAGCCATGTTTGGATTTCCTGATGAATACATTTAAGCAGTTCCTCCCCTGTGTGACTCCGTTCGCCAAGACAAACCATGTGAAGCACTGCGTGACACCTCCGTGCCCTGCACACATGGTAGACTGGAGGGGCACTGAGACTTGAGCCTACAGTGGAGGGTGAGGAGATGGCGGAGGATGAGGAGGCCGAGTCGCACGGTGTCACAGGCCCAACGGGCAGGGAGCGCGGAGGCCGAAGCGGCGTGACCTGTCCAAGTTGCTGCTGCTGCTGCAAAGGGACCACATTCACCCAGTGGGCCGTAAACGACATGTACTGTCCCTGACCGTAGTTACAGCTCCAGATGTCGGCGCTGCCATGCACTTTGCTACACACCGACAGGCTCAAGGACTGGCCCACCTTCTGTTCAACAAAAGTGTGCAGCGCTGGTACTGCCTTCTTGGCAAAGAAATGACGGCTTGGGACTCTCCACCTCGGCTCGGCACAAGCAATCAGTTCTCTGAAAGGTGCAGATTCCGCCATCTGAAAAGGGAGCGACTGCAGCACCAGCAACTTGGACAGGAGCACATTCAGCTTCTGCGCCGTAGGATGAGTGGGCGCATACTGCTGTCTCTTGGACATGGCTTCGCTGATGGATTGCTGGCGGGATGCATGACTTGGAGGAGGAGGAGGAGGAGCAGGAGCGACAGAGGATGGGTATGATGCACAGCTGCCTTCGGCTGAGGTGCTGGAGCCTTGGCTGGCAGAAATTGGGAGCTCACTTGGTGAGGAAGCAGACTGGACCACCCCTTGGGAGCCTCGGTTCTCCCAGGTCGCTTTATGGTGACGCATCATATGTTGACGCAGGGCCGTGGTGCCAACATTTGGACCCTGGCCACGCTTCACCTTCTGCCTACATATCTTGCATGTGGCCATGTTACCCTCCTGCGGATGCTTCAGGAAAAACTGCCACACTGCCGAGTAGCTACTTTTCCCACCCCCTGGCCTCACTGATTCACTGCTGCTGTTGCCAACTCCAGGAACCCCTGCTCCACTACCTCCCGATAAGGTAGACTGCCGCACAGCAGGTGCTCTACCCCGGCCCCGGCCGGCTCCAGCCTTTGGAATTGTGCCCCCATGCTGACTGCTACCACCTTGCTGCCTCAGCTGCTGACTCTGGGGCAACCTGCGCCCCTCTTCTCCTGATGATGACGATGAAGCCCCTTCATCACCCGGCTCCCAAGTGCGATCGGCTTCATCGTCATCATCATCATCACCGAGTTGTGGCTGTACGTCACTGATGTTCGTGGATTCGTCAACAGTGTCTGGCGCAGGAGCTGGAACGCTCGCAGCACCCACGACACTGTCCACATCACTATTTGTCTGCTTAGCTAAAGAAGCCACCTCCATTTCTTGGCTGGGCAGTAGCTGCTGACTGTCCTCCTGTATCTGATCGTCCTCCTCACTAAAGAGTGGAGCTGAACCCAAAGCATAGGATATGTCGCTGGGGGAGGGAACGGCGTAGGACAGAGGCAATGGGAGGACAGGGACTGCTCTCGGGGCATGCCAACTCAGGGTTGTGTCAGAGGAACCTACCGACCCTAGACTGGGGGTCTCAGACGTAAGTTGTGATGATGTTGTTGATGAGCGCGTCAACCAATCTACCACGGCAGATGCGTTACTGGTGGAGACCCGACCGCTAGCAGATACTGGCAGATTAGGTCTCTCAGCGTGACTCCTGCTGCTACTGGCCCCCAGTCTGATGCGAGCTCTGCCTGCGGAATCTTGGCCTCTGCCACTCCTCTTTTCACTTCCAGGCACTTGTCTGCCCGACATAGTCTAACTGGCGTGGTAGTAGGTGATATTTTAAGAACCCCCGGGCAGCGGTGGGTCTATATGAAACAGAATATAATGCACACCAAAAGTGAGCAGTAACACTCAGCCTCCAACAGGCCTGCTTAGTGTAAATAAGAGAGCTGCTTAGTGTAAATAAAGAGGGGTATGGTATGTTACAGAATAGGATGCCCCAACAGAAGTGCACCTGGCAGGCAGCAGTAAGTCTATGCCCAGCAAAAGTGTCTTTATCAGGCCTAATTTCAATTATAATAAGTGCAAATGGTTATATGGTCTTAAACAGAGGCTGCTGTAGTCACAGAATGGGATGCCCGAAAAAAGAAGTGGACCTGGCAGGGTCCAGTAGTGCTATGCCCAGCAAAAGTGTCTTTATCAGGCTAATTTCAATTATAATAAGTGCAAATGGTTATATGGTCTTAAACAGAGGCTGCTGTAGTCACAGAATGGGATGCCCCAAAAAAGAAGTGGACCTGGCAGGGTCCAGTAGTGCTATGCCCAGCAAAAGTGTCTTTATCAGGCTAATTTCAATTATAATAAGTGCAAATGGTTATATGGTCTTAAACAGAGGCTGCTGTAGTCACAGAATGGGATGCCCCAAAAAAGAAGTGGACCTGGCAGGGTCCAGTAGTGCTATGCCCAGCAAAAGTGTCTTTATCAGGCTAATTTCTATTATAATAAGTGCAAATGGTTATATGGTCTTAAACAGAGGCTGCTGTAGTCACAGAATGGGATGCCCCAAAAAAGAAGTGGACCTGGCAGGGTCCAGTAGTGCTATGCCCAGCAAAAGTGTCTTTATCAGGCTAATTTCAATTATAATAAGTGCAAATGGTATATGGTCTTAAACAGAGGCTGCTGTAGTCACAGAATGGGATGCCACATCAGAAGTGGACCTGGCAGGGTCCAGTAGTGCTATGCCCAGCAAAAGTGTCTTTATCAGGCTAATTTCAATTATAATAAGTGCAAATGGTTATATGGTCTTAAACAGAGGCTGCGGTAGTCACAGAATGGGATGCCCCAAAAAAGAAGTGGACCTGGCAGGGTCCAGTAGTGCTATGCCCAGCAAAAGTGTCTTTATCAGGCCTAATTTCAATTATAATAAGTGCAAATGGTTATATGGTCTTAAACAGAGGCTGCTGTAGTCACAGAATGGGATGCCCCAAAAAAGAAGTGGACCTGGCAGGGTCCAGTAGTGCTATGCCCAGCAAAAGTGTCTTTATCAGGCTAATTTCAATTATAATAAGTGCAAATGGTTATATGGTCTTAAACAGAGGCTGCTGTAGTCACAGAATGGGATGCCCCAAAAAAGAAGTGGACCTGGCAGGGTCCAGTAGTGCTATGCCCAGCAAAAGTGTCTTTATCAGGCTAATTTCAATTATAATAAGTGCAAATGGTATATGGTCTTAAACAGAGGCTGCTGTAGTCACAGAATGGGATGCCACAACAGAAGTGGACCTGGCAGGGTCCAGTAGTGCTATGCCCAGCAAAAGTGTCTTTATCAGGGCTAATTTCAATTATAATAAGTGCAAATGGTTATATGGTGTTAAACAGAGGCTGCTGTAGTCACAGAATGGGATGCCCCAAAAAAGAAGTGGACCTGGCAGGGTCCAGTAGTGCTATGCCCAGCAAAAGTGTCTTTATCAGGCTAATTTCAATTATAATAAGTGCAAATGGTTATATGGTCTTAAACAGAGGCTGCTGTAGTCACAGAATGGGATGCCCCAAAAAAGAAGTGGACCTGGCAGGGTCCAGTAGTGCTATGCCCAGCAAAAGTGTCTTTATCAGGCTAATTTCAATTATAATAAGTGCAAATGGTTATATGGTCTTAAACAGAGGCTGCTGTAGTCACAGAATGGGATGCCCCAAAAAAAGAAGTGGACCTGGCAGGGTCCAGTAGTGCTATGCCCAGCAAAAGTGTCTTTATCAGGCTAATTTCAATTATAATAAGTGCAAATGGTTATATGGTCTTAAACAGAGGCTGCTGTAGTCACAGAATGGGATGCCCCAAAAAAGAAGTGGACCTGGCAGGGTCCAGTAGTGCTATGCCCAGCAAAAGTGTCTTTATCAGGCTAATTTCAATTATAATAAGTGCAAATGGTATATGGTCTTAAACAGAGGCTGCTGTAGTCACAGAATGGGATGCCACAACAGAAGTGGACCTGGCAGGGTTCAGTAGTGCTATGCCCAGCAAAAGTGTCTTTATCAGGGCTAATTTCAATTATAATAAGTGCAAATGGTTATATGGTCTTAAACAGAGGCTGCTGTAGTCACAGAATGGGATGCCCCAAAAAAGAAGTGGACCTGGCAGGGTCCAGTAGTGCTATGCCCAGCAAAAGTGTCTTTATCAGGCTAATTTCTATTATAATAAGTGCAAATGGTTATATGGTCTTAAACAGAGGCTGCTGTAGTCACAGAATGGGATGCCCGAAAAAAGAAGTGGACCTGGCAGGGTCCAGTAGTGCTATGCCCAGCAAAAGTGTCTATCAGGCCTAATTTCAATTATAATAAGTGCAAATGGTTATATGGTCTTAAACAGAGGCTGCTGTAGTCACAGAATGGGATGCCCCAAAAAAGAAGTGGACCTGGCAGGGTCCAGTAGTGCTATGCCCAGCAAAAGTGTCTTTATCAGGCTAATTTCTATTATAATAAGTGCAAATGGTTATATGGTCTTAAACAGAGGCTGCTGTAGTCACAGAATGGGATGCCCCAAAAAAGAAGTGGACCTGGCAGGGTCCAGTAGTGCTATGCCCAGCAAAAGTGTCTATCAGGCCTAATTTCAATTATAATAAGTGCAAATGGTTATATGGTCTTAAACAGAGGCTGCTGTAGTCACAGAATGGGATGCCCCAAAAAAAGAAGTGGACCTGGCAGGGTCCAGTAGTGCTATGCCCAGCAAAAGTGTCTTTATCAGGGCTAATTTCAATTATAATAAGTGCAAATGGTATATGGTCTTAAATAGAGATGAGCGAACTTTTGAAAAATTCGATTCGACTGATTCGCCGAATTTTCCGACAAAAATCGTTTCGACCCGAATAAATTCGCGACGAATCGCTATTAAAAACGGCTATTTCTGAGCCTCCTACAGCCTCAATAGGGTTGTAAACCATTCAGCCTTGCTGTAACACGCACAGGATGCGTGCTGGGTTAGTTAAATAATACTTTGAAGAAATATCACATGCAGATCAGAGGCATCGCTAATAGAATCGCAGAGCGGCACAATTGCAGAGAGTTGAAGTGGCATCACTATGAGGGGCAGAAGGAGCCCAAATATACACTGGAGTTGGCCTCAGGAGCCCAAAAATTGGATGAATCACACCCTGGAGTTGGCAGGAGTTGGCAGCAGCAGCAGCAGGAGCCCAAATATACACTGGAGTTGGCTTCAGGAGCCCAAAAATTGGATGAATCACACCCTGGAGTTGGCAGGAGTTGGCAGCAGCAGCAGCAGGAGCCCAAATATACACTGGAGTTGGCTTCAGGAGCCCAAAAATTGGATGAATCACACCCTGGAGTTGGCAGAAGTTGACAGTAGCAGCAGCAGGAGCCCAAATATACACTGGAGTTGGCCTCAGGAGCCCAAAAATTGGATGAATCACACCCTGGAGTTGGCAGGAGTTGACAGTAGCAGCAGCAGGAGCCCAAATATACACTGGAGTTGGCCTCAGGAGCCCAAAAATTGGATGAATCACACCCTGGAGTTGGCAGGAGTTGACAGTAGCAGCAGCAGGAGCCCAAATATACACTGGAGTTGGCTTCAGGAGCCCAAAAATTGGATGAATCACACCCTGGAGTTGGCAGGAGTTGACAGTAGCAGCAGCAGGAGCCCAAATATACACTGGAGTTGGCTTCAGGAGCCCAAAAATTGGATGAATCACACCCTGGAGTTGGCAGAAGTTGACAGCAGCAGCAGCAGGAGCCCAAATATACACTGGAGTTGGCCTCAGGAGCCCAAAAATTGGATGAATCACACCCTGGAGTTGGCAGAAGTTGGCAGCAGCAGCAGCAGGAGCCCAAATATACACTGGAGTTGGCTTCAGGAGCCCAAAAATTGGATGAATCACACCCTGGAGTTGGCAGAAGTTGGCAGCAGCAGCAGCAGGAGCCCAAATATACACTGGAGTTGGCTTCAGGAGCCCAAAAATTGGATGAATCACACCCTGGAGTTGGCAGGAGTTGACAGTAGCAGCAGCAGGAGCCCAAATATACACTGGAGTTGGCCTCAGGAGCCCAAAAATTGGATGAATCACACCCTGGAGTTGGCAGGAGTTGACAGTAGCAGCAGCAGGAGCCCAAATATACACTGGAGTTGGCTTCAGGAGCCCAAAAATTGGATGAATCACACCCTGGAGTTGGCAGGAGTTGACAGTAGCAGCAGCAGGAGCCCAAATATACACTGGAGTTGGCCTCAGGAGCCCAAAAATTGGATGAATCACACCCTGGAGTTGGCAGGAGTTGACAGTAGCAGCAGCAGGAGCCCAAATATACACTGGAGTTGGCTTCAGGAGCCCAAAAATTGGATGAATCACACCCTGGAGTTGGCAGAAGTTGGCAGCAGCAGCAGCAGGAGCCCAAACATTACTTTAAACAGACCCTGGGGTTGGCCTCAGGAGCCCAAAAATTGGATGAATCACACCCTGTGGAGAGTCATGTGGAGAAAAAGTAGCTTAGTTAGTAATATCTACATAAAATTATGAATAAACAAATGCAAAAGTTTGCCAAAGTGAAGTTTTGTTTGAGGGTGTGTTTCCACCTTTTAATTAAATCAGAAACAAGAAGGTGTCATTGCCTCTGACTAATTAGCCCTCAAAAATTCTTGGAATTTTTAATCTGGAATCATGTCTGATCCGTCTTATCCGAAGAATATTAATAAAAAGTAAGAGTAACGTAAAGGATTTTTTATCAATACTTACTTGTGGTCCGATGCGGAGGAATGTCTGTAACTTGAGAGCAGCGCCTTAAATCTGTTTTGCACGATCCATCTTTCTTGGTCTGGCCCCGTCATCAATCTACTGGAATACATCAGGCATTGTTGGGAGGAAAGCTTGGCTGATCCATGCGCCATTCATTTCCACGCAGGGCAGTCTCTGGAAAAAAAAAGTCTGTATAAACCAGGGTCTTTTTCATATAAAAACAAATGGTTATTTCAACCATATGTTCCACAGCTTTACCAGTCATTGTGTCAGCCAATGAAGCAACTTTGTCTGGAAGTGCTGCAAAAGCAGTCCACTGCATCACAAGTGGCATCTGACACCCCCAGTCAACTGTCTGCCTGTTATGCTTTGGGTTCAGCTCCACTATCCATTGATCTGATATCCAAGATCTGATAATCATAAAATTCAGCAGCTACTGCCCAGCCAAGAAGTGGAGGAGACACTCGCCTCTTCTTCCACTATCCGGCAACTAGTGATGAGGAGAGTGTCGTGGGAGGAGGTGTTGCAAGCCGAGGTAGTGGAAGAGGGTCCCTGGAGTCTGCGGCGGTGGCGGCGGCAGCAGCAGCGAATTATTGCGGACTGTTGGTAGGAAAAATCAGCTACTCAGCGATGTGGCAGTGTTCCATGCAGCATCCTGTGGAGAAAAAGTAGGTTAGTTAGTGTATATACATAAAATTATGAATAGACAAATGCAATAGTATTGCGAAAGTGAAGTTTTGTTTGAGGGTGTGTTTCCACCTTGCAATTAAATCAGAAACAACTAGCTATCATTTGCCTCTGAATAATTAGCCCTCAAAAATTCTTGGAATTTTTAATCTTGATGTCTGAGGGATTTCTCCTCTCAGACAGCGTCACCATAAGTCCAGCCTGCTGCATTACCCAGTGGTGGACCTTTCAGAGAACTGATGGCTTGTGCCGAGCCGAGGTGGAGAGTCACATGGCATGGTTGTTGAACAGAAGGTGGGCCAGTCCTTTAGCCTGTCAGTGTGTACCAAAGTGCACAGTGTTGTCTACGCCTGGAGCTGTAACTATAGACTCATGGTGGACAATATATATCCTTTTAGGCCCCCTTGGTGATTGTTGTTTCACGCTGTTCTTCACATGGTTTTCCTTGACCATCAGAGTCACACATGGGAGGAACTACTAAAAATGAGAACTCAATCCATGAAAGCATTGCTTAATCCACGAAAACTGCAAATTTGGACCCATGGTGACTGACACTTGGAAGAACATCTTGTTTGCGCTGCGACAAGGAAGCCAGAGTCATGCGTCCTGACATGGCACACGTGTTCAGTCTAGTTTTGAAGTCTTGCCCCCATCTGAAAGACATCCGAACAACAGGAAAGAAAGTTAGCATGCACTTCTGGCACTCCTACACCACCAAGCACAACCTTATTGAGCCTCAGCGTCACAAAGGTGTACCCCACCATAGTCTGATTTGCGATGTTTCCACCCGTTGGAATTCCACCCTCCATATGCAGGATCCACTATAGCAGTGGTCCCCAACCCTGTCCTCAAGGCCCACCAACAGGCCAGGCTTTGCAGATCTCCACAAAGATGCTCAGGTGGAGTAATTAGTGCAGCTGCAGAGCAATAGAGCTGGCTATTTGGAGATCCAAAAAACATGACATGTTGGTGGGCCTTGAGGACAGGGTTGAGGACCACTGCACTATAGGAACAGAGAAAAGCCATCACGGATTTCTGGATGATCCAAACGGATAGGGGGACACCCCTGTGTAAATTCAATGTAAACCATTGGCAGCTCATACGTGACACCGACCGTTTGTTTAGGCCCTTTGAGGAAGCTACATTATTAGTCAGTTGCCAGGACTATGAGATGAACGATGAGATTCCACTGCTTCATGTACTACAACACATGTTGGAAAGCATGGCTGGTCAGGGCACTGGAGACATGGCACATACATTTCACAGCCACATGAAGCCTGTGGGGGCTGAAGTGGAGGAGGAGGAGGGGGTGGGGCACAGCAAACCACAGTTTAGGTTTCACAAAATGACCATTTTATCTAGTCATCTGACAGGAGAGGAGGTGCAGCCACAGGAGCTAGAGGGTTGTGAGTAAGGCGAGACAGAGGACCCAGACACACCATGGCAGTTTACAGTGGAGATGGAGACAGGTAGTCCCTCCGAGTCACTTGCACAAATGGCACGATGCATGCTCACATGCATGCGTACTAGTGAGCGCAGAATTGTCTCCATTTGTCAGCGGGAAGACTTCTGGCTCTCCAACTTATTGGACCCTCGCTTCCGGCACAAAATGGGGGCATTTTTTACGCCCACTGAGAGGGAGGAAAAACTGACCTACTACAGAGACATCCCACGTAGTCAGTTGGGCGATGTCTATTTGCGCCATGGCCCATACTCCCGCAGGTCTGACTCTAGGGGAACTTTGCGATCACCTTCCACTGCCATGGCTGCTGGGGGGGTGGAAGGAGCAGCAGCAGCTCCATCAGCAGCAACCTCAGTCTTCAGTCGCTAGTGAGTAGCTTTCTACACCCGCATAGTGAGTCTACTCATGAGAAGCAGGAAGACCTGGAGCTGGACCTCAAACAGCAGGTCATGTCATACCTTGACATGACCATGCCAACACACCTTCAAGATCCACTGGATTTGCTGGGAAGCCAAACTTGACTTGTGCCCGCAACTAGCAGAGTTTGCCCTGGAAAAGCTGTACTGGCCGGACAGTAGTTGATTTAGATGGCAACTGGGCTGCTCTATATAACGAAGCAAAATGGCAAATTTACCTCACTATATAAGCTATTGCCCCTCAGATTTACACAGGGGCTGCTCTATATTATGCTGCAAAATGGCAAATTAACCTCACAATATAAGCCATTGCAGCTCTATATAAATAAAAATAAATAAATAAAAAAAGGGCCTGTAGAAGCTTATTTAGTATAACAGATAGGGTGACATGTGCTGGTTTGGGATGCCCATATGGGCTAGTGTTTTGGCAGCAGTACAAAAACCAATGCAAAATGCAATAGCTTAATAAAGCTGATGCTGATCAACGCTTATTTAGTATAACAGATGGGGTGCAACATGCAGGTTTGGGATGCCCTGCGGCCTGGTGTATTTAAAGCAGACCAAAACCAATTCAAAATGCAATAACTTAATAAAGCTGAGGCTGTAGATGCTTATTTAGTATAAACAGGTAGGGTGCAAGGTGCAGCTTTGGGGTGCCCTGCGGCCTGGTTAAATGAAAGCAGTCAAAAAGGAAGTGCAAACTGAAGTAGCTTAATGAAGCTGATGCTGATCAACGCTTATGTTGTATACCAGATAGGGTGCAAGGTGCAGCTTTGGGGTGCCCTGCGGCCTGGTTTATTAAAATCAGTCAAAAACAAGTGCAAACTGAAGTAGCCTGATCAACGCTTATGTTGTATAACAGATAGGTTTAAAATAGCATGTGCCTTGGGATGCCCGTGTGGCCTGTTATATTTCAAGCTGAACAAAAAGTAACAATAATCCAAGTATGAGACATCATTTTGACCTTCTTCACAGCGCCATACTTTGAAAAAAAAAAATTAATTTCATGCCGATCAATCCAAAGGTCAATGCCCCTAACAAAAATAGTGTTCGGTATAAGTTTTCCTTCTGGAAGGACGTAACCTTTAGTTTACATGGTTGGGGTAGGTTATCTTACAAATTGGGATACCCCACTGTATATGAAACCGAATATAAATGCACACCCAAAAGTGGACACTCAGCCTCCAAGAGGCCTGCTTAGTTTAAATAAGAGAGCTGCTTAGTATGGTAGGTAGGTTATGTTATGTTACAGAATGGGATGCCCCAAGCAGACTTGAGATCAGTATATATGCACACAGCAGCAGTGTGTTAGCAGGCTCATACAGGCCAAATTTCTTTAAATAAATGTGCAGCTTACAGTAAATGCAGAGGCTAATGGTATGTTAAAGAATGGGATGTCCCAAAAACCAGAGAGCACCTGGCAGGCAGCAGTAACACTATGCACAGCAAAAGTGTCTTTATCATGCCTAATTTCAATTAGAATAGGTGCAAATGGTTAGGTTCTTAAATAGAGGCTGGTGTAGTCACAGAATGGGATGCCCTAAAAACCAGCAGTAAGTACACCTGGCAGGGTCCAGTAGTGCTATGCAGAGCAAAAGTGTCTTTATCAGGCTAATTTCAAATATGATAAGAGCAAATGCTTATATGGTCTTAAACAGAGGCTGCTTTAGTCACAGAATGGGATGCCCCGGGCAGGAATCGAGCTGGCAGGGTCCAGTAGTGCTTTGGCCAGCAAAAGTGTCTTTATCAGGCTAATTTCAAATATGATAAGAGCAAATGCTTATATGGTCTTAAACAGAGGCTGCTTTAGTCACAGAATGGGATGCCCTGGGCAGGAATCGACCTGGCAGGGTCCAGTAGTGCTTTGGCCAGCAAAAGTGTCTTTATCAGGCCTAATTTCAAATATGATAAGAGCAAATGCTTATATGGTCTTAAACAGAGGCTGCTTTAGTCACAGAATGGGATGCCCTGGGCAGGAATCGACCTGGCAGGGTCCAGTAGGGCTTTGGCCAGCAAAAGTGTCTTTATCAGGCTAATTTCAAATATGATAAGAGCAAATGCTTATATGGTCTTAAACAGAGGCTGCTTTAGTCACAGAATGGGATGCCCTGGGCAGGAATCGACCTGGCAGGGTCCAGTAGGGCTTTGGCCAGCAAAAGTGTCTTTATCAGGCTAATTTCAAATATGATAAGAGCAAATGCTTATATGGTCTTAAACAGAGGCTGCTGTAGTCACAGAATGGGATGCCCCGGGCAGGAATCGAGCTGGCAGGGTCCAGTAGTGCTTTGGCCAGCAAAAGTGTCTTTATCAGGCCTAATTTCAAATATGATAAGAGCAAATGCTTATATGGTCTTAAACAGAGGCTGCTTTAGTCACAGAATGGGATGCCCCGGGCAGGAATCGAGCTGGCAGGGTCCAGTAGTGCTTTGGCCAGCAAAAGTGTCTTTATCAGGCTAATTTCAAATATGATAAGAGCAAATGCTTATATGGTCTTAAACAGAGGCTGCTGTAGTCACAGAATGGGATGCCCCGGGCAGGAATCGAGCTGGCAGGGTCCAGTAGGGCTTTGGCCAGCAAAAGTGTCTTTATCAGGCCTAATTTCAAATATGATAAGAGCAAATGCTTATATGGTCTTAAACAGAGGCTGCTTTAGTCACAGAATGGGATGCCCTGGGCAGGAATCGACCTGGCAGGGTCCAGTAGGGCTTTGGCCAGCAAAAGTGTCTTTATCAGGCTAATTTCAAATATGATAAGAGCAAATGCTTATATGGTCTTAAACAGAGGCTGCTTTAGTCACAGAATGGGATGCCCCGGGCAGGAATCGAGCTGGCAGGGTCCAGTAGTGCTTTGGCCAGCAAAAGTGTCTTTATCAGGCTAATTTCAAATATGATAAGAGCAAATGCTTATATGGTCTTAAACAGAGGCTGCTGTAGTCACAGAATGGGATGCCCCGGGCAGGAATCGAGCTGGCAGGGTCCAGTAGGGCTTTGGCCAGCAAAAGTGTCTTTATCAGGCCTAATTTCAAATATGATAAGAGCAAATGCTTATATGGTCTTAAACAGAGGCTGCTTTAGTCACAGAATGGGATGCCCTGGGCAGGAATGGACCTGGCAGGGTCCAGTAGGGCTTTGGCCAGCAAAAGTGTCTTTATCAGGCTAATTTCAAATATGATAAGAGCAAATGCTTATATGGTCTTAAACAGAGGCTGCTTTAGTCACAGAATGGGATGCCCCGGGCAGGAATCGAGCTGGCAGGGTCCAGTAGTGCTTTGGCCAGCAAAAGTGTCTTTATCAGGCTAATTTCAAATATGATAAGAGCAAATGCTTATATGGTCTTAAACAGAGGCTGCTGTAGTCACAGAATGGGATGCCCCGGGCAGGAATCGAGCTGGCAGGGTCCAGTAGGGCTTTGGCCAGCAAAAGTGTCTTTATCAGGCCTAATTTCAAATATGATAAGAGCAAATGCTTATATGGTCTTAAACAGAGGCTGCTTTAGTCACAGAATGGGATGCCCTGGGCAGGAATGGACCTGGCAGGGTCCAGTAGGGCTTTGGCCAGCAAAAGTGTCTTTATCAGGCTAATTTCAAATATGATAAGAGCAAATGCTTATATGGTCTTAAACAGAGGCTGCTGTAGTCACAGAATGGGATGCCCCGGGCAGGAATCGAGCTGGCAGGGTCCAGTAGGGCTTTGGCCAGCAAAAGTGTCTTTATCAGGCCTAATTTCAAATATGATAAGAGCAAATGCTTATATGGTCTTAAACAGAGGCTGCTTTAGTCACAGAATGGGATGCCCTGGGCAGGAATGGACCTGGCAGGGTCCAGTAGGGCTTTGGCCAGCAAAAGTGTCTTTATCAGGCTAATTTCAAATATGATAAGAGCAAATGCTTATATGGTCTTAAACAGAGGCTGCTTTAGTCACAGAATGGGATGCCCCGGGCAGGAATCGAGCTGGCAGGGTCCAGTAGTGCTTTGGCCAGCAAAAGTGTCTTTATCAGGCTAATTTCAAATATGATAAGAGCAAATGCTTATATGGTCTTAAACAGAGGCTGCTGTAGTCACAGAATGGGATGCCCCGGGCAGGAATCGAGCTGGCAGGGTCCAGTAGGGCTTTGGCCAGCAAAAGTGTCTTTATCAGGCCTAATTTCAAATATGATAAGAGCAAATGCTTATATGGTCTTAAACAGAGGCTGCTTTAGTCACAGAATGGGATGCCCTGGGCAGGAATGGACCTGGCAGGGTCCAGTAGGGCTTTGGCCAGCAAAAGTGTCTTTATCAGGCTAATTTCAAATATGATAAGAGCAAATGCTTATATGGTCTTAAACAGAGGCTGCTGTAGTCACAGAATGGGATGCCCCGGGCAGGAATCGAGCTGGCAGGGTCCAGTAGGGCTTTGGCCAGCAAAAGTGTCTTTATCAGGCCTAATTTCAAATATGATAAGAGCAAATGCTTATATGGTCTTAAACAGAGGCTGCTTTAGTCACAGAATGGGATGCCCTGGGCAGGAATGGACCTGGCAGGGTCCAGTAGGGCTTTGGCCAGCAAAAGTGTCTTTATCAGGCTAATTTCAAATATGATAAGAGCAAATGCTTATATGGTCTTAAACAGAGGCTGCTTTAGTCACAGAATGGGATGCCCCGGGCAGGAATCGAGCTGGCAGGGTCCAGTAGTGCTTTGGCCAGCAAAAGTGTCTTTATCAGGCTAATTTCAAATATGATAAGAGCAAATGCTTATATGGTCTTAAACAGAGGCTGCTGTAGTCACAGAATGGGATGCCCCGGGCAGGAATCGAGCTGGCAGGGTCCAGTAGGGCTTTGGCCAGCAAAAGTGTCTTTATCAGGCCTAATTTCAAATATGATAAGAGCAAATGCTTATATGGTCTTAAACAGAGGCTGCTTTAGTCACAGAATGGGATGCCCTGGGCAGGAATGGACCTGGCAGGGTCCAGTAGGGCTTTGGCCAGCAAAAGTGTCTTTATCAGGCTAATTTCAAATATGATAAGAGCAAATGCTTATATGGTCTTAAACAGAGGCTGCTTTAGTCACAGAATGGGATGCCCCGGGCAGGAATCGAGCTGGCAGGGTCCAGTAGTGCTTTGGCCAGCAAAAGTGTCTTTATCAGGCTAATTTCAAATATGATAAGAGCAAATGCTTATATGGTCTTAAACAGAGGCTGCTGTAGTCACAGAATGGGATGCCCCGGGCAGGAATCGAGCTGGCAGGGTCCAGTAGGGCTTTGGCCAGCAAAAGTGTCTTTATCAGGCCTATGTGATGCCCAGCGGGACACCAGCCTTCTGTAAGCAGGCAACCCCCAATCTCCACCGCCGCTTCTGCCTATAGTCAAGCCCCCGCTTGCCGGGACGCTAGGCACGCCTCACCGGACACGGTTGCCCCCAGGTCTTAATAGGCGCAAAGGATGGCTGCTTACGGTGAAGGCCGATGAACCACGAGGGTATCCCGAAGCCGAGGTCGTTCACAGGTAGTCAATCCGGAGGGTGCGTCAGAGTACAGGGATGAGACAGGTGCGTAGTCAGGGGTAGCCAATGGGTCAAGCCAGGAGGTCAGAGATCGCAGGGTATCCAGAGGGGCAGGCAGGTTCGCAGTCAGACAAAGCAGAGGTCGGTACAGGCAGCAGACAGGGATGGTCGATCAAGCCGGGTCAGGATCAGATAACAGCTAACAGAATCACACCCTAATCACAAGAGACTATCACGGGCACTGAGTGCTGGGCTGACTCCATATTTATTTGGGAATCGACCAATGGCCACCCTGGGGGGGAGTGTATGTGCTGATTGGTGTAACTTACAACACTGTGAGTGATTGGACACACTATCCAGGAGCTGGTCAGTCTTGGCTGCAGGGCTGATCAGCCCCTGATTCCCATCAGGTGTGGAGCACTCTGCGCTGCCTGCCACTCACAGCACAGCGCCTCCTAGTGGCAAAATTTACAGACTGCGGGACGCGCGCCTGCACAGCTAGAGAGGGGCAAGGGAGGCTGCCAGAGTGACGCGCCGCGCTCCCAGCAGCAGGAGTGCTGCGTCGCCCCGCGGACGCTCGCCGCCGGCCCCCTGTCAGAGGTAAATTCCTTACATTACCCCCCCCTTGAGGAGGGGCCCCAGGACCCTCCACCCTGGGTTTAAGAGGATTTTCTTTATGAAATCTTTTAATTAAACGGTCTGCATGCACATCTCTAGCTGGAACCCAACTCCTCTCTTCTGGCCCATATCCCTTCCAGTCAACTAAATATTGCAAGGAATTCCGGAGGAAACGGGAATCCAGAATTCGTGCGACTTCAAACTCCTGCTCACCATCAACTAGGATAGGAGAAGGAGAGGAATCCTCCTCCACTCCCCTGGCAGGCTTAAGGAGGGAAACGTGAAAGGAATTACAAATCCTCAGAGATGGTGGAAGTTTGAGTCTGTATGTGACTTGGTTAATTTTCTGTAAAATGGGATAAGGGCCGATATATCGTGGTCCCAATTTTACAGAGAGTTGGCGTAGTGCTAAATTTTTGGTAGAGAGCCAGACCAAATCCCCCACTTTATAATCTGGATTCTTGGATCGGCGACGATCCGCAAAGACCTTCTGCTGACTCGATGCCTGGACCAAATGCCGCTGAATCTTGGCCCATAAATCTGGCCACTGGGACAACCAATCGTCTAAAGAAGGCAAACCAGAGGACGAGCCTGAAAGTGCTGAGAACTTAAGATCCCTCCCATATACACATCGGAAGGGCGATACCCCCGTGGAGGAGTTAACTGCATTATTGAAGGCAAATTCAGCAAAGGGAAGAAATTGGGACCACTCTGACTGAATATCAGAGGTGAAGCAACGGAGATATTGTTCTAATGACTGGTTGGTCCTTTCTGTCTGCCCATTGGACTGAGGGTGAAAAGCTGAAGACAGAGAAACAGTGAAGCCTAGCCGGGTGCAGAATGCCCTCCAGAAGCGTGACACAAATTGGACCCCCCTATCTGAGACCACATCTTCTGGAATTCCGTGAAGTCTAAAAATATAATCTAAGAAATATTGAGCCAATTCTTGGGCTGTGGGCAGCTTTCTTAGGGGGACAAAATGCGCCATTTTGCTAAATCGATCTACCACAACCCAGATAACGGTATATCCCTGGGACTGTGGTAAATCAGTAATAAAATCCATTGCCAAGTGCGTCCAAGGCTTTGAAGGAGTGGACAGGGGCACCAGAGGTCCGGCAGGAGCTGACCTGGGGGTTTTGCTACGGGCACAGATCTTACAGGCCTGAATAAAGGCCTGGGTATCTCTCCTGTAAGATGGCCACCAGACATGACGGGCTAGAAGGGCCAAAGTCTTTTTAACCCCTGGATGACCCACCGTCTTGGAGTCATGAAACTGCTGAAGTACTGCCGGACGGTGGGACAGGGGTACTGTTAGGCACTTACCTCGCCGCCGTTCCGGGTCCCGCGGCGCGTTGCCGGCTGCCTCCCACCAGGCCGCGGCCCGGCGGTCCCCGGGTCTGCCGGCTCCTCGGCGCCGTCGTGGGGATCTGGGGCGGGCGGCGCAGGACGCCATGGGTGGCCGCGTCGCGGCCCGCTCCGCGCGGCTGCGCGGCCTTGCGGCTCTCCCCTCCAGCTCTGCGCTTCCCCTTCCTGGCGGGGGCGCGCCCGATCGTCAACGTGCTCGCGCGCGCGCGCGAGCACGTCTGCTTTATGCCTCCCGGCGGCGCTTCCCCCAGCGCGCCCGCCGGGGGCGAGTTTGAATTACCCAGTCAGTGGCCGGTTCTTTGGATCGGACCCAGGGACTGGTCGGCCTGTCTGGCCTGGGCCGTCCAGCTCCTGGGACCGATCCCACTTCATTGTTTGCACCAAGCACCTTCCTTCCCTCCTTTTTCCCGGTTTCCCATTGGCCAGACTTCCCTATATATTGGTACTGTTCCAGGTTCCCAGTGCCCGTTATAGCTTCTGGGTTCTGGATGTGTGCTGCTGTGTTTGTGAAGATATTGGATTGGATTTGGATTTGGACCCTGACTATTCTTGCTAGCTGCCTGCCCCGACCTTCTGCTTTGCCTGACCATTCTATTGCCTGACCCTCCTGTACTTCGCCTGTGACCCCCTGGAATTGACCCCGGCTACCCTCGACCATCCTCTGTCTTCTCCCCTGGATACCTCGCCTGAGACTACCTGGTTTGACCTCGGCTTGAATTACGGACTTTCCGCACCCGGCATCCTCACTCGGGATTCCCTGCTTAACACCAAACTGCACCTTAAGCTACTATCCCTTGCGCCTGTTAAGTCCTGGGGGCAACCGACTGGGAGAGGCATTACTCGCGTCTCCTACAAGCGGGGGCTTGTCTATAGGCAGAAGTGGCGGTGGAGATTGGGGGATACTGGCTTAAGACAGACGGGTGTTAGGTACAATCCTGACATTATAACGGGCCTAAACAAGAATGGACCAAATTCTGGAGCAGGTGCAGGCCCTGAGGGCGGCGGTGGAGCACCTGGCTCATCGAGTTGCGGCCCAGGAGAACCGTCCTACTCCCATGGTCCCCACTTCCCAGGGGGCTCCGGCCGCAATGATGGTGGAACCCAAGATCCCGCTCCCTGAAAAATTTTTTGGTGACAGGGCAAAGTTTGCCAATTTCCGGGACTCTTGTAAACTTTACTTTCAGCTTCGCCCGGTGTCCTCGGGCTCACAGGAACAAGAAGTGGGCTTGATTATATCCCTATTACATGGAGACCCTCAGTCCTGGGCTTTTAGTCTATCTACTCAGGACCCCATCCGCCAGTCAGTGGACAGTTTCTTCACTGCTATGGAGGTCCTTTATGACGATCCTGACAAGGGAGCCTCAGCTGACGCAAAGCTACGCACCCTCCGCCAGGGACGCCGTCCAGCCGAGGACTATTGTTCCGAATTCCGGCGTTGGGCAGTTGACTCACGCTGGAACAATCCTGCCCTCTGTGGTCAATTCCGGTTAGGTCTGGCTGACGCTATCAAAGATACCCTGGTGAACTATCCGGAACCCCAAACACTGGATGACTTAATGCACTTGGCCATCCGCGTTGACCGCAGACTCCGGGAACGGCGCCTGGAGAAAGGATCACATTTTGAACCCGCGGCAAAATCTGAGGTTCCCGTCGCTCAACCTTCTGAAGAGCCTATGCAGCTAGGTGCCACCAGGCTCACCGAAGGCGAGCGACGACGACGTCTATCCGAGGGGCTCTGTCTATACTGTGGTGGGACCGGCCACATGGTTAGACTTTGCCCAAAGAAACCGTCGGGAAACTTCAGAGCCTAGGGGGTATCGAGGGGGCCCTCCTAGGCTGTAAGGTATCTCCTCAAGTATCGTCTCCAGTTTTTGTCCCAGTTCAGGTTATGTTTGGTGCCAAATATATTAACTTAAAGGCTCTTCTCGATTCTGGAGCAGCTGGGAACTTCCTAGACTCTGATCTAGCTCAGACTCTAGGAATCATGGCACAAACCCTGCCAACTCCTATCCGGGTGTCAGCCATTGATGGCACTCCGGTGGCCGGGGGGTTAGTTCAGTTTCAATCACCTCCCATGCAAATCAAAGTTGGAGCCAGTCATTCTGAGGTTATCAGGTTCCTGATTTTGAGCATGCCTGGGACCCCCTTGATTCTGGGGTTGCCATGGCTGCAGATGCATAATCCTCAAATTGATTGGGTTTCAGGGCAAATTACCAAGTGGGGACACCAGTGTTTCCGGAGCTGCCTTGAATTTCCCCTCAGGGTCACACACTTACTCCCTAGTGGGATTCCTACTCCATATTTGGAGTTTGCTGATGTTTTTTCAGAAAAGGCAGCAGACAAACTTCCTCCCCATAGACCTTGGGACTGCCCAATAGAACTGCTCCCTGGTGCGATGCCTCCCAGAGGGAGAATATTTAATTTGACCCGAACTGAAACCCTTGCCATGCGGGAATACATCGCTGAGAACTTAGAGAAAGGGTTTATTCGGCCTTCATCTTCCCCAGCGGGGGCAGGGTTTTTTTTTGTGGAGAAAAAGGATGGGGGACTTCGCCCCTGTATCGATTACCGGGGCTTAAATAATATCACGGTGAAAAACAAGTATCCCCTACCGCTTATAGAGGGGCTCTTTACACAGGTGGTCGGGGCGCAGGTCTTCTCCAAACTAGATCTCAGAGGGGCCTATAACCTCATAAGAATTAGGCATGGGGATGAGTGGAAAACGGCCTTTAATACCCTTGAGGGGCATTATGAATATTTGGTTATGCCCTTCGGCCTGTGTAATGCCCCTGCGGTTTTTCAAAGTTTTGTTAATGAAATTTTCCGAGATTATCTGGGCCGATTTATGGTTGTCTACTTAGATGACATTTTAATTTTTTCTTCTTCCCTTGATGAGCATCGAAAACATGTGCGCCTGGTTTTACAGAAACTTAGAGAGAATTGTTTATATGTCAAATTAAAGAAATGCCAATTTGAGGTTTCTGAGGTTCCGTTCCTCGGTTACATTATCTCTAAGTCTGGTCTGTCTATGGACCAATCTAAGGTGAGGGCTGTTTTGGAATGGGAGCAACCCAGAGATTTGAAGGGCCTGCAGAGGTTTTTGGGTTTTGCCAATTTTTACAGAAGGTTCATTAAGAATTTTTCGGCCCTGGTTACACCACTAACCAATTTGACAAAGAAAAGCGGGTATCCCCCGGTTTGGCCGGCTCAAGCTGTCCAGGCCTTCGAGAATCTTAAGAGGGTATTTAGCAGAGCTCCCGTCCTAGTCCATCCCGATGAACAACGACCCTTCCTTGTAGAGGTGGATGCCTCAGAGATAGCGGTCGGAGCGGTCTTGTCCCAATACTACGGCTCACCTGCTCGCCTCCATCCATGTGCCTTCTTTTCCAAGAAATTCTCAGCAGCCGAAAAGAATTATGATATCGGTAACAGAGAATTACTGGCCATCAAACTTGCCTTCCAGGAATGGAGGCACTGGCTGGAGGGGGCTCAATATCCAGTAACGGTCTTTACTGACCATAAAAATCTGGAATACATTCAGTCCGCCAAGAGGTTAACTCCTAGACAGGCTCGCTGGTCCTTATTCTTTTCTCGGTTTAACTTTTCTATAACATATAAGCCCGGGTCTAAGAATGTAAAGGCGGACGCCCTGTCTCGGAGTTTCTCTCCCCCTGACTTACCGGAGAGGGTGGTTTCTCCCATCGTACCTCACTCCCTAGTGGTGGCCGCCATTCAACCCCAACTTCCTGATCTTACTCAATTCCAGGCCCAAGCTCCTCCTGGGAAACCCACGTCAGCCCTGTTTGTGCCTTCTGCTTACCGGTCTGAGTTTTTGTCCCATTTTCATGATACTAAAACAACCGGGCATCCAGGGATTAAAAAAACCATAGCTTTATTGTTACGCCAAGTTTGGTGGCCTTCTCTCAGGAAGGACGCTCAAAAGTTTGTCTCCGCTTGCAAAGTCTGTGCCCAAAGTAAGTCCTTGAGGAGCTCACCGGAAGGCCCACTCCTTCCGTTATCCATTCCTGCCTCCCCGTGGACACATTTGGCCATGGATTTTGTTACTGACCTCCCTCCGTCTCAGGGTCATACGGTTATCTGGGTAATTGTGGACCGTTTTAGCAAGATGGCCCATTTCGTCCCTTTAAAGAAACTCCCCTCAGCTCAAACTCTTGCTCAACTTTTCATTACTCATGTCTTTAGGATTCATGGTATTCCCATGGATGTTGTTTCGGATAGAGGGGTCCAGTTTGTCTCCCGGTTTTGGAGGGCCTTCTGTGCCAAGTTGGGGTTCTCAGTCTCCCTTTCCTCGGCCTTTCATCCGCAATCGAATGGTCAAACCGAGAGGACGAACCAGTCCCTGGAACAATACTTGCGCTGTTTTACGGCGGGTTCTCAGACTGATTGGGCCTTCTTCTTACCTTTTGCTGAGTTTGCTTTTAACAACGCCACGCATTCGTCCACAGGGGTTTCTCCTTTCCACTGTGTTTATGGCAAGGATCTGAAGTTTTCTGCTCTTTCGGACCAACCCTCTAGAGTTCCCTCTGTGGATGAATGGGTTTCTAAATGGCCAGGAGAGTGGAATAAAATTCAACAACACCTAACTAGGGCCACTCGTTTACAGAAAAGATTTTCTGATCGCAAGCGATCGTCTAATTCTAACTTTAAAGTGGGTGACTGGGTTTGGCTCTCAACCAAGAACTTGGCGTTACGCCAACCCTCCGCTAAATTAGGACCCAAGTTTATTGGCCCATTCCCCATAACACACAAAGTCAACCAGGTGACGTACCGGTTGGCCCTCCCCTCTTCCATGAAAATCTGTAAATCTTTTCATGTTTCACTTCTTAAGTCCGCAAGAAACCATGAACTTAATAGTCCCCCTAGTCCTGTGGTAGTTGAGGGGCATCAGGAGTTTGAGGTTGCCCGGGTCCTTGATTCTCGTTTCTTTCGGAACTCTCTTCAATATCTTATTGACTGGAAGGGGTACGGTCCGGAAGAAAGATCTTGGGTTCCTGCCAGAGAAGTTCATGCACAGAGTTTAGTAAGGAAGTTCCATAGAGAAAATCCGTTAAAACCCAGCTTGGAGGGTCCAGTGGCCCCTCCTCGGGGGGGGGTAATGTTAGGCACTTACCTCGCCGCCGTTCCGGGTCCCGCGGCGCGTTGCCGGCTGCCTCCCACCAGGCCGCGGCCCGGCGGTCCCCGGGTCTGCCGGCTCCTCGGCGCCGTCGTGGGGATCTGGGGCGGGCGGCGCAGGACGCCATGGGTGGCCGCGTCGCGGCCCGCTCCGCGCGGCTGCGCGGCCTTGCGGCTCTCCCCTCCAGCTCTGCGCTTCCCCTTCCTGGCGGGGGCGCGCCCGATCGTCAACGTGCTCGCACGCGCACGCGAGCACGTCTGCTTTATGCCTCCCGGCGGCGCTTCCCCCAGCGCGCCCGCCGGGGGCGAGTTTGAATTACCCAGTCAGTGGCCGGTTCTTTGGATCGGACCCAGGGACTGGTCGGCCTGTCTGGCCTGGGCCGTCCAGCTCCTGGGACCGATCCCACTTCATTGTTTGCACCAAGCACCTTCCTTCCCTCCTTTTTCCCGGTTTCCCATTGGCCAGACTTCCCTATATATTGGTACTGTTCCAGGTTCCCAGTGACCGTTATAGCTTCTGGGTTCTGGATGTGTGCTGCTGTGTTTGTGAAGATATTGGATTGGATTTGGATTTGGACCCTGACTATTCTTGCTAGCTGCCTGCCCCGACCTTCTGCTTTGCCTGACCATTCTATTGCCTGACCCTCCTGTACTTCGCCTGTGACCCCCTGGAATTGACCCCGGCTACCCTCGACCATCCTCTGTCTTCTCCCCTGGATACCTCGCCTGAGACTACCTGGTTTGACCTCGGCTTGAATTACGGACTTTCCGCACCCGGCATCCTCACTCGGGATTCCCTGCTTAACACCAAACTGCACCTTAAGCTACTATCCCTTGCGCCTGTTAAGTCCTGGGGGCAACCGACTGGGAGAGGCATTACTCGCGTCTCCTACAAGCGGGGGCTTGTCTATAGGCAGAAGTGGCGGTGGAGATTGGGGGATACTGGCTTAAGACAGACGGGTGTTAGGTACAATCCTGACAGGTACAAAGAGGAGGTGATCGGGTTTGCCCGGAGGAGAATTCGATTGAAACAGACTTAGTTCACTTGACAGGTCAGGTTGGATGACAGCTATGACCTTGTGTTGTGGGATTATGGGAAGGATCTCCTCTACAGGGACTTTATCAACTCTGAAACTTCTGGAGAGAGCGTCAGCTTTAACATTCTTTGTTCCTGGTTTGTATGTTATGGTGAAATTAAAACGGGAGAAGAAAAGAGACCATCGGGCCTGACGGGGGGTTAACCTTTTAGCTGATTCGATGTATTCTAAATTCTTGTGATCTGTGAATACCGTAATTGGGAACTGGGCCCCTTCTAACCAATGTCTCCATTCCTGAAAGGCTAATTTCACAGCTAGAAGTTCTCGATTGCCAATATCATAGTTCCGCTCAGCGGAATTAAATTTTCTCGAGAAAAAGGCACAGGGATGTAGCCGTTCAGGAGACCCACTGTACTGTGAGAGAACTGCCCCTACCCCGAGCTCAGATGCATCTACTTCGACTATGAAGGCTCGGTGGATATCAGGGTGGGTCAACACAGGTGCCGAACTAAAGGCAGACTTAAGGTTCTCAAAGGCTTGGATGGATCGGCCCGACCAAGTAGGGGTAAACGCCCCCTTCTTAGTGAGGTCGGTGAGTGGGGCTACCAAGGTGGAAAAGTTTTTTATAAAGCGCCTATAAAAATTAGCAAACCCCAGAAACCTTTGTAAACTCTTCAAATCTTTAGGTTGTTCCCACTGGAGGACTGCAGACACTTTGGCCTGATCCATTGTTAACCCAGTATCGGCAACAATGTATCCCAGGAACGGAACCTCAGAAACCTCAAAAACGCACTTTTTTAGCTTGGCGTAGAGGTGATTTTCTCTCAATTTCTGTAGAACCATCCGCACATGCTCTCTATGCTCTGTTAAGGTCGGGGAGAATATTAGGATGTCATCTAAGTAGATGACCACAAAACGGCCCAAGTATTCTCTAAAAACTTCGTTAACAAAGTCCTGGAAGACTGCTGGGGCGTTACATAGGCCGAATGGCATAACAAGATATTCATAGTGCCCATCCTGAGTATTGAAGGCAGTCTTCCACTCGTCTCCCTGACGGATCCTGATTAAATTGTAGGCCCCCCTCAGGTCAAGCTTAGAAAAAACCTGGGCCCCAATGACCTGGTTAAAGAGTCCCTCTATTAAGGGAAGGGGGTATTTATTTTTAACTGTAATTTTATTCAGGCCCCTATAATCAATACAGGGGCGCAAGCCGCCATCTTTCTTTTCCACAAAGAAAAATCCGGCACCCGCTGGTGAGGTAGACGGCCGAATAAAACCTTTCTGCAGATTCTCAGCAATGTATTCTTTCATGGCCTTATTCTCAGCTTGGGTTAAATTATAAATCTTTCCCCGAGGCGGCATAGTCCCTGGGAGAAGATCAATCGGGCAGTCAAAAGGCCTATGAGGAGGGAGTTCATCAGCGGCTTTTTCAGAAAACACGTCTGCGAAATCTGCATAGGGGGTAGGGATGCCCTCAGCAGTCAAGCGAGTGGCACGTACAGGGAGCTCAAGACAAGACTGGAAACATTGTGGCCCCCACTTGATAACCTGCCCAGAGACCCAGTCAATTTGGGGATTGTGTTTAGACAGCCAGGGGAGTCCCAGAACCAAAGGGGTAAGTGGCATCTTAAGGAGCAGGAAGCTCATTAGCTCGGTATGTCCCGCCCCCACTCTAACAAACACTGGTGGAGTACGGTACTGAATCAGGCCCCCCACAAGGGGGGTATTATCAATGGCTTTGACTCTAATTGGATTGACTAAAGATTGCAGCGGAATCTTTAATGCTTGAGCCAGGCTCCAATCAATAAAATTCCCGGCGGCCCCACAATCCAAAAGAGCCTCCACAGACCTGGACTCAAAATCATGAGTAATCTCGACAGGCAATGTAATTTGTGTGCAACACAGAGGAAATACCTTGCAGCCTAGGTGGGTTTCCTCGACCCCACCTAGGCTCTGAAGTTTTCCGATGCCTGTTTCCGAGGGCAGGAGCGGACCAGGTGACCGACTTCTCCGCAATAAAGGCATAGACCTTGCGACAGACGCCGACGCCTCTCAGCTTCAGAAAGCTTGGTGGCCCCAAGCTGCATGGGTTCTTCAGAAGAAGAAGGGACTAAGGCCTCAGGCTTCATACTGACTTCAGACTGGGCCCCTTTTTCCAGGCGTCTTTCTCGTATGCGTCGGTCGATGCGGATAGCCAATTGCATGGTTTCATCCAAGGTGTTAGGTACTGGGTGATTTACCATGACATCTTTTATGACCTCTGACAGACCTAGCCTGAACTGCCCACACAATGCTGGGTCATTCCAGCGAGAATCCACTGCCCAGCGTCGGAATTCCGAGCAATATTCTTCTGCCGGTCTTCGCCCCTGTCTAAGAGATCGTAGCTTGGCATCAGCAGTTGCCCCTCGGTCTGGGTCATCATACAGGATCTCCATGGCCTTGAAGAATTCCTCAACAGATTGGCGGGCGTAATCCTGAGGGGAGAGGCTAAAAGCCCAGGATTGGGGATCCCCATGCAAAAGGGAGATGATAAGTCCCACCCGTTGCTCCTGGGAGCCGGAAGCATGAGGGCGAAGCTGAAAATAGAGCTTACAGGCATCCCGGAAGTTGGCAAATTTACTCCGGTCCCCTGAAAACTTCTCTGGAAGGGGAATCTTGGGTTCAACTGGAAAGGCGGCTATTGCCCCCTGGGGCACAGAGGGTGCAGGAGCTGGACGGTTCTCCTGAGCCGCCACTCGAAGTGCCAGGTGCTCCACGGCCGCGGTCAGAGCCTGCACCTGTTCCAAAATTTGGTCCATTTATGGGGCCCGTGATAATGTGATGCCCAGCGGGACACCAGCCTTCTGTAAGCAGGCAACCCCCAATCTCCACCGCCGCTTCTGCCTATAGTCAACCCCCCGCTTGCCGGGACGCTAGGCACGCCTCACCGGACACGGTTGCCCCCAGGTCTTAATAGGCGCAAAGGATGGCTGCTTACGGTGAAGGCCGATGAACCACGAGGGTATCCCGAAGCCGAGGTCGTTCACAGGTAGTCAATCCGGAGGGTGCGTCAGAGTACAGGGATGAGACAGGTGCGTAGTCAGGGGTAGCCAATGGGTCAAGCCAGGAGGTCAGAGATCGCAGGGTATCCAGAGGGGCAGGCAGGTTCGCAGTCAGACAAAGCAGAGGTCGGTACAGGCAGCAGACAGGGATGGTCGATCAAGCCGGGTCAGGATCAGATAACAGCTAACAGAATCACACCCTAATCACAAGAGACTATCACGGGCACTGAGTGCTGGGCTGACTCCATATTTATTTGGGAATCGACCAATGGCCACCCTGGGGGGGAGTGTATGTGCTGATTGGTGTAACTTACAACACTGTGAGTGATTGGACACACTATCCAGGAGCTGGTCAGTCTTGGCTGCAGGGCTGATCAGCCCCTGATTCCCATCAGGTGTGGAGCACTCTGCGCTGCCTGCCACTCACAGCACAGCGCCTCCTAGTGGCAAAATTTACAGACTGCGGGACGCGCGCCTGCACAGCTAGAGAGGGGCAAGGGAGGCTGCCAGAGTGACGCGCCGCGCTCCCAGCAGCAGGAGTGCTGCGTCGCCCCGCGGACGCTCGCCGCCGGCCCCCTGGCAGAGGTAAATTCCTTACAGCCTAATTTCAAATATGATAAGAGCAAATGCTTATATGGTCTTAAACAGAGGCTGCTTTAGTCACAGAATGGGATGCCCTGGGCAGGAATCGACCTGGCAGGGTCCAGTAGGGCTTTGGCCAGCAAAAGTGTCTTTATCAGGCTAATTTCAAATATGATAAGAGCAAATGCTTATATGGTCTTAAACAGAGGCTGCTGTAGTCACAGAATGGGATGCCCCGGGCAGGAATCGAGCTGGCAGGGTCCAGTAGTGCTTTGGCCAGCAAAAGTGTCTTTATCAGGCCTAATTTCAAATATGATAAGAGCAAATGCTTATATGGTCTTAAACAGAGGCTGCTTTAGTCACAGAATGGGATGCCCTGGGCAGGAATGGACCTGGCAGGGTCCAGTAGGGCTTTGGCCAGCAAAAGTGTCTTTATCAGGCTAATTTCAAATATGATAAGAGCAAATGCTTATATGGTCTTAAACAGAGGCTGCTTTAGTCACAGAATGGGATGCCCTGGGCAGGAATCGAGCTGGCAGGGTCCAGTAGTGCTTTGGCCAGCAAAAGTGTCTTTATCAGGCTAATTTCAAATATGATAAGAGCAAATGCTTATATGGTCTTAAACAGAGGCTGCTGTAGTCACAGAATGGGATGCCCCGGGCAGGAATCGAGCTGGCAGGGTCCAGTAGGGCTTTGGCCAGCAAAAGTGTCTTTATCAGGCCTAATTTCAAATATGATAAGAGCAAATGCTTATATGGTCTTAAACAGAGGCTGCTTTAGTCACAGAATGGGATGCCCTGGGCAGGAATCGACCTGGCAGGGTCCAGTAGGGCTTTGGCCAGCAAAAGTGTCTTTATCAGGCTAATTTCAAATATGATAAGAGCAAATGCTTATATGGTCTTAAACAGAGGCTGCTGTAGTCACAGAATGGGATGCCCCGGGCAGGAATCGAGCTGGCAGGGTCCAGTAGTGCTTTGGCCAGCAAAAGTGTCTTTATCAGGCCTAATTTCAAATATGATAAGAGCAAATGCTTATATGGTCTTAAACAGAGGCTGCTTTAGTCACAGAATGGGATGCCCTGGGCAGGAATGGACCTGGCAGGGTCCAGTAGGGCTTTGGCCAGCAAAAGTGTCTTTATCAGGCTAATTTCAAATATGATAAGAGCAAATGCTTATATGGTCTTAAACAGAGGCTGCTGTAGTCACAGAATGGGATGCCCCGGGCAGGAATCGAGCTGGCAGGGTCCAGTAGTGCTTTGGCCAGCAAAAGTGTCTTTATCAGGCCTAATTTCAAATATGATAAGAGCAAATGCTTATATGGTCTTAAACAGAGGCTGCTTTAGTCACAGAATGGGATGCCCTGGGCAGGAATGGACCTGGCAGGGTCCAGTAGGGCTTTGGCCAGCAAAAGTGTCTTTATCAGGCTAATTTCAAATATGATAAGAGCAAATGCTTATATGGTCTTAAACAGAGGCTGCTTTAGTCACAGAATGGGATGCCCCGGGCAGGAATCGAGCTGGCAGGGTCCAGTAGTGCTTTGGCCAGCAAAAGTGTCTTTATCAGGCTAATTTCAAATATGATAAGAGCAAATGCTTATATGGTCTTAAACAGAGGCTGCTGTAGTCACAGAATGGGATGCCCCGGGCAGGAATCGAGCTGGCAGGGTCCAGTAGGGCTTTGGCCAGCAAAAGTGTCTTTATCAGGCCTAATTTCAAATATGATAAGAGCAAATGCTTATATGGTCTTAAACAGAGGCTGCTTTAGTCACAGAATGGGATGCCCTGGGCAGGAATCGACCTGGCAGGGTCCAGTAGGGCTTTGGCCAGCAAAAGTGTCTTTATCAGGCTAATTTCAAATATGATAAGAGCAAATGCTTATATGGTCTTAAACAGAGGCTGCTGTAGTCACAGAATGGGATGCCCCGGGCAGGAATCGAGCTGGCAGGGTCCAGTAGTGCTTTGGCCAGCAAAAGTGTCTTTATCAGGCCTAATTTCAAATATGATAAGAGCAAATGCTTATATGGTCTTAAACAGAGGCTGCTTTAGTCACAGAATGGGATGCCCTGGGCAGGAATGGACCTGGCAGGGTCCAGTAGGGCTTTGGCCAGCAAAAGTGTCTTTATCAGGCTAATTTCAAATATGATAAGAGCAAATGCTTATATGGTCTTAAACAGAGGCTGCTTTAGTCACAGAATGGGATGCCCCGGGCAGGAATCGAGCTGGCAGGGTCCAGTAGTGCTTTGGCCAGCAAAAGTGTCTTTATCAGGCTAATTTCAAATATGATAAGAGCAAATGCTTATATGGTCTTAAACAGAGGCTGCTGTAGTCACAGAATGGGATGCCCCGGGCAGGAATCGAGCTGGCAGGGTCCAGTAGGGCTTTGGCCAGCAAAAGTGTCTTTATCAGGCCTTATTTCAAATATGATAAGAGCAAATGCTTATATGGTCTTAAACAGAGGCTGCTTTAGTCACAGAATGGGATGCCCTGGGCAGGAATCGACCTGGCAGGGTCCAGTAGGGCTTTGGCCAGCAAAAGTGTCTTTATCAGGCTAATTTCAAATATGATAAGAGCAAATGCTTATATGGTCTTAAACAGAGGCTGCTTTAGTCACAGAATGGGATGCCCCGGGCAGGAATCGAGCTGGCAGGGTCCAGTAGTGCTTTGGCCAGCAAAAGTGTCTTTATCAGGCTAATTTCAAATATGATAAGAGCAAATGCTTATATGGTCTTAAACAGAGGCTGCTGTAGTCACAGAATGGGATGCCCCGGGCAGGAATCGAGCTGGCAGGGTCCAGTAGTGCTTTGGCCAGCAAAAGTGTCTTTATCAGGCCTAATTTCAAATATGATAAGAGCAAATGCTTATATGGTCTTAAACAGAGGCTGCTTTAGTCACAGAATGGGATGCCCCGGGCAGGAATCGAGCTGGCAGGGTCCAGTAGTGCTTTGGCCAGCAAAAGTGTCTTTATCAGGCTAATTTCAAATATGATAAGAGCAAATGCTTATATGGTCTTAAACAGAGGCTGCTGTAGTCACAGAATGGGATGCCCCGGGCAGGAATCGAGCTGGCAGGGTCCAGTAGGGCTTTGGCCAGCAAAAGTGTCTTTATCAGGCCTAATTTCAAATATGATAAGAGCAAATGCTTATATGGTCTTAAACAGAGGCTGCTTTAGTCACAGAATGGGATGCCCTGGGCAGGAATCGACCTGGCAGGGTCCAGTAGGGCTTTGGCCAGCAAAAGTGTCTTTATCAGGCTAATTTCAAATATGATAAGAGCAAATGCTTATATGGTCTTAAACAGAGGCTGCTTTAGTCACAGAATGGGATGCCCCGGGCAGGAATCGAGCTGGCAGGGTCCAGTAGTGCTTTGGCCAGCAAAAGTGTCTTTATCAGGCTAATTTCAAATATGATAAGAGCAAATGCTTATATGGTCTTAAACAGAGGCTGCTTTAGTCACAGAATGGGATGCCCCGGGCAGGAATCGAGCTGGCAGGGTCCAGTAGTGCTTTGGCCAGCAAAAGTGTCTTTATCAGGCTAATTTCAAATATGATAAGAGCAAATGCTTATATGGTCTTAAACAGAGGCTGCTGTAGTCACAGAATGGGATGCCCCGGGCAGGAATCGAGCTGGCAGGGTCCAGTAGTGCTTTGGCCAGCAAAAGTGTCTTTATCAGGCCTAATTTCAAATATGATAAGAGCAAATGCTTATATGGTCTTAAACAGAGGCTGCTTTAGTCACAGAATGGGATGCCTCACAGCAGACTTAAGATCAGTTCAGTATATATGCACAGTTAGTTACTATAAGCAGCCTGAAAACGCTAACAAAGGCTGGATGAAAAAAAAAAAATCTCCCTGTCAGCCAGCTCCGTTTTTCCTACCTTTCCCTGGCTTTCTGTCTGTCTCCTGTCTGTCTCCTGCCTGTCTCCTGCCTGTCTCCAGCCTGTCCCTGTCTGTCCCTGTCTCCAGCCTGTCTAACTGCCTCAGCTACACAGCGTTCTGTCTGTCTGTCACGAATGCAATAGAGAAATGAGGAAAAGCAAGATGGCCGCCGTTAAATACCGCTGTGTGACGTCACCGGGCTTGCTGGCTGCTGATAGGCTGCATGTGACTGCCCCAGCTTGCACTGGCGCGGGATACATGTCCAGACATGTCCCGTCCGCCATCTTAGAATGCCTGTAATGTAAATGAATGGATGTTAAAGGAAAACTTCGAGTGATCGAATCGCGGGGAAATTCGGATTCGATCCGAATCGAATTTTTCCTGAAATTCGGATCGAATCCGGGTTCGTCCGGATCGATTCGCTCATCCCTAGTCTTAAACAGAGGCTGCTGTAGTCACAGAATGGGATGCCACAACAGAAGTGGACCTGGCAGGGTCCAGTAGTGCTATGCCCAGCAAAAGTGTCTATCAGGCCTAATTTCAATTATAATAAGTGCAAATGGTTATATGGTCTTAAACAGAGGCTGCTGTAGTCACAGAATGGGATGCCCCAAAAAAAGAAGTGGACCTGGCAGGGTCCAGTAGTGCTATGCCCAGCAAAAGTGTCTTTATCAGGGCTAATTTCAATTATAATAAGTGCAAATGGTTATATGGTGTTAAACAGAGGCTGCTGTAGTCACAGAATGGGATGCCCCAAAAAAGAAGTGGACCTGGCAGGGTCCAGTAGTGCTATGCCCAGCAAAAGTGTCTTTATCAGGCTAATTTCAATTATAATAAGTGCAAATGGTTATATGGTCTTAAACAGAGGCTGCTGTAGTCACAGAATGGGATGCCCCAAAAAAGAAGTGGACCTGGCAGGGTCCAGTAGTGCTATGCCCAGCGAAAGTGTCTTTATCAGGCTAATTTCAATTATAATAAGTGCAAATGGTTATATGGTGTTAAACAGAGGCTGCTGTAGTCACAGAATGGGATGCCCCAAAAAAGAAGTGGACCTGGCAGGGTCCAGTAGTGCTATGCCCAGCAAAAGTGTCTTCATCAGAAACATGTTCAACAAAAGCAATCCGAGCCCTCAAAGGTCCCGTAAGTGGATCGGAAATGAAATGGATTTATAGGGTGGTGGTCCGTCGGAAATCGGCTCTCTGAATCAGACGCAAGCCCATCCCAACAACGTAAGTTATCTGATCAAACGAAAAATATCAGATTTTGTTTGGAAAATGATCCGAACTAACGGAAATGATCCGATTTGCTTTCGTTCATCGAAAGCGTATATACACATTTTCTTGAACGTTCGTACGAATGAAAAATGGACGAAAAAAAGCAAAAAAATAACAAACACCCACTAAAAGTTTCACAGACAGCTACGGAAGTCCAGACGAATGTGTCTCTGAATCGAGCTTATTGTCCATATTCTTTCCTAAAAAAGGAGTGAGAAATCTCACCTGACACTGAATTAACCCCTTTGTTCAGGCAGTGGGGGGGGTCATAGTCAAGTATAAGAAAGTAATAAAAAATAAGGAAGGGTAGATAAATTTTTATGCGCGGCAATCTAAATTGCCCTGGGGAGGGATGCATATGAGCACTGTTTGTTGTGTTGGTCTGGTTTAAAGTGGACCAACACCCAGGGGTGATCGGCCCAGGAATCTATAAGATTCCCGGGCCGATCACCTACCTCACCACGGGACATCCGGGATGTCCCGCGGGGTGAAACCCCCAAAAAACCTTACCTGCCGCCGCCGCCTCCCGCACGCGCCCCTCTAGACGTGCGCGCGTCTGTGAATGGCCGGCGTGGGCGCGCGCCCTGTAAGAGTGACGTGCGGGAGGCGGCGGCGGACGCGCTGTTTTGTCTGTCGCTGTCACCCGCTTGTCCGTCGGCGGGGATTGGACGGCGCGGTCACGTGGGAGCGTGGTGAGGTGAGTTTTTGGGGCTTTCTGGGGGGTTTCACACAGCGGGGCACCCCCAATCGGGGTGCCCCCCCGAAGTGGACCAAAACCCAGGATAGTCAAAATCCTGGGTGTTGGTCCACTTTAAGACATTTTGACTGTTGGTCCGCTTTAAGTAGTTAGAAACATCCATTTGGACAGGAAGAATTTTTTAGCTTCGCTTGCTGCCAGCTCTGGAGGTTTGGTAATGTTCATAGTAATCTCACAAACATTCCGCTGTTATGTGAATCCATAACATATGTGTCGCAAGGCAAATTTGCGTTAATATTTCCTGTGTCAGTGGCTAATATTTAATAAGAGCTAATGAGGTGAAATAACAGAATACAAATAAAACCAAACATTCATTAAGCCAGGACAGAATTGTTTTATTTATTTCTTTTACTTCTCTTTAAATTGTGCTTAGCGCTTGTCATTTGGTGGATTATTCCTTTCAATTAACAGTCCAGAAAAGACTTAGGCCCTTATTCATCAAGCGATAGCGCCAGGTAGTGTCTGACGAGCGCCAGGTAGCGGCAGCTAACGGCGACTACCGACTCAAGTACGCCCGGCGGCGGTCACAATGACGCATTTATCAAGCAAAATGAGGCTAGCGCCGGCGAGAGCGACGGCTAGCGCGGCATTCATCATGAAGCCGCCTGGACCGAACAGCGCCGCTGCAAATTCCTTCACAGTGACACATATTACCTGGCGCTACCTGCCGCTCTCCCATACATTTCAATGGCAGACGCTGAAATGATTGTTTTTAGTGGTTTTTGGGTTTTTTTCTTTGGTACAAAATTCCACACATGTTTATATTGATCTGTTTAATGAATCTGGCTGGTTATTTATATATATTTTTTTTTTTTTTCACAATGTAATGTTGTGAGTGACATGGGAATTGCATCTCCTCCACCCAAACTCATTGGCATCAAAATCGCTGGTTTTCCACACAATTGGGGCTTGTAAAGCTATTTTGTAGCCTGTCAGGTTGGGCGGTCACGTTCGCTCTTCAAAATTGTCAGCGCCCAAGCTATTCGGCAGCCCTGTCCTTGATGAATCTGTGTTGGTCAGTGTTTGTGCAGTCGCTGTTTTAATTCGCTATGTGGCGGCGCGAGCGTCGCTGTGCCTCGCTGCGCTGCGTTGTGCGGCGCTGTGCTGTTCATACATGTGCCCTTCTGCCATTTGCAAGGAATTCACTTCCCGCGACCCCAGTCGTTGTTAATGAATACACTGTAGTTGTGAGCGTGCCTGGCCACATATTGCAGGATTAACATTCAGTCGTACCAGCTCATAACAACCCGTTATGCATTCTCATGTGTGCCACATTTTCAGGTAGTTGTCTAGTTTGATTGTGTGCTGACTTTTGGAAGGAATCAGATTTGTATATTTAAGCACAACGGTGTATGCTTTAGAAGGACCTATGCATTACAGTATGTAGAATCCCCTGCTAAATCAAGCTAATAATTCGTGGCGCCTTTTGCCCTAGCTTGTTTTGCAGCGTCATTTTAATGTATTTCCGCCACTTAGCGTGTACATAGCTGATATTAGCTTGTCCCTGTTGCGCGCATGTTTGCTTTTGAATTTTGAAGCACAGTTGCTTGCGTCATATCCGGTTCCGGGATCCTCCTTTGCGTTTCAACGCCACCTTAAGGTAAAACTGTCTAGCGCTTATGCCAATAGCTTGTTTTGCAGCGTCATTTTAATGTATTTCCGCCACTTAGCTTGCACATAGCTGATATTAGCTTGTCCCTGTTGCGCGCATGTTTGTGTTAGAATTTTGAAGCACAGTTGCTAGCGTCATATCCGGTTCCGGGATCCTCCTTTGCGTTTCAACGCCACCTTAAGGTAAAACTGTCTTGCGCTTATGCCACTAGCTTGTTTTCAAGCGTCATTTTAGTTTTTCCGCCACTTAGCTTGCACATAGCTGAGAATAGCTTGTTGCTGGTGCGCTGGTGCTTTTTCCCAATGTCGCTTGGGTCATTTCCGGTTCCTGTTTCCTCCTTAGCGTTTCCAATATGATGCCCAGACGTCGAGTAATGCGCCTCCCCAGCTCCTCCTCAGACTCTGACCCCACCACCCCTCCCCCACCTCCCCAACCTACCTCACCTTCCTCAAGTACCACCCCTCCCACCCCTTCCCCTCCTGGGCCTAGTAAGCGAAAGCGCACCCGGGTGGATAGCCGAGTAAATGGCCAGGTGGTAAAAGTGAGTATTTTTTGGTTTGTCTTTTTAGCTTAAAAGTAGCAGAACACACAGGGGGGATTGGTTATGAAAAATTTTGGTTTTAATAACAAATTTGAGCAATCCCCGTGGGGCATCCCCATTGTGGATGTCCTGCTGGGATGCCCCCCCTGGAGGGCCCTAAATATTACCTCAGTCCCGTCCCATCTGTGCATGCGTTAGCTGCGGATGCCTATTGCGCTTACCTCTAGCAGGGTGTACCCCTGCGCCAGACATATTGTAATTTTGGGTGCAGGCGCACTCCCTGTTAGAGTCAAACGCCACATGCGTACTTTGCCGTGCAGACCCAGCTGAGCTGGTATGCACGTCCCAACGGCCTTGTATGCGCATACCACAGCGGGCCGGAGCCCTGTGTTTGGCTTGCGGAGTGACGTGGGAGTGTCCTCAGTGGTGTATTTGTGGCCTTCCAAGGGGGTTGCAGACAGCGGACCACCCACAATTGGTGTGGCCCACCAAAGTGCACACAAACCCAGAATAGTGATAATCCTGGGTGTGGGTCCACTTTGATCTGGTCTCTGTATAACTGTTTATGACTGTGTTCTGATGTCATGTATTTATTTTAGTTTGTTTGTTCTTTTTTCATAGGACTTCTGCCTGGCCGAATATGACTATGCCCGTGGAGGCAAAAAACGCATAGCCATGGAGGTGAAGGCCACAGTGTCCCGGCGCTTCCAGACCGAGCTGACCATCCGCTCCATCCAACAAAAGTGGTCGGATTTCAAGCGCCGGGACCCTGAAGGCGTGTACCGCCTATATGATGCCTACGCATCAGGTAAGTTAAAGCTTATGTTATGTTTAGCCTTTGTGCAGAATCATCTGCTAAGCTGTGTCCATTTGTGCTCTTTAGATTAATTATTTTCTTTCACCCCCTCCACACAGATAAGCGTCCTCCCCTGGGGAAACGTGGGAAGGGATTCCTCCCCCGAACCAGGCAGGCGGACTCGGGGGAGTCATCGGGGGAGGGTCCCTCCCGCGGGTCCTATTTAGAGGACCCAGGGGAGGAAGGGGATGACGCCCCAGAGGAGTGTGCTGCTGGGGGGCTGGCTGGATCAAGCCTCAGCTCCTCACACTCTGAGTCTGAGGACTCTCACCAGGCAAGGGGCCACTCTCAAGCAGGGAGTGAGAGGGAGGAGGGTGGCCCTTTGCCTGGTGGATCTTCCGACCAGAGTGTGAGGAGCCGAGGCTCCCCGCCTCCTCCTCAGAGCCCTCCCTGGGCTTCAAGTGGCGCTTCATCCCCTGGTGAGTGTACATTTTTTAAGTGTTAGTCTGTGACAGGTTTCATCTTGCAATGTGTCCTTAGCCCTTGCCATTCCTCTCTAATTTGCAGGGCATCATATAGGCGGCACCTCCATGGCATTTTGGCGTAGGATTCTCCACGGGCATAGTCATGGTAAGTGTTTTTGGTTAGCCATCACATTCCCAATGTTATTACATTCATTCAAGTGTACCCCCAAACATTGATGTTGCTTGGTTTCTGGAAGGTTCCAGGACAAATCACATCCCTCACCCAGGTCCCCCCCACCAAAAAAAAACCACAAAACTCCTTACCTCTTTGGGGGTTGCCAAAGCCACCGTCCAAGCCTCCTGTGTGACACTCTAGATGTGTGTGCGCCTGCGCTCTTTTTCAAAATGGCCTGCGCGTCCGCACACACTCGAGGAGTGATGTGTGGAAGGCAGCGGGCGCGGAGTACGTTGTCTCATGCAAATTGTGTGGCTCGGCCAAAGTGGACCCAAACCCAGATTAGCAGCAATCCTGTGTATAGGCCCACTTGTAACAGACACATGTTTCCTGGTCCATTGTCACAGCTGGTTTGATAAGGTACCCTAACCTCACAAACCCTACTACAGTGCTAGCCAACTGTCAACCACCCCTATGTTTCTGCCCACACCATGATGGGTGTTCTCATTTCTTTTCTTGGGTTAAGTTGTTCCCGCTCCAACATGTGGGCCACTATTAACATTAGCCAAACAACTGCTAAAGATTCCTTTACATAGCACTGTCTATGTTATTTGCACATTCTCTTTAGGGATACATGTGTCAAGCCTAACAAATTGACATTAACTCATGGTCCAGGAAATATGCTAATTTAGGACAACCTGTATGTAACCATGCAAGCCTTTGCATTTTCAGACTCAATAACCAGATGGATGTCAAATAGTCAGGTGTCATTTGCCCACTAATTGTGTTTTTGTCTTTTGCTTTCTGTTGACAGATGTTGCGACGCAGACGGAGCCAGAGACCCTCCTCCCCACCCCAGCTCCAGGGACGGCCAGCAGCATGGGCCCCCGCCACAGCTGCGATGGTGAGTACATCCCACTTCATATGCCTAAAGACTTGTGAAACCTATGTCTTCTAGTCACATCTGCAGACAATGTAAATTTACCTATGTGTTAATTTCACACACATCTCGATTCAATGTGTTTGCACAATAATCCAACATGCCTGTTTGCATGCTTGATTGTTGGCTCACATCCTTCATTAGGCCACATAGAGACTATTTTTGCGTTAGACACAACCAAATGAGCCCTATTAGGTCTGGACCTGTAACATTATAGGGAAAACTCGTGTACTCGTTCGGACTTAGGCCCTGATGTTTGGCTGTTACTAAACACAAAAATGGACACACTGGGAATTATACCTTCTTTGCTTCCCAAGAGTTAAACTGGAACAACAACCAGGATTTTGACTTTCCTGGGTGTTGTTCCACTACGGTGGGGCACCCCTGATCGTCACCGCTGTGTGACAACCCCCTGAACTCACTTTGACTCCAACAAACGTACAAGCCATGGCAAATTGCCTCCTCCGCCTCCCCCGCGCCCCTTTTTACGCGCGCGTGCCTGCGCCGGCCATTCACAGACGGCCGGCGCAGGCACGCACACGTCTAGAGGGGCGCCAGGGAGGGCCCAGCGGCACTGCCACACAGAAACTGAGGTAGGTATTTTGGGGTTTGGGGGGGGTTTCACCCCCAGGGACATCCCGATCTTGGATGTCCCGCGGGGAGGGAGGTGATCGGGCAGGGAATCTGATAGATTCCCGGGCCGATCACCCGTGGGTGTTGGTACACTTTAAGAGTAAATGTATGCTTGGGATGTGTTGTTCACATTCCTGCCAGTCAATAGTACTCATATCATGTTAACCAATAAGCACACAGTGGTCAACAATGTTAATGTGAGTGTCACCGAATTGGACACACTGACATTACATTGCTACATCTGTGTCTGTTGAGGTCACATCCAATTTATTAAAAAATTGTTGTTTCTACATTTCTACAGCTTGTGAAAACCAGCATCGCAGACTGTGGCGGGAGATCCGGCTCCTGAAGCTGATGCTGCTGGCCAGGAAGAGGCGCCGACGGCGTCGTTAGGGTGGGGGGAAGGCTGGCCTCTTGATGGCCGTTGTTGGCCAATGTTGGCCCTGTTGGCCATGTTTTATAATTAAATTTTTTTGATTACCATCATTACAGTGTGTTGCATTGCAAAGCATAGTTTAACTGTCTCCAAACCCATTTGTGTGTCAATTTAGCCATACCTTTGGAGCCATTTCAGGTGTTAACCATAGTAAGCTATGGTCTCCAATGTGTGGGCTAAATTGACCAATACATTGACATATGTAGATCAAGATACTCATCCCTGACTGTGTTATTAGCTAGGTCTTAGGAAACACACAATTTAGAGGTGGGTGAAGCAAATATATTTACAAAACCAAAAATATACAAAATTAATATTCTTGGCTGGGTGGCCGGGGAGGTTGGGAGTCATTGCTAGGGGCGGTGTTGGGGGACAACAGTGCAGTAAAAAATATAGACTGCTGTTGTATGAGCTGTTGTAGCAACAACAAAGTTTGGTCCTGCCGCTGGAGACATTCTTCCTGGCGCTGTATTGATTCTTCCTGGCGCTGGAGAGATTGTCCCTGGCGCTGTAGAGATTGCTCCATTAGATTTGCCAGCCGACCAAGTTCCTGGTTCTGGTGTTGGTTTTGGAGCAACTGGTCCATCTGGCGCTGCAGGGCCTCATTTTGTTGCTGACACATCAGCACCTGATTTTCCAACGCCGCAATGCGCTCATTAGTTCCATCACGCGGCTGTTGGCGACTGTAGTCCTCCAGCATCCGGACCCCTAGCTCATAGAAATCTGCACTGGTTGGTGCCACACCTCCTCTTGCTGTGGTTTGAGGCTAAACAAATAGAAAACCACATTTTAGTCAAACAGAACCAATGCAGGTATGCCCCTCAAAATAAATCCCCTAAACAGTCACTATACAACTTACCCTTGTCTGAGCCTCGGAAGCTTGGCCACATGGGACTTGGGAAGAGGTTCCAGCTTGGGGTTCTGGTTCCGCCTCCTGCAAAAACAACAATGAAAGGAAATGTGACATGTTGCTTCTTCCACTACCCACGAAGATGCCAATGTGGTTCGAGGTCGTCTACATCAGCCATGTTAACTGCGTGTCCTCCGGCACAGGTAGGCTCGAGGTTTCGCTGCCAGAGAGTGGCAATTCAACATCCGAGATGTCCGGCAAGTTGGAATATGCTAAACAGGAAAATCAGGTTAGTAGGTCTGTGGCCCAAACTCTAATGTAACCTGGTTAGGCTATCGAGGCCATACCTCTAAAAAGTGCAAAAATACACACTAGACCAAAGGTATCTGTTAAACTCAGATTGTTAACATGTATGTTACAGGACTAAGAGGCAATAATTTTTGCTAATCACATCAGAAACATTGCTTAAATTATACATACCCGCAATCTCCCAGATGTCTGGAGTGGGGTCCTCACTCGAGCTTGGACCTTGAAAATACATGTGGACACACAAGTTGCCAGAAGCAAGTGCCACAAAAGTAGAGCCAAAATACAGACTAGAGCAAGGCAAAACAACTTACCCTCATCTCTGGCAGCCGGAACTTGAGGGGCCCTTTCTGGACAGCCACTTCCGATATTCGGGTCAACTAAAAAACACAAGGAATGTCTCTAAATATTCAGCAAACTACTACGGGGAATGTTTGGCTAAAAAGATGTCCGCCAAAATACATTGCTATCACTCCAATAACTAATAGACCAGTGTAACATAAACAGCATAAAGGATACATTATGTATTGCTCTACACACCAACAGGGTCCTGTTGACCGGCAACATCGGAAGTGGGGTCCAAAGATGAACCAGTCACTTGGCCTACCAAGAAAAAAGAGGAATGAGACACATGCACTTGGGTAAAAGCCAAGCAAGGTGAACACATGCACTTACCGACATCCAAAGAGTAGGTGGGATCCGGAGGAGATGCTGGGGCCAAGGGCATGGGAGCTATGCCAAAATAAAGCCAACATTGAGCCATAGTTAATGTGCGTGCAAAAATACAACATGCATTAAGGTGTGTGAGCAGCTCTTTCACTAATATTCACTAATCAAGGCCAGTGTGGCTCCCACATTGATATGCCGATATATGGCTACACATCTCTGGCTTCAAACATATCTACACATGTTAGGGCCTTGTTAGTTAGTTGCTGTGAGTGTTACAGTGGGCGTGAAATTAGGCCGCAGGCACATATTAATACTCAACAGTGCAAAACTTGATTGTTTGAGCTGCTCCCACACCCATTTGTTCACCAAACAACCAGCAACCAAATTAGGGGTAAATACCTTCAATGGCAGACTGGGGTAGCCTTGAGGTTGCTGGAAGGGCAGGAGCTTGGGTGTCCTGAGGCACATCCCGGACAGCAGCATGTGCACCTATGCATAAAGCAACACACAGAAAAGTAACAAATGTTTGAGCTCTAATGTAATACTTCACAGGTCCTACTGTTAGTTGGTCAGAATGTAAAAATGCAAATCACATACATTAACATTAGGTTAGTACAAAAGCCAGAAAATATGTACCTTCAGTCCAACCGGTGGTGTCATCCCCAGGATCCACACCCTGCAGCCGAGCCAGTGGGATTTTGGCCTTCAGCATCTCCTCATACGGCCTGTAGGTACTCTTTGGAGCCTGGATGAACCCACTGTCCACATCAAGATCGTGATTCATCTTTTTCATAAGGGCCCCTCGCAAAGTGTAGAAGCGTTTCCTGCAGGATGGGCCACTACATGGGTGTTGAGCAGTGCTACTAAGCTCCACACCAATGGCATCCCACAGTTTGCTTCTTTCTTGTTTGCCTATGGACTTGCTTTGGGAGCCAAATATCAGCTCCCATTTAGCAAGTGTAAGGCGCACAAGATGATTATTCTCAGCCAAATTAAATTCAGGCTCCCTCTTGGCACCTGGGCGCTTAGCCTGGGGTGCTGCCCCACCTTCAGGCTGTGCCCTTTTCCGTAAGGGAGGTCTGCGCACAGCACCCACCAAACTCCTACTCGGGCCTGCTGTGGCCGGCAGATGTCCTGAATTTGGCTCCATCCTGTAGCTGCACACACACACAAATACACACCCAACAAGCACGCATGCAGACTACAGAATGGCATCGCAATCTCTTAGGCTTGGCCAGGTTTTATGTGCTCTAACAGCCAATCAAAAAGCAGGCCACTTAATTGATTCACACATACAGCCCAGTTCCTTCTAGGCACACCTCCACTGCACTGACTGAAGCATGTGTGTTAGCCAATTAACTCATTACAGACCTCATTAACCAAACAACACACACCCAAATCCAACAATGGACTGATGTATCTCAAACCCTTGTGACATGTGGTTAGCCTAACGGCTATTTAAAAAAACAGCAGCTTACCTTTCATTGGTCCACCACTGATTTTTGGGCCATGTCCGTTAATGCACGCAAGTTTCGGCTCAAGTACGCTAGTAGCGCTACTAGCGTGCGCGTGCGCACTCTGTTTTACGCACACCTGGGTCGGCTAATTGGCGCCCGGAAATAGCAGAGCAACGCAAAAGGCGGCAAAGCGGACCTGTCCCTTTTGAAAGAGAAGTATAAAAGGAAGGAATTTACTAGCTTCTGCTATTCTTACACTGTGGCAAAGGCTGTGGTGTGGTGCTGTGCTCGCTTCCCTTAGCTCATTTGAGCCTCTGTCTGGTTTCTGTCCTCACTCTCTGTGGCTTGTTGGGTTATTTCTGACATCAGTGCTGTTTCTTTAGGAGCTTGGTTTTGGTGGCATCTGCAAATATTGTGTAGCATACAGCAAGTGAGGCTTGATTTTGGGGCCTTTTGTGGGCTGTGCAGCAACTCCCCTCTTGGTTGTGCCTAACTTAGAAAGCTGGTTTTCAGCAGGCTGGTGGTTTGGACCACTATAGCTCTGGTTTTGTGGTGAGCTGCATTGTAGCGGGTGTGTGTGGAGTGTGATTGTTTGTGTGTGTGTTGTGTGTTAGTGGTTTTTTTTTATTTTTTTTGGTTTTGTTTATATCTTTAGTGTGTGTGATGGATAAGAGGGTGATGTATGGTGTCTGGGTGGATGGATGTATGTGTATGCTGAAAGAGCAGGAGGAAAGGGAGCGGGGTGTTGTGAGGCTTAGGGCACCCCGCTCCTTTGCAATCCGCCTTTCAGTATGGGACTTAAGTGACGAGCAGATCAGGAGCCGCTTCCGTCTGAATCGTGCTGCACTACAGTCCCTATATGATCAGATTAAGCACAAAATCGAGCCATCCACCAAACGCACTCATTCCATTCCAGGCATAGTACGCCTGTGTGCCACTCTCAATATTTTGGCACGAGGGACCTTCCAGGCAACCTCAGCCCTCCTCAGCGGGATAAGCCAGGCTACTATGAGCCGCATACTAATCCAGGTAGTTCTGGCAATTTGTGATTTAATCCCAATTTACATCAGGTTTCCTGAGGATGAGGAAGAGGTTGCCAAAATAAAACATACTTTCTATCTGATGGGAGGGATCCCGAATGTGCTAGGGTGCGTTGATGGTACACATATCCCTTTCCGCCCTCCCCGTGCACAGGAGCTGTCCTACAGAAACCGGAAGCAATTCCATTCCATTAATGTGATGGTTGTCTGTGACCCAGACATGAGGCTGCGGGCGGTGAGATCGGGGTTCCCCGGCTCATGCCACGATTCTTACGTCTTGCAGCGGACAGTCCTGTGCCGGAAGTTTGATAACAACGAAATGCCAGCTGGCTGGCTACTGGGTAATAAATTAACCATGTCAATGTATTTTGCAAATATGTGGCCTAGTAAGCCAAATTTAACCAAACTACCACCAAAAAACATGTACTAGTACTAATTGCTGTCTCTCTCCTTGTGTTTTTTCTACAGCGGATAAGGGATATGGGCAGAGAACGTGGGTCATGACTCCGGTCAGGAACCCACGGACCTCTGCCCATGAACGCTACAATGCAGCGCATCGCAAGACCAGAAGCATTGTGGAAAGAACCATCGGCCTGCTGAAAGCACGCTTTCTCTGTTTGGCACGGCCAGGAGGAGAGATGCTCTACAGCCCACAGAAGGTCTCCAAAATCATCCTTGCCTGCTGTGTGTTACACAATATCTGTATTTCCCACCGAATCCAAGCCCCCGAGGAGACAGCACTGGTGCCAGAAATCCCCAACATGCCCGCAGCAAGAAGTGAGGACACCCAGACTGGCGATGAGCTAAGGGAAAGGATGATCACTTCTTTTTTTGCGGTAAACTAAATAACCTTCACTCTAATGCAAGTACTGCACTACTGGCTAAATGTATTAGAACTACCATCAAAAAGAGCCCAAAAACACACTAAGGGGGGTGTAAGATGATCCCAACCACTCTAAGGGGGGGTTTAAGATGACCCAAACCACTCTAAGGGGGGTGTAAGATGAGCCCAACCACTCTAAGGGGGGTGTAAGATGACCCAAACCACTCTAAGGGGGGGTGTAAGATGATCCCAACCACTCTAAGGGGGGTGTAAGATGACCCAAACCACTCTAAGGGGGGTGTAAGATGACCCAAACCACTCTAAGGGGGGTGTAAGATGACCCAAACCACTCTAAGGGGGGGTGTAAGATGAGCCCAACCACTCTAAGGGGGGTGTAAGATGACCCAAACCACTCTAAGGGGGGTGTAAGATGACCCAAACCACTCTAAGGGGGGTGTAAGATGACCCAAACCACTCTAAGGGGGGGTGTAAGATGAGCCCAACCACTCTAAGGGGGGTGTAAGATGACCCAAACCACTCTAAGGGGGGGTGTAAGATGATCCCAACCACTCTAAGGGGGGTGTAAGATGACCCAAACCACTCTAAGGGGGGTGTAAGATGACCCAAACCACTCTAAGGGGGGTGTAAGATGATCCCAACCACTCTAAGGGGGGTGTAAGATGACCCAAACCACTCTAAGGGGGGTGTAAGATGACCCAAACCACTCTAAGGGGGGGTGTAAGATGATCCCAACCACTCTAAGGGGGGTGTAAGATGACCCAAACCACTCTAAGGGGGGTGTAAGATGATCCCAACCACTCTAAGGGGGGTGTAAGATGACCCAAACCACTCTAAGGGGGGTGTAAGATGACCCAAACCACTCTAAGGGGGGTGTAAGATGACCCAAACCACTCTAAGGGGGGGTGTAAGATGACCCAAACCACTCTAAGGGGGGTGTAAGATGATCCCAACCACTCTAAGGGGGGTGTAAGATGACCCAAACCACTCTAAGGGGGGTGTAAGATGACCCAAACCACTCTAAGGGGGGTGTAAGATGACCCAAACCACTCTAAGGGGGGTGTAAGACGCCAATGTTGGTTATCAAGTAATGCATTTTTGTATTTGCAACAACTATACTACTTTAAAGATCTATAACTGCACTTTTCTTATTTTTTCAGGCACAAAGACATGCACCATGATCCGTTTTTGGGACTTTACAAACTTTATTTCCCTTTACTTTGCTTTTTCCTTTCTGTTTGAATTTTGATTTTCCTTTTCTCTTGTGTTCATTTTAAAATTTTTGTAGATTTTAATAATAAAATCTACTATATATAGATACATGTGGCTATGTGTTTAATTCTGTTGAAAGTTTCCTTGGCATTCTACTTCCTATTGTAATTTTCTTTTTCTTTCTGATTTATGTTTTTATTTCCCTTTTCCATTTTCCTTTTATTTCTCATTTCTGTTTTTATTTTCTTTTTCTATTTACCTTTCTCATTTCTGTTTTTATTTTCTTTTTCTATTTTCCTTTCTCATTTCTGTTTTTATTTTCTTTTTCTATTTTCCTTTCTCATTTCTGTTTTTATTTTCTTTTTCTATTTTCCTTTCTCATTTCTGTTTTTATTTTCTTTTTCTATTTTCCTTTCTCATTTCTGTTTTTATTTTCTTTTTCTATTTTCCTTTCTCATTTCTGTTTTTATTTTCTTTTTCTATTTTCCTTTCTCATTTCTGTTTTTATTTTCTTTTTCTATTTTCCATTTCTTTCTCTGTTCTGTTTTTATTTTCATTTTCTTTCTCATTGGTGGTTTAATTGTATTTCCTTTTTCTTTAAAAAATAAATAAAATAATTTAAAATGTGGCTATGTGTTTAATTATGTTTTATTTTGCATTTATATTCTAATATCTGGTTTAATTTAATTTCCTTTTCAACACAAAATAAAAACTCTATAATTTATAAAAAAATGTTGCAATGTGTTTTATTCAGAAGGTACTGGATGGCCAGGACACAGCAAAGCTAACAGGCGCTGTGTACAATAGCGTGGTCACACTGACTGACAGCGCCTACAAAGCAGAGGGCCAACATCATATTCAGCAATGTAGGCGTTGTTCCCAACAACGCCAGGTAGCGACTGAGGAGGCCTGCTATAGCGAATCGCTACCGCCCGCGGCTGACGCTAGCGGCGCTCATAGCGCCATACTTCAGTCGCTCATCTGTCGCTACCTGGCGCTATTGATGAATCGGCCTCCCCGGCCCTTATTTATCAAGGGCTAGCGCCAGGTAGTGTCTGACGAGCGCCAGGTACCGCCAGCTATCGGCGGCTACCGAATCAAGTACGCCCGGCGGCGGTCACAATGACGCATTTATCAGACAGAACCTGTCACCCCTGATTTCCAATTCCTTCCATTAAAATAAAATGTAAAAAGCCTGGTGCGATATTTCTTTATGCCGAGTGTATAAGTGACCCCTCCTCCCACCATTCAGCATATTTCAATGGATTTTTTATCATTAGGCCATTTTTCGCAATAGTGCTCTTTTAAAGCAGACCCCCAGTCAAAAATGACTTTAGGTTATTTTTAACAATCACCCCATGGTATCCTGATGTGGGAGGGCAGTAAAGGTAAAGATCCTTAGTAATGATGATGGGGGGGTAGGAAATAGATATACACTGCTTAGAAGCATGTCTCCTATTCAGTGCATGGGGGTTGCACTGCTTCATATTCCCTATCACTCTAAGAAAAGGTGAGTATTGCTCTAAAGCAAGGCTCACTGATGGTGTGGTATGGTAGCTTCTTTAAGTGTCCCCCTGAGCCAGGACACTCCCTGGCAGTTCTGTGCCAGGGTGGGTCCTGATTTACAGGGATACTAACCTAACCTACCCCCTCACACCACCACTCAGGCTCATTTAACAGGAGTGAAAAGTGCAATGACTGTACACAAAATGATAATAATAAATATTTCAGCAAAAACGCACTAAAAACAAGACATAAAAGCTTTTGACCCATCGCCCAGACATAGCTAATACATATGTGATCAGTGAAATAAATATGTGCCTTTCAATTAAATAGTAATAATAATGTTTTTGCTGTTTGCCTCCAGTCGCCTGCTGTCATACGGCATTGCACATATTCACGGAGGTGAGAGGCGCGCTGCGCTGGCCTCATTATAGATTTCTTCAGGGGCTTTTTGATCGGCCCCATAATCAGAGCTGCCTATGAATGAGAGGGATAATGGGACTAGTTAGAGAGCTTTTGTGATAATTGTGCCAAGTGAGAGCTCTCCGCTTCGCTTTCCCCATAGCTGCATCCTGATGCCAGGATCCACCAACTCAAAAGCACTTACCCGCAGCTCTCCCCCTGGCTGAAGAGCTCTCTGACAAATGTATTTAGATTTGTGCATCTAGGAAAAACATTTAACCTTTCTGCATTGTACATACCGCCTATGGCCATTGTCTGAGATCCCTTTCACACCTTTACAATTGTGTCCCATAGCAGTAGGAATACTCCAACACAATGAAATCAGAAAAAGAATCCTGCCCATTGAAATAAATGGGAACCTTCACATCTATGTGCTGTGTTGCATGCAGTGTTTTCCCCAATCACAATGCAGCTCATCAATGTTTATGGGCAACCCACAGTGCCAACTCCAGGTTTATGTGGGCCCTTGGGCGGCATGATCTAAGTGAGCCCCTTTGGTGTGAAGAGTCGCATCACATCACTGAGGGACGTCCCAAATCTGGATGCTATTTAAGGATCAAAAGTAAAGAAAAAGAAACCTTCTTTATAATAAAAAAAAAACTCACCTCTATAGTGCTTTTCCTCCCGGCACGTACTCCCTGTCTGCTTGTTGCTCTCCCGCAGCCCGCAAGGGCGCGCCTGTCACATGCTGCGAAGGCCCCTTCCTCTCTCCCCGGTGGAGACAGCACACGCAGCGGAACCTTATTGCTGCATAGTGTTGTGCCCGCCTGTCGGGGAAAAGAACTTGCACCGCCACTCCAAGTCCGCCGCCGGCCAAGTGTCGTCACACAGCCCAGAGGCTGACCCTGTAAGTGGGACCGCCTGGAGGCCGTGGGCCCCCAGCAGCTGCCCGGCCTTGCCGGATGCTGACGCCAGCTCTGGCAACCCAGATGGGGACCACGTATTGCCATGTGAGCATCTATGTAGCGGCGCTTAAAGCGTCCGCAAGTGGTCACTGCAAGCGAGTGGCGCTGTGATCTAGCGGGTGAGAGACACTGTAGTATCCTGTCCAGCATTGATGAATGTGATGCTGTAGAAGCGCTCTCCCTGATTCACTGCAGAGCCAATTGAGAACACTAGGTGGTGTCCCGAGGTCATAGCGCGGAAGGCTACGCTACATCTAACAACAGGAGAATGCTGCAGCGAACGATAGGTAGCACCAGTAAAGTGCGTCCGGCACTCGGTGCTGAAGCCCATATTTAAGTAGAAACTACACACAACCAGCGCTGGCGCTCTAAAACTGGATGCTCTAGCGTAGAGCATCCAGACGCTATGTGATAAAAGTCTGTCTCTAAACACATAAACACCAGCACCAGAGCGAAAACATGTGGAATTACATTGTTTTAACACTGTGACAATGACACTGCAATGCCAGACCTGCACATACAATTCAGTATAAAAAAAAATATAAAATGAAACACAATAAAAGTGTTTGGTTGCCGGGCAGGAGAGGCCACACAATGATTTGAACCAGAAATTTTGAACATTTCTTTAGGAAAACGCTATTTATACACAACCAAATAAAACACCATTGAAATGTATGGGAGAGCGCTACTCAGCGACAGATGCTACATGGCGCTGCTGAACCTAGAGCGCCGGCGCTTTACATTAAGCCACCGCTAGTGATACATGTGAAGCTACAAGATCTTGTTACAGGCGCTCACCAGATTGACTTTCATATATATGGTTTTCACATACAGCTCCTAGCGTTCACCCGACAGTAACTGCTGCTTCATGGCACTACCTGTTGTTTCTTAAATAACCCCCAAAATTTCACTTTACCTGTGTTGCATTTCAGGTGACACTCACCACCGACAGTCTATTTCTGGGCTGTCTGTCCCCACCAGCAATCAGTGGTCCTGCTGGGGGTGTTCCTCTGCTACTATGGACTCCTCCTGGTCTCCTGCTACCACCACCTCCTGGGTCTCCCGCTTTCACCACCTCCCATGTCTCCCTCTGCCCACCAATGTAAAGGCCTCCCTGCTGCAGACTGCAGGTGGGGCATGTAAGGTATACAGCTCTTAGCACTAAGATTAAAATCTATTTTTTTTAAAATCACATTGAATAACACACTTTATACACATGCAAGTTTTCTAGCTGCCTTTTTTGCATGTTTTGTGCAAAAATTGTGCAAAACAGAAAAAAGCCTTTGCTGAATCCTGCAAACCTGATAATTGAACCAAACCGGCATCAATCCCATAATGATTAAACACTGATGCATTTGTATCAGTAACTATGCACACTTGAGTTGGCTAAAAGTGACGTGTGCCATTAGCTACAGACAAATTACTAGTTTTAAAGGATTTAAAAAAAAATAGACATGGACTACCGTAATAGGACCCAAATTTTGTCAAAATTCTATTTTGCCTTGAACTGAAACAAGTTGACCTACCTTCGCTTGTAGGTGTAGGTTACACCACCTTCACTGACCTTAGCTTAAAGTCATTGTCCTGGCAATGCTGAAGTTCAGGTTCGACAAGTTCAGATGAGCTTGCCGCAAAAGTTTAATTTGTGTACCTGAAGCCCACTGATGTCAGTAGGGATCCGAACTTGGCGGGACAAAAATGGCTGTAGAATAGAGGTAACAAGGGCTAGAGGGCTGCAAATTGGGGGGGGGGGGCACCAGGACAATTGCCCTGCACAAAATGGGATAGGGAAAGTACTCAAAACAATAGAAGACAATAGAAAACAAACAAAAAATAAAAAATACACAAATAAATAAATAAATAAAAATATTTTTTGGGCCATTTTCTTTGGATAAATTATTTATCTAATGAAAAATAGCCTGACTTTTTATTTTATAATAGTATTTTTTCAGTTTTCATTGTTGTTTTCAATTTAGTCTTGAAACTACCTGCAGGTTTATATTTTTTATTTTTGGTAATTTTTGGGGCATTTTTCATTAGATCTAACAAAGAATAGCCTGACTTTTTATAATATTAATTGTATTTTCTCAGTTTTAAGTGTTTCACTAAATGCAGCTTTTAAAGGCATCCCATTTAACATTGAAAAAAAGTTAACATGTCGGGGGCAGGCTTCAAATTTAAAAATATTTCCCAGCAAAAATGTAGAAAAAACCTGTGAAGCCAAGCATAGTGGCCATAATTCCAGGGCTCAAGGGGCACCCAGCCAGCCCCTAGCCCTGAACATTACAAGCCCATATGCCCTTATAGCACAGGTCTGGTGCTCCTACACCGGCCCATGCTATGGACTGCAGGGCTCCTCCGCACCACCCTGGCCGTTGGTGGTGCAGGTAATGGAGTATGAACTGATATAAGAGTCTATGGGATCCCTTATCAGTTCATTTGGACCCCTTATCAGTTCATTTGGAACACACACACACAAAATTGTATTTTTCTTAATTAACTTATACTTACCTTCCCCCTCCTGGCTCCCACACAGGTGCCTTTAAATGTATGCTGCAGAGGCGTCTAAGGACTACATGATGGAGCCGCTGGGGAGGAACTTTTATATGTAGAGGCAGGGCCTCTCTGGAATCTCCCAGATGTCATTTATGATGTCACAAATGGAGATGGGCAAAGAGAGGTGACACAGGAAAATCCCTTCTAGACCGCTCATTTCTGTGACGTCAGCAATAACGCCAGGGAGTTTCCATGGAGGCCATGCGTCCAAGTATAAAAGCCAGCTCCCCCGGCCCTCACTTCAGCTGGGTAGCAAGGATAAACAAAAGGGGAACCTATGTTTCTCCAAATGGTGGCGCAGATGTAGGCTTCTGACAACCGCTGCCTCCACATCCATGACTAGGAGGGGGCTCATTTTTCAGCTGAGCTGGTTAAAATCTTCTGACCGTGATGACACCTATATTTTGGAGTTGAGCTTCAGAATAAAACTGTACAACTGCTCGATAAAGAGCTAAAACTACTCTTTCTATGTCTCCCTTGACTAATGTCACAGTAATGTAACTATTGGCCTCCTGAACTGCGAAATTAATAAGGAAACTACAGCAGCTTCCTTTCTGGGAGTGCAAGGCCTGAAATTCCCTGAAATATGACAAGGTCTTTCCGCCAACCTGCAATATATGATGGCAATGGCATTCAAGCCAATGAAAAGTTCCTTTCCAGACACCAAAGAAATACATTACTAAATTAAAGGTGAACTTTGTCTTAATAGCGGTATTTTCATTTTCTGAGTTTGCATGGAAGGTCCAATGTTGTATTGCAGAAGGTCTCGAAGGCAAGAGGTGTGCATTCCATTAAACGGAAAAGAAAGACTTTGGTCTGTTAATGGTATAAAACAAATTTGCCAATGGAAAAGCCAGAGGTACGATCAGCCAAAAGGTTCTCTACATGTCCGCAAAGGTTTTCAATCATCAGGATAATCTTTAGAATGGCTAAAATTGCAGCCCACTGCTGTTTCTGGGCATGATGACAGTGAAGCATTTTTCAGCGCACCTTAGTAACATTCCTGATACTACTGATAAGCAACTGTCCTGCAGGAAAAATTCCTCTCCTTCAGTGCTTACATCCTACTCCTACTGATTTAAAAAAATACTTACCAGGTGTCGGATTGGAACCCCACGTTCATGATCAACCATGGTCTACCAGCAGGCATAGGGGGCCAACAGCTATCCCCCCTGTTTAAATCACAGTGACTGGCGATGTCCACTCAGATGAAGAAGTATAAAAGGTCCCTTTGCCAGCGCAGAGTTGCGAGAAAGCACCCTGTCCAGGCATACACTAGCTTGACTCCTGTCATGGTGACAAAAGGTGACTCAGAAGCCTGTGAACCCCACCACCCTGGAAGCTTGTCCTATGGGAGACCAGATGAGGAGGCAGATCAAGACTTCTTTATTTCCTTAGCAGATTGTTGCAGCTGCATGGCTGGACCAGCAGGCTTTTTAATTGAGAGAAGGGAAGCCTTCTTGGAGAGCAGACTGGGGAAGGCAGATCAAGGATATTTACCTTCTATGTGCTAAAAAAAGATGTATCCATTTCCAAAGAAGTTAACATCCTGTTTATTGGTCACATTTAAAATCTATTAATGGGTCCCCTCAAGTGCAACAGTGCACAGAAGTCAGCCCATGATGCATTTCAGGGGGTAAAGCCCCTTAGTCATATGGACTGTTGTGACCCAATAGCTGCATTTTAAGTATTTCTCAAAAAAAGGAAAAAACTGGCTCAAGGGCCACAGGATTCCCTTAGGGTGATAACTGCCACCCTGAATTTACATTATGCCCATCCATGCCATATGCATTAAAGAGAATATTTAGTCACATATTAGCAATAAAAATGTCGGAGGGGCTCAGCACAGATGCCGCAGATTTGCATAATTCACTGCCAGCTGTCACTAGGTAAGTCCTATCATGGAGTTGTTCATTGTCTCTTAAGCTTTGGCTATGGCCAAAGTTGGCTTGCGTTATAAAATTTAAATTCCCTGACTGTGACCAAGATACTTTTTAAAAAGTGCAAGAAGCTGAATTTCTGTTTTTTTTTTTCCTTCAGTGGTTCCCGTGTAAACAGCTGGCACCAGCCTCTAGTCAGACACAACCTGACAATAATCTCAACCTGGGCTTGTATTTAATGAGTTTTATGCCGTATGTTGCGGTGCTCAGCTTGACGGGGCCTCTCCCTGAGGTGCTTGACGCTTTCTGGAATCGTGTGATGTTTCACAAGACGTCTTTCTCACACAATAAAAAAAACAAAGATATGCAAAGAGCAAGTCAAATACATCTTATTAAGAGGTGGAGATTAGTGGCGGCAGGTCTTGGCGTTCCAGATTTGTAATGCTAAACAATTGAAATTGGGAATCAAAAAGGGAAAGATCATGTTGCTTGTACCAGTGGTGGAGAAAATACCTTGGTCAAAACATTTTATCTTATACTGCAATATTTTAAGACTCTTTTATGAAAAGCAGAGAAAACAAGTTGGGCTACTGCCCTGTTGTTAACATTACATCTGATACAACAAGAACAATGTAAGTATTTTGTAATTGCACCTAAGGTCATATTAATGAATCAAGTTTGTTCACTAAACGTTTCGAGGATATATCTGTCACGGGGGTCACGAGCCACTCAACCGGCCTTCGGTCCCGCGCCGGCTGCGGACGGTCGGCCGGAGCGCTGGCGGGGCGGCGTCCTCGGCAGGCGGCTGCTCGGCGGCTTCCGTCCCTGACCGCCGCTTTGCTGTTTCCGCCGCGAGCGGCCGCTCAGCTGTTTCCGTCGCGAGCGGCGGCTCGGGCAGTTCCGGCGCGAGCGGCGCCTGGAGCGGCCGCGTCCCCGGCATCGCGGCGCGCTCCTGACGCCCAGGATCATGCGTGCGCGAGCACTCAGGATTTATGCCCTCCGGCGGCGCTGCACACAGCGCGCCCGCCGGAGGTAATCAGTTTAGGGCCAATGAGCCCAAGGTTGTTTTTGGGCGGAACGCCCTTTAGTTTGAATGGGGCAATCAGCCCTAGTTTCCTAGACTGCACCAATCATGTCCCTCAATCTGGTCGGCCACTTCCTATAAAGGTGTTCCCATTACATTTGGTCCTTGCTCGTGATAGCGTGCTGCTGGGTGTGAATTGGTGTCTGTTCCGTCTATGTTATCTTGCCGTGTATGACCATCCTTGATCGCTGCCTGGACCGACCTTAGCCTGTTTTCCTGACTACGATTTTGCCTGCTCCTCTGTACTGCGTACCTGTGATTCCCCGGTTTGACCTTTGGCTCGACTCGACTATTCTTCTGTCTCATCCTCCTGTACTGCGCTTCATTGGACTGATCTGCCGTGTATGACCTCTGCTTGTTTGACCCTGCCCAGTCTCGTTCCTGGTTCGTTTGCCTTCCCCTGCATAAGTCTACATCCTTTGTGCTATAAAGTCATGGGGGCAACCGTGCCCGGTGAGGCGTGTTCAGCGTCCCGGCAAACGGGGGCTTGTCTATAGGCGAAGCTAGCAGCAGAGATTGGGGGTTGCAGACTTAATTGGAAGGTGGGCGTCCCACGGGACCTGACAATATCTTGCACAAAGAAAGCAAAATAGAAGAAAAGCTGGAGGATGGTGGGGAATGGAAGAGGTAATGTCATGTAGCTGATGACGAAGTGCCGGTATATGGAGACCACCTGGGCCCCACTGTCTCAGATGAAGCTGTAGAACCTACTGCCCAGAACTCAAAATCATCCTGTAGCCCTGAATCCAAGGGCCCCCTTGGTCTTCACTTGAGTATTTGACTAAATTGGTTAGGCCTGGCTGTTGAGGGGCCCCAGGTCATCCCCAGGTAGCAATCAAAGTACTTAGCAGGGAGGCAGTGGTTGCCCGATTGGAGGTGGCAGTGACCAGAGACAAGCCGAGGTCAGAGTTCACAGGCACTGAAGGAAATTCCAAAGGTGACGCTAAGAGGTTAAGATATCAGACAGAGGGACAGTAGTAAAAGAAGGCGGCGTCATACAGCACTGTTATACGGGATGATAAACCACAAATTAAAACAAGGGTTGATCTGGGAGACGTATATGCGAAGCAAGCTGAGGTCAAACCAGGAAATCCAAAGGTGAACCAAGTGGCACAGTCAAAAGTGGAAATAATTTACTGCCACCAACTTACTGTCCAGGACTTCCTTATAAAGGCCTAGGTGTGCCTTAATTGGATTTAAATGGCAGCTGCCATGGCAGATGCTTTATCTGACAGAGTTGGTGGATGTTAATGTCATGACTAAGGGCTCAGTACGCGCCTGAAACACATAGCCAACAACATATGTGCCATCTATAATGTCTGGTGGGCGATTTTAATTCTATGGATGATATGTACTGGGGATTTTAAAGGAACCAATAAAGGATTGTTTTATTCATCAGATAGTGAGCCAACATTTTTCTAATTTGAAAGGATGTTAATGTCAGCTGACATGGAAGTGATGTCAGCTGACATTGCAGATATATCAGCTGACAAAGAAGGTGGATACTGACATGTTACTGTCTCTTAATTAATACCTGTAACTACTTGCCGTACATGTGCAGTGACCACCTGCATCCGTGCAGAATCACACGATCCTGACAGGGAAATAGGTTAAAGGATAGGCAAGAGGGTAGGTAAAAACAGTCCTGTAACCCCCATCCTCTAATGGGTAAAACATTTTATTTAAAACGGAAGTCCAGTCATACATTACCCCCCCCCCCCGCCACCCTATTTTGGTGCTGAGGCAGGATGGGGGATTACAAAGAAAAACCCTTACATTGCTCGCGGTCTAGCACCACTCTCCCAGTGCTCTGCTCCATCCTTCTGCTCTGAGCACTCGTCGAGCCGGGGGTGCCACTTTGTGACTTTCTATTCCTTTAGCGCGGCGCTGGACTGTCTCAGCACCAGCGTAGGGTAGCAGGGTGGTGAGGGCTGATATATATTTGGAATTACGCTTTAAGAAATTAATTGGTGGATTAAAAAATGCAATGTGGGAAATTCATTGCTGAAGCAAGGTGCACTTTTGTTTTTCCTTGCAGAGTGAATTGCAACCTGCGATTTATTAAATTTAACACACAAAAATTGCAAAAAAGTGTTTTTGTTCCAATCGTGCCTCAGAAATTACCTTTACATTTGTATTTTTAGAGGCGAGATACATCATTTTCCCAGTTAGGTAAGGATACATTTTTGAACATGTGGATACCGCAGCCTGTATAGACTATCCTAAGGAAATTATTATTAATGATGGTAAATGTCTGTTTGTTACATATATAGGGCATTGAGGAAGCCAAATCAGGCGAAACATGATACATGTCTGCCCTTACATGAAATGATGGAACATTAATGTATACAAGGTCTTTTGTAACAAACGTAGATTTGGTATGGTAGAGCTGTAATTAAGTATACAAATGTGAATGCTGTTATTGCAATATAACAATTGTTTTTAATCTTCTCAATAAAATTGTATATATATATTCTAAAAAAATGAACTAGGTGTGGTTACAGCCCTAAGCCTAAAAAATCCTAAGGGGACCTAGCCCTGGGAAAAGCAGTGTCCATAATAAAGGGCTGGGCTGTGTACCAACCAACCCAAATATATTGCAGGGGTTTTCTGTGGTCGCAATTTCGCAAACAAGGAACGTACATGTATTTGTAGTTTCTAAGAAGGCTATCCTGAGGAATTCAACCTCACTGAAAAAAATGATGTACCACACGTTCTAAATTTCCCCCAAAATCACTTGAAATGTGACGGGGCGATTTTAAACACACATTGCACATTTATTGTGTTAAAGTAAAAAAACTCACTGAAGTCCCAGTTCAAACCAAAAAACACACCTTTCTTCACTAAATAATTAGTATGGCACCCACCGCCATTTGTTATTGCATGCAAAGTGGTATTAAAGTAATCAAGTGTTTGTGAGGATTACTGTATATTTCACCATATAAGACGCACTTTCCCCCAAAAAAAGCCCTGGGGGAAGGAATGTCAGTGCGTCTTATCAGGCGAATGTAAAAAAAAACGAGGTTGGTTAAGAAATTTGTCTTTAATATTTTCTAGTTTTATGTCATTTTTAGACTGGTCTGAGCTCATAAAATACGCGCTTTGAACTCACGAACATGAAATTGTTAAAGATTTATACCAGAGCTCCTCCTAATGGCCTCTAAAAGGAAGACTCTTGTCCTCATACACAATATAATCCGATGTTTTAGGAAGTGAGTGTTTCTCTATGCAGAATGTATTATTTACTTCTCCCAGAGAATATAAAAAGACAATCAATGTTCCCGCCATTGTCTCCTCTTCCATCTCCTCAGATGGTACTGTGAATACGACAATGTATGACACACAGACAAGCAAAATAAATTAAGCAATATCTTTTGTAGGATGAGTATATTATAAAGTGTGCTTTTAAGCATACCTAGTTCTCTTTGTCATGTTGTTATATGAGGAACCAGAAGGTAAAACTTTTATACACATCAAATCAGCACACATTAAAAGATGGTAACAAAACAACTTAAAAGCATTAGTAAATAAGTGGACAGTTAGATCATTTTTTTTTACAGTTATACAGAATCTAAAATAGTAATTTGCCATTCGTGAAAAATAAAATATTGATGTGTCTGCTCCCTGTCAAAAGAAACAATTTTAAGGCTTTAAAGAATGGACAACTACACGGGCAGGCTGATTCATTACTAGTGCCAGGTATCGGCAGATGAGCGTCTGTACAGAGGCGCTAAGAGCGCTAGTATACGCTGTGATCGGCTATCGGGCGCTGTAACAACAGCGTCTCATTCGCTGTAGTAACCTGGCCGGCATTGATGAATGAGATGTATGTTGGGCATTCTAACAACAGTACAGCGTTACAGGGAGCGAAAGCTAGTGAACACATATCCACCAGTAACAAAGCAAAAACACATGGAATGACATTGTTTTAACACTGGGACATTAACACTTTAATGCCAGACCTGTAATGACAATTCTGCATAAAAATAGAAAGAGTCATTTTTGAAAACTTTTTAGATTTTTTATAAGCCAGGAGAGGTGACACAATTATTTGAGAGAAAAAAAATTAAACACAAGTCACTAGAATCGTCTTCATAAATGTGTTATTGCGTACAGCGCTCGGCGTTCACCAGACGCTGCCTGCTGCTACGAGGCACTTCCTGGCGCTATTCCTTGATGAATAAACCCCTCAGTTACTAAGAAATAGTAGGACATAAACTTAAATTAATATTTAGGCCAAACTGCTTAATATGAACCCTTTGCATACTTTTATATTCCCATTCTTTCCTCTCCTTCTGCTCACTGAAACGCTGCTTTAAAACTGTTACCATAAAGTCAGTAGGATTTATCTATGCATTTTTATGTCCACTTTTGCAGTGTGCTTCTGTGGGTATCAACAACATGTTGATAGGCTTTAAATTGGGAGAGGGGGTGTGTATAAGGGGAGGGGGAAGAAAGGGTGTATGTCGTTCAGGGACAACTATGGTAATTTGTATGTATTTATATTATAGCTGTAGTAATAAAACTTGCCTTTTATAGTAATGAGACTTTAGAAACATGTTCTAGTCTTGTTCTAATTCAGCAATTGACTGGCTTCCTGTGGAGAAATGTTCATGTTTCTGTCCTCTCATTCATGATTATTAATGGGCAAACCCGAACCACAAAGTCTGGGTTTGTACCAAACTTTGCAAGTTCTGGTTCCCAAACCCAAACACGGACTGCTGGTGCACATTTTTGATAGTTTTGATGGAACATTTCAGAACACGGGAGGAGAGGAACAGATGTAACGGGGAGGCTGATTTATTAATAGCGACATGTAGCGCTAGTGGTCGCTGTGCTTGCCCGTTGTTTGGTTGTTGACAGCGACTCAGTCGGTGTGGCATACTGTTGAATACAAGGTTACGAGTCGCTATTTGACAGGTTCCGTGATGTATGGGTGTGCATGATAGCGACTGGTCAGAGCGACCGGCTTCCACCATATTCATCAAAAAATCACGCAAAAAAAAAGTGCTGTGAAATGCATGTTTAAACCCCAGAGCGCTGGAGGCGATGTGTTAAAAGTCGTTTTTTAACCCCCAAACCATCATATTTTTGGAAACCAAAAAAAAAAAAAGTATTTTAAATAATTTAGTAATATGAATACATTAATATCAGACCTGTAATATCAATTCTTTTCCCTTAAAAAAATCTAAAATGGCAGAAGTGGTCACAGAATTTTTCACATTTAAAAAAAAACAAAAAAAGACATTAGTAACAATTAATTATTAATATTTAAAGATTGTTCCATTGAAATGCATTGGAGAGCGCCAGGTAGCGAGAGGTCATACCTGTCGCTGTTCAAGGTCGGACACTGGCGCTGTGGGCTGAGGCTGGAATAATGATGAATGAGTCGCTATATGGCGCTATCTCAGTCGCTAAGCAGGATTGGCTTGATAAATGTGTGATTGTGGTGGGGAGCCGGCGTTCGTGTGGCGGGGCCCGTCATTACCGGCCTCTCACCAGTCGCTACCTGTCGCTATTCCTTCATAAATAAGGGCCTTAGTCAAGTGTAACAGGACTTTTCTTAGCTCAAAGGTTACTTTCATGCACTGGTCTCATGGAAGAACCACAGAGGACAGAGTGGACTGGCACTGTCTCTGATGAACTGCAAAAGTAGGAGGATCTGGAGTAGGCAAGTCACTTGATCAGACATGGTCAGGCACGTGTTCAGTAAATGGCAGGCAAGCATGGCTGGTCAGTTCCGGATCAAAAGCAAGCAAACCAATAAAAAAATAGGATAGTTCTAAAATGTCTGACAGTGGTTCTTCATTCACATTTTCTAATCTACCTCTCTTTAGCTCTATTTCCTCACCCCACCACTAACTCTACTGCATTAATATTGCTGAAACTGATAAACGTACGTTTATAATTAGAGATGAGCGAGTAGTGAAATATTCGAAATTTCGAATTTCGATTCGAATAGACCGCGTTACTCGACTACTCGACCGAATATCGAATCCCATTATAGTCTATGGGAAAAAAATGCTCGACACTTGGAAATCTCAATTCGACCACTTGGAGGTCACCAAGTCCACCCTGAAACATCAGAAAATGATGCCAACACTGCTGGAATGCAACTGGGACAGCAGGGGAAGCATGTCTGGGTGCATATAACGCGCCCAAGTCGCACTATTACGCCACTATCACAGCCTCTCAACAATACACTCCAAACACAATATTACTTCTACGTAAAGTGAGACAAGACAAGGAAACCTTCTTTCCGCACCCCTTAAAATCACGTTGCCTAATGACAACCACAGATGGCATAGGCAAGGGGGAAAATAAATAGACCCCACCCCTAATTGTCATTGTGTGTGTGTGTGTGTGAGATGTGGTCAGACATGTCCTCTTGTGCCATTGTGTCACCCCAGCAGTAAGGGAAGCTTAAAGGAGGAGGTTTGTTACAGTGTGTTACCCCAGCAGTAGGGGAAGCTTACAGGAGGAGGTTTGTTACAGTGTGTCACCCCAGCAGTCAGGGAAGCTTACAGGAGGAGGTTTGTTACAGTGTGTTACCCCAGCAGTAGGGGAAGCTTACAGGAGGAGGTTTGTTACAGTGTGTCACCCCAGCAGTCAGGGAAGCTTACAGGAGGAGGTTTGTTACAGTGTGGCACCCCAGCAGTAAGGGAAGCTTACAGGAGGAGGTTTGTTACAGTGTGTCACCCCAGCAGTCAGGGAAGCTTACAGGAGGAGGTTTGTTACAGTGTGTTACCCCAGCAGTAAGGGAAGCTTACAGGAGGAGGTTTGTTACAGTGTGTCACCCCTGCAGTCAGGGAAGCTTACAGGAGGAGGTTTGTTACAGTGTGTCACCCCAGCAGTCAGGGAAGCTTACAGGAGGAGGTTTGTTACAGTGTGTCACCCCAGCAGTCAGGGAAGCTTACAGGAGGAGGTTTGTTACAGTGTGGCACCCCTGCAGTCAGGGAAGCTTACAGGAGGAGGTTTGTTACAGTGTGTCACCCCAGCAGTAGGGGAAGCTTACAGGAGGAGGTTTGTTACAGTGTGTCACCCCAGCAGTAGGGGAGGCCCAAGAGCTGAGACCTTTTAAAAATTGTGTGGAGGCCCAAGAGCTGAGACCTTTTAAAAATTGTGTGGAGGCCCAAGAGCTGAGACCTTTTAAAAATTGTGTGGAGGCCCAAGAGCTGAGACCTCTCAAACATTGTGTGGAGTCCCAAGAGCTGAGACCTTTTAAAAATTGTGTGGAGGCCCAAGAGCTGAGACCTCTCAAACATTGTGTGGAGTCCCAAGAGCTGAGACCTTTTAAAAATTGTGTGGAGGCCCAAGAGCTGAGACCTCTCAAACATTGTGTGGAGTCCCGCGAGCTGAGACCTCTTAAAAATTGTGTGGAGTCCCACGAGCTGAGACCTCTTAAAAATTGTGTGGAGGCCCAAGAGCTGAGACCTCTTAAAAATTGATTGTATTAAGCCCAAGAGGTGAGCCATAATTTTTTTTTATTAATACAGCAATTCTACGGCGGTTAAGGAGGAGGAGGAGGAGGAGGAGGAGGAGGAAATGGCACTTCATACAGATGGCACTTCACTCTTGGCTGCTTTCCACTGTTGTACAAGCAAAGTCCGGGTCAATCCACTTGCTGTTCATTTTGATTAGCGTCAGCCTGTCGGCACTGTCGGTTGACAGGCGGCTGCGCTTATCGGTTATAATGCCCCCGGCTGCGCTGAACACCCTTTCTGATAGCACGCTGGCGGCAGGGCAGGCAAGCACCTCCAAGGCGTACAGGGACAGTTCCAGCCACGTGTCCAACTTGGAGACCCAGTAAGTGTAGGTCGCCGAGGGATCGGGGAGGACAGGGGTGTGGTCTGCCAGGTAGTCCCGCAACATCCGCCGATACTTGTCCCTCCTGCTGATAGCGGGCCCCGCAGTGATGGAAGTTGCACGAGGGGGTGACATGAACGTGTCCCACACCTTGGAGAGTGTTCCCCTGGTGGCTGTGGGCCTGATCGATGTTGTCAGACTCTGGGAGACACTCTCCTCTCTGCCGCCAGCGATGCTGGGTGGGAAAATCTGCATCATGTTCTGCAAGAGTTCCCTCTGGTATTCCAGTAATCGATTCGTCCTCTCCTCTACCGGAATAAAAGAGGAGAAGTTATCTTTATACCGGGGGTCCAGGAGTGCGAAGACCCAGTATAGTTTGTTCTCCAATATCCGGACAACACGTATGTCCCGGGAAAAGCAGCCCAGCATGAAGTCAGCCATGTGTGCCAGACTCTGAGTAGGCATGACCTCACTGCCCCCACCAGAAGGATCATTTTCCATTTCCTCCTCTTCCTCCTCCTCTCCGCCCCATCCGCGCTGAACCAATGGGACGCACACAGCCTGACTGCTACCCTCGCCGCCAGCATCCTCTTCCACAGCCACCTCCACGTTGTCCTCCTCCTCCTCATCCTCCTCCTCCTGCAACTGCCACCGAGCAGCAGACAAAAGTGTGGTCTGACTGTCTACCTGCGTTGCGTCTCCTCCTACCCCCGTCTCCTCTGTGTGCAATGCGTTCTCCCTTATTGCGATGAGCGATTCTTTAAGGACGCATAGGAGCGGGATGGTTACGCTCACTATAGCGTCCTCGCTGCTGACCTTCTTAGTGGACTCCTCAAAGATACGCAATACATCGCATATGTCTGCCATCCATGGCCACTCGTGGTTGGCAAACTGAGGGAGCTGAGTTGGAGGCACGCGTGGATGCATCATCTGGTACTCCATCAATGCTTTCTGCTGCTCACACACCCTGGCCAACATGCAATAGGTGGAATTCCAGCGAGTGGGCAGGTCGCACAACAGCCGATGTTGAGGCAAATGGAGGCGTTGCTGGATTTTTTTTAAGCTAGCAGCAGCTACAGTTGACTTCCGAAAGTGAGCGCACAAGCGCCGCACTTTGACCAGTAGCTCTGCCAGGTTGGGGTAAGTCTTTAGAAACTTTTGTACTACCAAATTAAAAACGTGGGCCAGGCATGGTACGTGATTGAGTTCTGCAAGCTCCAGAGCCGCCACCAGGTTACGGCCGTTATCGCACACGACCATGCCTGGTCCTAGCTGCAGCGGCAACAGCCACATCTCTGTCTGCTGCAATATGGCGTGCCTCACCTCTGCGGCGCTGTGCTTCCTGTCGCCCAAGCTGATGAGCTTAAGCACCGCCTGCTGACGTCTCCCCGCGCCAGTGCTGCAACGCTTCCAGCTAGGGGCTGAGGGCGATGTTAAGGCAGAGGAGGAGGAGGAGGAGGAGGAGGAAGAGGAGGGGGGTCTATCAGAACCCGTGCTGGCAATCTTGGGCGGGGGTGGTATGTAGGCCGTCCCTGTTTGCGACCCCGTCCCCGCTTCCACAACATTCACCCAGTGTGCCGTCAAAGAGATGTAGCGTCCTTGGCCGCAAGCGCTTGTCCACGAGTCGGTGGTCAAGTGGACCTTTGCGCTGACTGTGTACCTCAGGGCCCGCCTGATGTTACGCGACACGTGCTGGTGCAGGGCGGGGACGCCACACCGGGAAAAATAGTGGCGGCTAGGGACGGAATAGCGAGGTGCGGCAGCCGCCATCAGGTCGCGGAAGGCCTGCGTCTCCACAAGCCTAAACGGCAACATCTCCAGGGCCAGCAGTTTGGAGATGAGGCAGGTTAAGGCTTGGGCTTGGGGGTGACTGGAGGCGTACTTCCGCCTGCGGTTGAACGCCTGCGAGATGGACAGTTGATGGGACGAGGAGATGGAAGGTGCAGACGAAGATGCGGGGGAAGGGGGGGCTGAAGGAGAAGGCCCCAAAGTAGCCGAGGCAGAGGCAGATGTGGAGGTGTCCTGGCTGGAGGTCTGGACCGCAGTGGCAGCACACAACAAAGGGGAAGAGGCAGTGGCAGCAAGACGGGGCGCAGGTTGTATTGCGTTTGCTCTCTCCCACTCAGCCCAGTGCTTGAATTCCAAGTGACGGCGCATGCCTGAGGTGGTCAGATTGCTCTTCTCAGAGCCCCTACTCAGTTTTGAGTGGCAGATTGCGCAAACCGCGCTCAGTTTGTCATCCGCGCAAACATTAAAAAATCTCCACACCACAGAAGTACGAGGCCTCGATGGGGGAGCTTCGCGCGACTGCCTGCTGCCGGGAAGAGCTTCGGCCCTGCTGGCTGTGGCCTGCCTTCTCTGTCTGGACTGTCCTCTGCCTCTGGACTGTCCTCTGCCTCTTGCTGCCTTATTCGGTGATGCGCAGACCGCATCTCCACTGCTTTCCCCGCTGGACATCACCCCTGTCCAAGTGGGGTCGGTCATTTCGTCGTCCACCACCTCCTCTTCCACTTCCTCTCTCTGCTCCTCCTCCTGCCCACTGGACATTCCAACAGCCTCCCTTGATGGCAACTGCGTCTCATCATCATCGCTCATGATAGCAGATGCTGGTTCCGGGTCCACATCACTAGCAGATGGCGGATACTCAAGTGTTTGGGCATCACTACAAACAAATTCCTCTGCTAGCTCCTGGGATTCTTGCAGCACATCTGGAAAAGGACCCGAAAAGAGGTCCTGGGAGGGGTCAAGGTTTGGCTGACTCTGTTGGCCAGGTTGGGAGGAAGGAGGGTCAGAGTGAGACTGTGTGGATGACTGGGTGGTGGACAAGTGACTGGAAGCGTTATCGGCCATCCATTGCACCACCTGTTCACGCTGCTCAGGCCTTAACAGAGGTGTACCCCGCCCCCCGCATAACTGTCCCATAAAGGCAGGGAAGCTGGATGAGCGTAATGCTGGCTGCCCCTCACCAGCACGCATTGTATCCCCACTGGCTTCAACGCGGTTTGTGCCCCCACCAGCATTTCCGCGCCCCCGTCCTCGTCCACGTCCCTTTGCGCTAGCCCTCCGCATTTCAGACGTTTTACTTTTTTGGCCACGCGTTATGCCAAATATAAAAATATTTTTAAGAAGAACACCTGGCTATACAGCCGTATACTGCCAGAAGGTGAAATGGTGCCTATACGCACCGTGTATAAAACAGTGTTTTGTTGGCACAGAGGACACAAAACAGTAGTGCCAAATATAAATATATTTTTAAGAACACCTGGCTATACAGCCGTATACTGCCAGAAGGTGAAATGGTGCCTATATACGCACCGGGTATATAACAAGGTTTTGTTGGTAAAGAGGACACAAAACAGTAGTGCCAAATGTAAATATATTTTTAAGAAAAACACCTGGCTATACAGCCGTATACTGCCAGAAGGTGAAATGGTGCCTAAATACGCACCGGGTATATAACAAGGTTTTGTTGGTAAAGAGGACACAAAACAGTAGTGCCAAATATAAAAATATTTTTAAGAAAAACACCTGGCTATACAGCCGTATACTGCCAGAAGGTGAAATGGTGCCTATATACGCACCGGGTATATAACAAGGTTTTGTTGGTAAAGAGGACACAAAACAGTAGTGCAAAATATAGTTTTGTATATAGGTGCTAATACACCACTGAAGTCTTTCTGTCCCTATTCCAGCAGCAGCAGCTACCCCTCACTAAAGCAGCCGTTGTGTGCAGTGTGTATATAGCTAGAATGAGCTATATACTGTTCAGCATAGTAGCCCTAATAAGGGCTCTTAATGACTCTCTTGTCTTCTGGTAGCTGGTATATATGGTGGTAAAAGCTATATTCTGAGCTTCTGGGGCCCTGCCTGACTACATAGGATATGAGCTATATACTGTTCAACGTAGCAGCCCTAATAAGGGCTCTTAAGGACTCTCTTGTCTTCTGGTAGCTGGTATATATGGTGGTAAAAGCTATATTCTGAGCTTCTGGGGCCCTGCCTGACTACATAGGATATGAGCTATATACTGTTCAACGTAGCAGCCCTAATAAGGGCTCTTAAGGACTCTCTTGTCTTCTGGTAGCTGGTATATATGGTGGTAAAAGCTATATTCTGAGCTTCTGGGGCCCTGCCTGACTACATAGGACATGAGCTATATACTGTTCAACGTAGCAGCCCTAATAAGGGCTCTTAAGGACTCTCTTGTCTTCTGGTAGCTGGTATATATGGTGGTAAAAGCTATATTCTGAGCTTCTGGGGCCCTGCCTGACTACATAGGATATGAGCTATATACTGTTCAACGTAGCAGCCCTAATAAGGGCTCTTAAGGACTCTCTTGTCTTCTGGTAGCTGGTATATATGGTGGTAAAAGCTATATTCTGAGCTTCTGGGGCCCTGCCTGACTACATAGGATATGAGCTATATACTGTTCAACGTAGCAGCCCTAATAAGGGCTCTTAAGGACTCTCTTGTCTTCTGGTAGCTGGTATATATGGTGGTAAAAGCTATATTCTGAGCTTCTGGGGCCCTGCCTGACTACATAGGATATGAGCTATATACTGTTCAACGTAGCAGCACTAATAAGGGCTCTTAAGGACTCTCTTGTCTTCTGGTAGCTGGTATATATGGTGGTAAAAGCTATATTCTGAGCTTCTGGGGCCCTGCCTGACTACATAGGATATGAGCTATATACTGTTCAACGTAGCAGCCCTAATAAGGGCTCTTAAGGACTCTCTTGTCTTCTGGTAGCTGGTATATATGGTGGTAAAAGCTATATTCTGAGCTTCTGGGGCCCTGCCTGACTACATAGGATATGAGCTATATACTGTTCAACGTAGCAGCACTAATAAGGGCTCTTAAGGACTCTCTTGTCTTCTGGTAGCTGGTATATATGGTGGTAAAAGCTATATTCTGAGCTTCTGGGGCCCTGCCTGACTACATAGGATATGAGCTATATACTGTTCAACGTAGCAGCCCTAATAAGGGCTCTTAAGGACTCTCTTGTCTTCTGGTAGCTGGTATATATGGTGGTAAAAGCTATATTCTGAGCTTCTGGGGCCCTGCCTGACTACATAGGATATGAGCTATATACTGTTCAACGTAGCAGCACTAATAAGGGCTCTTAAGGACTCTCTTGTCTTCTGGTAGCTGGTATATATGGTGGTAAAAGCTATATTCTGAGCTTCTGGGGCCCTGCCTGACTACATAGGATATGAGCTATATACTGTTCAACGTAGCAGCCCTAATAAGGGCTCTTAAGGACTCTCTTGTCTTCTGGTAGCTGGTATATATGGTGGTAAAAGCTATATTCTGAGCTTCTGGGGCCCTGCCTGACTACATAGGATATGATGAGCTATATACTGTTCAGCGTAGTAGCCCTAATAAGGGCTCTTAAGGACTGTCTTGTCTTCTGGTAGCTGGTATATATGGTGGTAAAAGCTATATTCTGAGCTTCTGGGGCCCTGCCTGCCTACATATGAGCCATATACCGTTCAGCGTAGTAGCCCTAATAAGGGCTCTTAATGACTCTCTTGTCTTCTGGTAGCTGGTATATATGGTGGTAAAAGCTATATTCTGAGCTTCTGGGGCCCTGCCTGACTACATAGGATATGATGAGCTATATACTGTTCAGCGTAGTAGCCCTAATAAGGGCTCTTAAGGACTGTCTTGTCTTCTGGTAGCTGGTATATATGGTGGTTAAAGCTATATTCTGAGCTTCTGGGGCCCTGCCTGCCTACATATGAGCCATATACCGTTCAGCGTAGTAGCCCTAATAAGGGCTCTTAATGACTCTCTTGTCTTCTGGTAGCTGGTATAGATGGTGGTAAAAGCGATATTCTGAGCTTCTGGGGCCCTGCCTGACTACATATGAGCCATATACCGTTCAGCGTAGTAGCCCTAATAAGGGCTCTTAAGGACTGTCTTGTCTTCTGGTAGCTGGTATAGATGGTGGTAAAAGCGATATCCCGAGCTTCTGGGGCCCTGCCAGCGACAGCCTGTCTTTCCCTGCTGTGAGCGTCTGTCCCTCACTAAGTTCAAGCTGCTAATGCTGACGAAGAGGAAGTGCTGAGTTTTGTATATTCGAGGTCACATGGTTTTTCCAGCCAATGCGTGTAGACGCCGTTTTCGCGATGCCAGCGTCCTCCCAGGACCTGTCCCACCCCCCCTGCATGGTGATTGGTGTAAAAAACGCGCCAGGGAAGGTGGGAGGGGAAACGAATTGTGAGTGCGCCATCGCCGCTGTACTCGATCGAAATCGAGTATGACGAACAGCGTAGTATTCGATCGAATACCGGCTCGGTCGAATACTACTCGCTCATCACTATTTATAATGATGATGCGTGCAATTTTGTGCAATAATCATTTAGAGGTGTCAAGGAAAGAGATTTGCACGGGGTGCTCATCATACCTTCTGTAAGAGCAGTTCTGGTGTTGTCTTGTTGCGTGATTAATTACTCTGTCTTAACTTGTAATTTTGGTTTTGATCACGACCTGCCTCAGACCACAGTTGCCTACTAATTTAAAATATCACCTGGTACCCTGTCTTAGGCCCTTATTTATGAAGGAATAGCGACAGGTAGCGACTGGTGAGCGGCCGGCTCCCCACCACAATCACACATTTATCAAGCCAATCCTGCTTAGCGACTGAGATAGCGCCATATAGCGACTCATTCATCATTATTCCAGCCTCAGCCCACAGCGCCAGCGTCCGACCTTGAACAGCGACAGGTATGACCTCTCGCTACCTGGCGCTCTCCAATGCATTACAATGGAACAATCTTTAAATATTCATAACTTATTAAGTTAGTTATTCATGTTTTTTTTTTTTTTTTTAAATGTGAAACATTCTGTGACCACTTCTGCCATGTTAGATAATTTTTTTAAGGTAAAAAAAAAAAAAAAAATTGTGCAGAATTGATATTACAGGTCTGATATTATTGTATTCATATTACTAAATTCTTAAAAAAAAAATGTATTTTTGGTTTCCAAAAATATGGTTGTTTGGGGGTTAAAAAACTACTTTTAACACATCGCCGCCAGCGATCTGGGGTTTAAACATGCATTTCACAGCGCGAGAATATCTTGAGCGTGATTTTTTGATGAATATGGTGGGAGCCGGTCGCTCTGACCAGTCGCTATCATGCGCACCCATACATCGCGGAACCTGTCAAATAGCGACTCGTCACCCCGTATTCAACATTACTGCACACCGACTCAGTCGCTATCAACAACCGAACAACGGCCAAGCACAGCGACTACTAGCGGGCGCTGTGAAAATACTGCTACAGTCGCTCAACTGTCGCTACCTGCCGCTATTAATGAATCGGCCTCCCAGTCTTAACCTCAGACCACAGTTGTCTACTAATTTAAAATATCACCTGGTACCCTGTCTTACTAATTCCAACCCTAGTTGACTCCCTCTTGTTGTACATTTACATGGTACGATTTGCGAACGAAAATTTCTAAAGCGATCACACATGTGAAGTCATGCATGATCAGAAGAACTGCATTCGCTCGTGGAAGATTTGTCGGCAAATGTTTGTTGAAGCAATCACAAATAAGATTGCATTTAAGGTCACGATTTCTGTTTTTACATGCCGACGGTCAGACAAAGAACAAGAAAGTTTATGTCTGTCAAAATGGTACAACAGCCGAATTCTCATTCAACGTGATTGATTTTCGTTCAATTGCTTCCACTAATCGATTGTTATTCAATTGCGGTCAATTTTTTCGTTCTATAATCACTCTGTGGAAATGGGGCGTTATCCTGGCATCCCATGTTACCAATACTGTTTTATGCAGATCTTTCATAACTTTATCCAAAGTGATAGTCCATTCTGTTATGGAGTTTCAAACCTTGGAACCATCAACTGAGAGTTACTGCTTAGCCAAAATCATCTGTAATATGTAGTTCTGATAAAGCCTGGAACCACTTGGATTTACCCTTCCAGACAGGCCATTACTAGTCACTGATAAGTGCAGCTGCTTCAGCTTTTGGAAGCCCTGAGGTTCCCAATAAGTGGGACGTCATTTACTGGCCCTCATCGGTAGCCTTCCCATGGCACTAGCACCACTCATGCTTCGATTTAAAGAGTAAGTTCACTTTAGAATATATTTTTTAAAGTATATATTTTTATGTAGCAAAATTATGTCTTAAAGGTGCTGAGCTGATTTAGAATTTTTTAATTTTTCTAATGTTAACAAATGTGTGTTTATGGAAGCAGTTTTTATCCGTTTCTATTGGCAATGGACACCAATTGCAGATTTGGTGTACATTGCCAATAGCAACAGATTGCAGTTGCACAGAACACTGCTGCTGCTGGGCATGTGTAAGGTTGAATGAGCTCCCTCATCTCAGCAGCGGCCATAGAAGCGGAGTTCTGTGTGTACAAGACCCACTTCTCACCTCTTGGCGTACGTTGCCAATAGCAACCGACTCCATATAGTTTCTAGAAAACACACATAAGAAAAAATAAAAGTGCTATATGAGCTCAGCACCTTGAGCACATCCATTTGGTACAAAAAATATACATGTTCAAAAATTCCATCGGACATGGACTTACCCTTTAAGTATAAGGTAAAACAAACAGCATAGGGGTGCTGCAGTGTGGGGAGAATCTCAGCTTAGAAGCAGATGGGCCTGTGAGAATGTTCCCTGCTGCAGGTCATCATTACAAACCCGCAGCCTATTTTTGATATAGGAGGAGTTAAGTTTATGTGCTGTGTGCTGTGGTATGGTGTATTCTGATTGTAACAACGCACCTGATATTGACAAGATATTTGGAGAGCAGTGACCAATCCAGCAGCAAGCCTCTAGAGCCATCTTATTAAACTGGCACCGAATCGCGGCCCAGATCATGAGGCTGGGTTGCCCAATCGTAGAGTTTGTAGTACAGGATATGAAGAAGGACACTGGGACATGGACTCTGTAGGAAACTCTTGTTCTTCATTAGATATGAGCGAACTTGTTAAAAATTTGATTTGGAAGATAAAAAAACTCACCTCCTTCTTTGTTCCAGCAAGGGCTTCCAGATCTTCAGTGGGAAAAGAAGACGGGAACCTTGTGCCCAGCACTGGGCTTCAGTCTCTCACTTCCTGCCACAAGGAGGGGCTGCTTATAGGCCAAAAGTAAACCAGTTTTCACAGCCACCTCACCTTTAGCTTAAGTGGCAGTAACCCAGTGCCAGGTAGAGGATTTGAATCTTCTGCCTGGCAGCAGAACTGCGTGGGACACCCGCACTGAGGATGGCGAGAGAGGAGGTGAGAATCAGTCACCTATCTGCATGTCAGTTGCGCTGTTGCTCCAGTCTGGCAGTGGGCACTGCCTGAGCAGCACCGGAAGCTGGCTCGCACAGATGACAGCGTAGTCGGCTCCCCAGGAGGGGGCAGGAAAAGCCAGACGCTCTTTGAGTGCCCACAGCCAACCGCCGCCACTGGACCCAACAGTGAGTTTCAGGAAAAATGGGACACATTGATGCTGAATTGAATTTCCCCTGAAATACAGGGAACATTCTGATTCATACAAACTGATTCCCTCATCTCTAGTAGTTGGAATGAAATCAAGCAGCAGGGGGTTATGCACCAGGTACAAGGCTGGAGAATGGCTGGTCAGGTTTAGATATAGCAAGAAGCAGACTAGGATGCACAGGATGCAGAAAACAGCTGAGTAAGGTCTAAGCCATAAGAGGATTGACCTTTGAGCATTCCTCCAATGCCAGGTCTGGGCCTGATTGGATAGTCAGACAGAGCCAGGTCACGATCCAATTGGAGTCAGAGTCGGCCAAAGCTAGGTCGAGATCCAGACTGGGCAATGAAAAGAGGCCAGGATGAGAAATTAGAAGGCAACATCAAATAAATCTGCTGGGACCTTGTCCAAACCAAGGGGTCCTAATGAAAACGGGTGCACATTTTTACAATGGGGCAGTTGCAGATCTTAGGGCATGCACATAAGCAGGTCTTAGCTGCAAAGACGCAGCAGAGAAATCTGTAGAGCGCATGTGTACACCAATGCATGTCTGAATTTGCTCAGAACGACTTGCTTTTTCACTAGTCAGTACCAGTGTGCCTATTCTGCTGAATCTGGATCTGAATCTGCTGAAACACGGAGCTAGACCGCTTCCTTGACACTAGTGTGGTTTTTGCAGAGTGCGAGTGCTGGGTGCAGAGGAGTTGTAATCCAGAAACATTAGTGGAATAACAGGAACTGGCTTTACTGGAACATGAATGCAGTAAGAAAATTTCATCTTACATGGTGGTTAACACAGACAGGAAAAAAGAGGTACCATAGAGCAACTGGAAGCACAGGAAATAACAGAAGAGTAAAATGCACAGCATCATAACTTGTCATAGCTGTAAACTGCAGTAAATCTAGCAAACGTCACTCCTGTATAGACCAAGATGGAAGTCTGTGGTGTGGTCTGATGTCATATAGTTTTGTGTGGTATAATGTGGTATGTAGTAAGTGAAATCCTGTAATCTTTTGTCTCTGTTGGTGGCTTGTGCAGTGTGTGGAGGAGGGTGCAATGTTGGTAAAATCTTGGTAAGGGGATCCCATAAAATAACTGCTCTGTACAATGAACACACTTAAGCTGGCCCTGGCCCAAGTTGGATGAGAAACAACCACTATTTTGCCAAGCGATATACTCTATATTCACTGCTTTGATCTACATCTTAAAGACACATAGGCCCTGATTCACAATGTTTGCAGGTTTACTCTACCTTCAATCTGCAATGTTCACTCTACCTTTAGTGCACTGTGTGTGCCACAACTGGGGAACAGAGCAGCAAACACAGCTATAATTCTAGCAAACAGAGCTATAATTGTAGTGGCAAACACAGCGAGAAATGATTGGGTTTTGCTGGGTTTTGCTGCATCAGAATGTACGTAGAAAACAATTTTTCAACTTATATCAGCATTGTATGGGTCTCCGAATATATGTATGGTGTCTTAGTGGTGTCTTGCTATAGAGACGATATTGGCAGAACAACCATTGATTCCAATTGTGTTCTCTGGAAAAATCTGGCATACTGCTCAAGTGTTCACCTAGCTAACCTGAACTAGTGATACATACAGGCAACATGGTCTTAGGCAAGCATGTCGCATTTTGATTGGTAAATGCGGCAAACATGACTAAAACCAGTGAATGTCAAGCAAATACTGGCGAAGCTGTTAGTAAATTAGGCCCTTATTGTAAAAAGTTTTTTTCTGAACACCCTGTCTGATCATGATCGTATATTAAGCTCTTCATGTTTGCAAATAAAAGCAGGCAATGTTCCGTTCTGTCCTCCCCTGTTGCCGACTTTAAATTAGAACGCTTGTATTGCTGTCAGTAAAATTATCTTGATGCAAATGTACTTGTACATAATTAGGTATTTCCCAAGAGGCCGTGTGTTCTTTATGTACTGTACCTAACTGCTCATTTTCCTTTTATACAGGCTGCAACTAACGATCCCTAAGGTGGAGAAGAATATTTTAATATCTGCTTCTTCTGCCAGAACCAGGGACCTAAAGAAAGTGTTGCAGATATCTTGAAAACAAATGACCTTTTCTAATCATAATTACTGGACTTTATTACAAAATGTATTGTGAAATAAATACATTTTTAATTTATTTTTACCTGTCCCTACTTTGCAAGTCTTCGTTATCTATCTTCTGGTTGACCAAACCGTCTCAGATCTTCCTGGCAGAGGTTCAAGCAAGTCTTCAACTTGGGGACTCAACCACGCCAAACCCTGAACGGTTTTGAATGTTTTATAGCTCCAAGCTCTCGTTTGATAATGACCCTCTGAACCAAATTTGTCATTACTTTTTATAGACACTTTAGTGATAATGGCCTCGTCGTTATTTTGCTTAATAGGTAAGTAAAAGAGGATAACAAAGAGACCTACAGGGGAACTCTGTCGCATTGATTAGGACATGCAATAATGACTGCAATATATTGAAGAAATATACCACACTATGCCTGGATAAGTTGAAGAATATAGAAGAAGAAGAATATACAAATAAAGAGGTAAAAATATTGCAGGCTCTGAAGACAAACCTGTTCCAAGACAAAATGGAAAATCTTTTTTTAACAAAGGTCAATGCAAAACCTGCATCCATGAAATGCACAAAACAAAAAATAATGTACAAACACTTTAGCATGGAAGAATTGAACTACAAGTACTTAGCGCCATACACAATGCCCACTTTAGAGCAGCACTCAGTAGAATTAAGTTTTTGAACATCAATGTACTGTAGATGGTTTTTAAGTAAACCTTGAAGGCGTAAGATGGCTAGCAAATGCTACTTAACGTTAAAGGCTCCAACGGCTTATATATAATGTGTTCAACCACAAAAAAAACTACTTTTGTTTTCATTCGTCATCTTCTGAAATACCTAAAATCCGGTCTTAAAGTGGACTAAAACCTGATCCATTTCAATAAATGGAGTGGGCATGCCATGGAGAGTAAACAAGAAGGTCCGCAGCTGCCATTTTGGACTGGAAAGGTCCAACGGGGCACTCGTTCTTTCTCCTCTACTCCTTTCCTGGTGAGTTTTACACCACCAGGTCCAGGGGATGGAACTGCGCTATACAAAAGGAGAATTTTTTTTGCCTGGACAATCTATTTAATCAATTCATTTGCTAACACGAGAAAAGATTAAATAAAAATACTAGATCAGCTCAGCACCTTGAGCACATCCGTTTGGCACAACAAAATATACACTTGAAAACATTCCATTGAAAGTGGATTTACCCTTTAAGCAGTCCTACAGCCCATTGGGAAGAAGGAGAATGTAAGTGTCCAGATAGATAGGTGAGTGACACTAATGAGTAAGACTGCAGTGGAAGTTTATCCCCAATGACAAGGGCAGAATAAATCCCTTTTTGGTTAAAGAGGAATGTGGCCTGTGGCAGAGGCTGTGAGGTGCCAGGGGAGTTCGTGGACCTAGTATAGGGTGAATCAAGTTGGTGCGTTATGTGGGGTGAGGTGCACTTACTCTTTCGTTGCTGGTCTTCAGGAATGACACTTCTTGTAATAAAACACTTTCTCTTTATTAGGGCTTTCAATTCAGCATAGCAGCACATTCCATTACAGATGGTACACTTAAGCAGGGATATTCCACAGCTTCCATCAGCATTTTAGTTCCACTTGACCTGGCAGCATATCCACAGACATTGTTTGTGGGGTGATCAGTCGGTGCAGAAGGAGGAGGGATCCAGTGCCCTATTTGAGGTCAGATAAGCCAGCATTAGATTAGCCTGAGGAAGTGGGAGGCGTGCCCACGGAACGCGTGGCTCTTGGTGTGGTAGGCGGTGGGGAAACTTGATTTATTTATCTTAGCTTTACTTTGTGGCTTATATTGTGATTCACATCATAGGATATCATTATGTATTGGTTTTGGTGGATTATGGGTGGTTGATATTGTGATTTAGGCCCTTATTCATCAAGCGATAGCGTCAGGTAGTGTCTGGCGAGCGCCATGTCCCGCCAGCTAACGTCTGCTACCGACTCAAGTACGCCCGGCGTCGGCCACAATGACGCATTTATCAAGCTAAATGAGTCTAGCGACGGCAAGCGCGGCATTCATCATGAAGCCGACTGCAACGAACAGCGCCGCTGCTAATCCCATCACAGCGACAGGTATGACCTGGCGCTACCTGCCGCTCTCCCATACATTTCAATGGCAGACGCTGCAATGATTGTTTTAAGTGGTTTTTGTGTTCTTTTCTTTGGCACAAAATTCAACACATGTTTATAGTGATATGTTTTATTAATCTGGCTGGTTATTTTTATGTTTTTGAAGTTTTTATAATTTTTGACAATGTAATGTTGTGAGTGACATGGGAATTGCATCTCCTCCAACCAAACTCATTGGCATCAAAATCGCTTGTTTTCACCACAAACGGGGCTTGTAAAGCTATTTTGTAGCCTGTCAGGTTGGGCGGTCACGTTCGCTCTTCGAAATTGTCAGCGCCCAAGCTATTCGGCAGCCCTGTCCTTGATGAATCTGTGTTGGTCAGAGTTTGTGCAGTCGCTGTTTTAATTCGCTATGTGGCGGCGCGAGCGTCGCTGTGCTTCGCTGCGCTGCGTTGTGCGGCGCTGTGCTGTTCATACATGTGCCCTTCTGCCATTTGCAAGGAATTCACTTCCCGCGACCCCAGTCGTTGTTAATGAATACACTGTAGTTGTGAGCGTGCCTGGCCACATATTGCAGGATTAACATTCAGTCATACCAGCTCATAACAACCCGTTATGCATTCTCATGTGCCACATTATCATGTAGTTGTCTAGTTTGATTTTGTGATGACTTTAGGAAGGAATAAGATTTGTATATTTAAGCACAACTTGGTTTGCTTTATAAGGACCTATGCATTACAGTATGTAGAACCCCCTGCTAAATCAAGCTAATAATTCGTGGCGCCTTGGGCCCTAGCTTGTTTTCAAGCGTCATTTTATTTTTTCCGCCACTTAGCTTGCACATAGCTAATATTAGCTTGTCCCTGTTGCGCGCATCTTTGTTTTTGAATTTTTAATCACAGTTGCTTGCGCCATATCCGGTTCCGGTATCCTCCTTTGCGTTTCAAAGCCACCTAAAGCTAAAAATGTCTAGCGCTTATGCCAATAGCTTGTTTTCAAGCGTCATTTTATTTTTTCCGCCACTTAGCTTGCACATAGCTGATATTAGCTTGTCCCTGTTGCGCGCATCTTTGTTTTTGAATTTTTAATCACAGTTGCTTGCGTCATATCCGGTTCCGGTATCCTCCTTTGCGTTTCAAAGCCACCTAAAGCTAAAAATGTCTAGCGCTTATGCCAATAGGTTGTTTTCAAGCGTCATTTTATTTTTTCCGCCACTTAGCTTGCACATAGCTGATAATAGCTTGTTCCTGGTGCGCGGAGCGTTTTTTTTTTTTTTTCCCCATGTCGCTTTGGTCATTTCCGGTTCCTGTTTCCTCCTTAGCGTTTCCACAATGCTGCCAAGACGCAGAGTCATGCGCCTCCCCAGCTCCTCCTCCGACTCCGACCCCACCACCCCTCCCCCACCTCCCCCACCTACCTCACCTCCCCCACAAAAGGCGCTTCCGGGTGGATAGCCGCGTTAATGGCCAGGTGGTCAAAGTGAGTATTTGGTTTGTGTATTTTAGGCTTAAAGTTGCAGAACACACAGGGGGGATTGGCCCTGAAAGTTCTAATTTTTCTGGCCCAATTGGATCACTCCCCGTGGGGCATCCCCATTCTGGATGTCCTGCGGGGATGCCCCCCCCGGAGGGCCATAGAAATTACCTCAGCCCCGTCCCATCTGTGCATGCGTGAGCTGCGGATGCCTCTTGCGCTTACCTCTAGCAGGGTGTACCCCTGCGCAAGACATTTGTTAATGTTGTGTGCAGGCGCACTCCCTGTTAGAGTCAAACGCCACATGCGTACTTTGCCGCGCAGACCCAGCTGAGCTGGTATGCACGTCCAAACGGCCTTGTATGCGCATACCACAGCGCCGCAGAGCGCTGTGCTCGGCTGGCGCAGTCACGTGGGAGCGTCCTCAGTGGTGTATTTGTGGCCTTCCAAGGGGGTTTCAGACAGCGGACCACCCACAATTGGTGTGGCCCACCAAAGTGCACACAAACCCAGAATAGTGATAATCCTGGGTGTGGGTCCACTTTGATCGGGTCTCTGTATAACTGTTTATGCCATTGTTCTGATGTCATGTATTGATTTGTGTTTTTTTTTCATTTCTCATAGGACTTCTGCGTGAAACAGTACGACTATGCCCGTGGGGGAAAAAAACGAATTGCCATGGAGGTGAGGGCCACAGTGTCCCGGCGCTTCCACACCGAGCTCTCCATCCGAGCTATACAGCAGAAGTGGTCGGACTTTAAGCGCCGGGACCCTGAAGGCGTGTACCGCCTATATGATGCCTACGCATCAGGTAAGTTAAAGCTTATGCTATGTTTATACTTTTTGCCGAATCATCTGCTAAGCTGTGTCCATTTGTGCTCTTTATATTAATTATTTTCTTTCACCCCCTCAACACAGATAAGCGTCCTCCCCTGGGGAAACGTGGGAAGGGATTCCTCCCCCGAACCAGGCAGGCGGACTCGGGGGAGTCATCGGGGGAGGGTCCCTCCCGCGGGTCCTATTTAGAGGACCCAGGGGAGGAAGGGGATGACGCCCCAGAGGAGTGTGCTGCTGGGGGGCTGGCAGGATCAAGCCTCAGCTCCTCACACTCTGAGTCTGAGGAGTCTCACCAGGAAAGGGGCCACTCTCAAGTGGGGAGTCCAAGTGGGGTGGTAGAAATGGACTGAAGGCCACAGTGTCCCGGCGCTTCCACACCGAGCTCTCCATCCGAGCTATACAGCAGAAGTGGTCGGACTTTAAGAGCCGGGACCCTGAAGGCGTGTACCGCCTATATGATGCCTACGCATCAGGTAAGTTAAAGCTTATGCTATGTTTATACTTTTTGCCGAATCATCTGCTAAGCTGTGTCCATTTGTGCTCTTTATATTAATTATTTCCTTTCACCCCCTCAACACAGATAAGCATCCTCCCCTGGGGAAACGTGGGAAGGGATTCCTCCCCCGAACCAGGCAGGCGGACTCGGGGGAGTCATCGGGGGAGGGTCCCTCCCGCGGGTCCTATTTAGAGGACCCAGGGGAGGAAGGGGATGACGCCCCAGAGGAGTGTGCTGCTGGGGGGCTGGCAGGATCAAGCCTCAGCTCCTCACACTCTGAGTCTGAGGAGTCTCACCAGGAAAGGGGCCACTCTCAAGTGGGGAGTCCAAGTGGGGTGGTAGAAATGGACTCTCCCACACTCCCTGAAGGAGCAGGGAGTGAGAGGGAGGAGGGTGGCCCTTTGCCTTGTGGATCTTCCGACCAGAGTGTGAGGAGCCGAGGCTCCCCGCCTCCTCCTCAGAGCCCTCCCTGGGCTTCAAGTGGCGGTTCATCCCCTGGTGAGTGTCCTTTTTTTCATTGTTAGTCTGTGACAGGTTTCATCTTGCAATTTGTACTTAGCCCTTGCCATTCCTCTCTAATTTGCAGGGCATCATATAGGCGGCACCTCCATGGCCTTTTGGAGAAGCATTCTCCACGGGCATAGTCGTGGTAAGTGTTTGTTGTTATCCATCACGTTCCCTATGTTATGATATTCATTAAAGTGGACCCACAAACATTGTTGATAGTGCTTTGATTCTCGAAGCTTCCCTGAAAAATCACATCCCTCACCCAGGGCACCCCCCCCCAAAAAAAAACCCACAAACTCCTTACCTCTTTGGGGGTTGCAGAAGCCACCGTCCCAGCCTCCTGTGTGCCACTCTAGATGTGTGTGCGCCTGCGCTCTGTTTCCTAATGGGCTGCGCGTGCGCACACACTGGAGGAGTGATGTGCGGAAGGCAGCGGCGGCAGACGTTGTCTCACTCAAATTGTGGTGCTCTGCCAAAGCGGAACAAAACACAGAATTGGTGCAATCCTGTGTCTTGGCCCACTTTTAACAGACACATGTTTCCTGGTCCATTGTCACAGCTGGTTTGATAATGTACCTTAACCTCACAAACCCCACTACAGTGCTAGCCAACTGGCAACCACCCCTATGTTTCTGCCCACACCATGATGGGTGTTCTCATTTCTTTTCTTGGGTTAAGTTGTTCCCGCTAACACATGTTGCACACTAGTAACATTAGCCAATCAACTGCTAATGAGTCCTTTACATAGCACTGTCTATGTTATTTGCACATTATCTTTAGGGATACATGTTGCAACCATAACTAATTTACATTAACTCATGGACCAGGAAATATGCTAATTTTGGTCAACCTGTATGTAACCATGCAAGCCTTTGATTTTTCAGACTCCATAACCAGATGGATCTCAAATAGTCAGGTGTCATTGGCCCACTAATTGTGTTTTTTTCTTTTGCTTTCTGTTGACAGATGTTGCTACGCAGACGGAGCCAGAAAACCTCCTCCCCACCCCAGCTCCAGGGACGGCCAGCAGCATGGGCCCCCGCCACAGCTGCGATGGTGAGTACATCCCACTTCATATGCCTAAAGACTTGTGAAACCTATGTCTTCTAGTCACATCTGCAGACATTTAAAATGTACCTATGTGTTAATTTCACACACATCTAGATTCCATGTGTTTGTACAATAATCCAACATGCCTGTCTGCATGCTTGATTGTTGCCTCACATTCTTCATTTGGCCACATAGAGACTATTTGTGCCTTAGACACAACCAAATGGGCCGTATTAGGTCTGGACCTCTAACATTATAGGGCAAACTCGTTTACTCGTTAGGACTTAGGCCCTGATGTTTGGCTGTGACTAAACACATAAATGGACACACTGGGACTTATACCTTCTTTGCTTCCCAAGAGTTAAAGTGGAACAACAACCAGGATTTTGACTTTCCTGGGTCTTGGTCCACTACGGTGGGGCACCCCTGATCGTCACCGCTGTGTGACAACCCCCTGAACTCACTTTTCCTCCAGCCAACGTACAAGCCGCGGCAAAGTGGCTCCTCCTCCTCCGCCTCCCGCGCGTCCCTTTTTACGCGCGCGTGCCTGCGCCGGCCATTCACAGACGGCCGGCGCAGGCACGCACACGTCTAGAGGGGCGCCAGGGAGGGCCCGGCGGCCGTGCCCCACCGAAACTGAGGTAGGGATTTTGGGGTGTTGGGGGGGTTTCACCCCGAGGGACATCCCGATCTCGGATGTCCCGCGGGGAGGGAGGTGATCGGGCCGGGAATCTGATAGATTCCAGGGCCGATCACCGGTGGGTGTTGGTACACTTTAAGAGTAAATGTATGCTTGGGATGTGTTGTTCACATTCCTGCCATTCAATAGTACTCATATCATGTTAACAAATAAGCGCACAGTGGCCAACAATGTTAATGTGAGTGTCACCTAATTGGACACACTGACATTACATTGCTACATCTGTGTCTGTTGAGGTCACATTCAATTTATTAATAAATTGTTGTTTCTACATCTCTACAGCTTGTGAAAACCAGCATCGCAGACTGTGGTGGGAGATCAGGCTCCTGAAGCTGATGCTGCTGGCCAAGAAGAGGCGCCGGCGGCGGCGTTAGGGTGGGGGGAAGGCTGGCCTGTTGACGCCCTTTGTTGGGCAATGTTGGCCCTGTTGGCCATGTTTTAAATTAAACATTTTTGATTCACATCATTACAGTGTGGTGCCTTGCAAAGCATAGTTTAACTGTCTCTAAACCCATTTGTGTGTCAATTTAGCCATACCTTTGGAGCCATTTCATGTGTTAACCATAGTAAGCTATGGTCTCAAATGTGTGGCCTAAATTTACAAATACATTGACATATCTAGATCAAGATACTCATCCCTGACTGTGTTATTAGCTATGTCTTAGGAAAAACACAATTTAGAGGTGGGTTAAGCCAATATATTTACAGAAACAAAAACAAACAAAATTAATATTCTTGGCTGGGTGGCCGGGGAGGTTGGGAGTCATTGCTAGGGGCGGTGTTGGGGGACAACAGTGCAGTAAAAAATATAGACTGCTGTTGTATGAGCTGTTGTATCAACAACAAAGTTTGGTCCTGCCGCTGTATCGCTTGTTGCTGCTGCTGTATAGATTGTTCAATTGCATTGGCCAGCCGACCAAGTTGCTGGTTTTGTTGAAGGTTATGCATCAACAGGTCGATCTGGCGCTGCTGGGCCTCATGTTGTTGCTGACACATCAGCACCTGCTGTTCCAACGCCGCAATGCGCTCATTAGTTCCATCACGCGGCTGTTGGCGACTGTAGTCCTCCAGCATCCGGACCCCTAGCTGGTAAAAATCGGCACTGGTTGGTGCAACACCTCCTCTTGCTGGGGTTTGAGGCTAACAAAATAGAAAACAACATTTTAGACAAACAGAAACAATGCATGTCTGCCCCTCAAAATAATTTGCCCAAACAGTCACTATACAACTTACCCTTGTCTGAGCCTCGGAAGCTTGGCCACATGGGACTTGGGAAGAGGTCCCAGCTTGGGGTTCTGGTTCCGCCTCCTGCCAAAACGACGAAGAAAGGAAATGTGACATGTTGCTTCATCCACTACCCACGAACATGGCAATGTGGTTATAGGTCGTCTAAATCAGCCATGTTACCTGCATGTCGTCCGCCACAGGTAGGCTCGAGGTATTGCTGCCAGAGAGGGGCAATTCAACATCAGAGATGTCCGGCAAGTTGGCATATGCTAAACAGGAGAGTCAGGTTAGTAGGTCAGTGGACCAAACTCAAATGTTACCTGGCTAGGCTATCGAGGCCATACCTCCACAAAGTGCAAAATTACACACTAGACCAAAGGTATCTGTTAAACTCAGATTGTTAACATGTATGTTAGAGGACTAAGAGGCAATAATTTTTGCAAATAAGATCAGACACATTGCTTAAATTACACATACCCGCAATCTCCCAGATGTCTGGAGTGGGGCCCTCACTCGAGCTTGGACCTTTAAAATACATGTGGACACACAAGTTGCCAGAAGCAAGTGCCACAAAAGTAGAGCCAAAATACAGACTAGAGCAAGGCAAAACAACTTACCCTCATCTCTGGCAGCCTGAACTTGAGGGGCCCTTTCTGGACAGCCACTTCCGATATTCGGGTCAACTAAAAAACACAAGTAATGGCTCTAAATATTCATCAAACTACTACGGTGAATGTTTGTCCAAAAATATGTCCTCCAAAATACATTGCTATCACTCCAAGAACTATTAGACTGACCCTGGGGAGGGAATAAGCACTCCCAAGAGGCATCTTCAAGTTGACAGAGCAAACATGTAGATTATTAGACTAACCAAATCGAACCAGTGTAACAGAAACAGCATAAAGGATACATTATGTATTGCTATACACACAAACAGGGTCCTGTTGACCTGCAACATCGGAAGTTGGGTCCAAAGATGAACCAGTCACTTGGCCTACCAATAAAAAAGAGGAATGAGACACATGCACTTGGGTTAAAGTGGATAAAGCAAGGTGGACACATGCACTTACCGACATCCAAAGAGTAGCTTGGCTCCTGAGGAGATGCTGGGGCCAATGGCGTGGGAGCTAGGCAAAAATCAAGCAAACATTGAGCCATTGTTAATGTGCGAGGATAAATACAACATGCATTAAGGTGTGTGTGAGCAGCTCATTCACTAATATTTACTAATCAAGGCCAGTGTGGCTTCCACATTTATATGCAGATATATGGCCACACATCTCTGGCTTCCAACATATCTACACATGTTAGGGCCTTGTTAGTTAGTTGCTGTGAGTGTTAAAGTGGGCGTGAAATTAGGCCGCAGGTCCATATTATTAATACTCAACAGTGCCCCACTCGATTGTTGGAGCTGCTCCCACACCCATTTGTTCCCCAAACAACCAGCACCGAAATTAGTGGTAAATACCTTCAATGGCAGACTGGGTTAGGCTTGAGGTTGGTTGAAGGGCAGGAGTTTGTGTGTCCTGAGGCACATCCCGGACAGCAGCATGTGCACCTATGCAGAAAGCAACAGACAGGAAAGTAAAAAATGTATGAGGTCTAATGTACTACTTCACAGGTCCTACTGTTAGTTGGTCAGAAAGAGAAAATGCTAATCACATACATTAACAGTAGCTTTTATAAAAAGGCAGAAAATATGTACCTTCAGTCCAACCTGTGGTGTCATCCCCAGGATCCACACCCTGCAGCCGAGCCATTGGAATTTTGGCCTTCAGCATCTCCTCATACGGCCTGTAGGTACTCTTTGGAGCCTGGATGGTCCCACTGTCCACATCAAGATCGTGATTCATCTTTTTCATAAGGGCCCCTCTCAAAGTGTAGAAGCGTTTCCTGCAGGATGGGCCACTACGTGGGTGTTGAGCAGTGCTACTAAGCTCCACACCAATGGCATCCCACAGTTTGCTTCTTTCTTGTTTGCCTATGGACTTGCTTTGGGAGCCAAAGAGTAGCTCCCATTTAGCAAGTGTAAGGCGCACAAGATGATTATTCTCCGCCAAATTAAATTCAGGCTCCCTCTTGGCACCTGGGCGCTTAGCCTGGGGTGCTGCCCCACCTTCAGGCTGGGCCCTTTTCCGTAAGGGAGGTCTGCGCACAGCACCCACCAAACTCCTACTTGGGCCTGCTGTGGCCGGCAGATGTCCTGAATTTGGCTCCATCCTGTAGCTGCACACACACACAAATACACACCCAACAAGCACGCATGCAGACTACAGAATGGCATCGCAATCTCTTTGGGTTGGGCAGGTTTTATGTGCTCTACCAGCCAATCACAAACCAGTCCACTTAATTGATTCACACATACAGCCCAGTTCCTTCTAGCCACACCTCCACTGCACTGACTGAAGCATGTGTGTTAGCCAATTAACTCATTACAGACCTCATTAACCAAACAACACACACCCAAATACAACAATGGACTGATGTATCTGAAACCCTTGTGACATGTGGCTAGCCTAACGGCTATTTAAATAAACAGCAGCTTACCTTTCATTGGCCCACCACTGAATTTTCGCCCATGTCCGTTAATGCACGCAAGTTTCGGCTCACGTACGCTAGTAGCGCTACTAGCGTGCGCGTGCGCACTCCGTTTCACGCACACCTGGGTCGGCTAATTGGCGCCCGGAAATAGCAGAGCAACGCAAAAGGCGGCAAAGCGGACCTGTCCTTTTTGAAAGTGAAGTATAAATGGAAGGAATTTGCAAGCTTCTGGTATTCTTACACTGTGGCAAAGGCTGTGGTGTGGTGCGGTCCTTGCTTGCTTCCCTTAGCTCATTTGAGTCTCTGTCTGGGTTCTGTCCTCACTCTCTGTGGCTTGTTGGGTGATTTCTGACATCAGTGCTGTTTCTTTAGGAGCTTGTTTTTGGTGGCATATGCAAATATTGTGGAGCATACAGCAAGTGAGGCTTGATTTTGGGGCCTTTTGTGGGCTGTGCAGCAACTCCCCTCTTGGTTGTGCCTAACTTAGAAAGCTGTTTTTCAGCAGGCTGGTGGTTTGGACCACTATAGTTCTGGTTTTGTGGTGAGCTGCATTGTAGCGGGTGTGTGTGGAGTGTGATTGTTTGTGTGTGTGTGGTGTGTTTGTGGTTTTTGTTTTTGTTTTTTTGATTTTGTATATCTCTTGAGTGTGTGTGATGGATAAGAGGGTGATGTATGGTGTCTGGGTGGATGGATGTATGTGTATGCTGAAAGAGCAGGAGGAAAGGGAGTGGGGTGTTGTGAGGCTTAGGGCACCCCGCTCCTTTGCAATCCGCCTTTCAGTATGGGACTTAAGTGACGAGCAGATCAGGAGCCGCTTCCGTCTGAATCGTGCTGCACTACAGTCCCTATATGATCAGATTAAGCACAAAATCGAGCCATCCACCAAACGCACTGAATCCATTCCAGGCATAGTACGCCTGTGTGCCACGCTGAATATTTTGGCACGAGGGACCTTCCAGGCAACCTCCGCCCTCCTCAGCGGGATAAGCCAGGCTACTATGAGCCGCATACTAATCCAGGTAGTTCTGGCGATTTGTGATTTAATCCCAATTTACATCAAGTTTCCTGAGGATGAGGAAGAGGTTGCCAAAATAAAACATGCTTTCTATCTGATGGGAGGGATCCCGAATGTGCTAGGGTGCGTTGATGGTACACATATCCCTTTCCGCCCTCCCCGTGCACAGGAGCTGTATTACAGAAACCGAAAGCAATTTCATTCCATTAACATCATGGTTGTCTGTGACCCAGACATGAGGCTGCGGGCGGTGAGATGGGGGTTCCCAAGCTCATGCCACGATTCTTACGTCTTGCAGCGGACAGTCCTGTGCCGGAAGTTTGAGAACAACGAAATGCCAGCTGGCTGGCTACTGGGTAAAAAATTAACCATGTCAAAGTATTTTGACTCAAATATGTGGCCTAGTAAGCCAAATTATAAAAAAAGATAAACAAAACATGTACTAGTACTAATTGCTGTCTCTCTCCTTGTGTTTTTTCTACCAGAAATCCCCAACTTGCCCGCAGGAAGAAGTGAGGACACCCAGACTGGCGATGAGCTAAGGGAAAGGATGATCACTTCCTTTTTTGCGGTAAGCTAACTACCCTTCACTCTAATCCAAGTACTGCACTACTGGGTAAATGTATTTGACCTCCCATCAAAATGAGAAAAAAAACACTCTAAGGGGGGTGTAAGATGACCCAAACCACTCTAAGGGGGTGTAAGATGACCCAAACCACTCTAAGGGGGGTGTAAGATGACCCAAACCACTCTAAGGGGGGGTGTAAGATGACCCAAACCACTCTAAGGGGGGTGTAAGATGACCCAAACCACTCTAAGGGGGGTGTAAGATGACCCAAACCACTCTAAGGGGGGTGTAAGATGACCCAAACCACTCTAAGGGGGGTGTAAGATGACCCAAACCACTCTAAGGGGGGTGTAAGATGACCCAAACCACTCTAAGGGGGGTGTAAGATGACCCAAACCACTCTAAGGGGGGTGTAAGATGACCCAAACCACTCTAAGGGGGGTGTAAGACGCAAATGTTGGTTATCAATTAATGCAATATTTTTTTTCAGCGAAAACACAAATTTAAAGATATATACTAACTGCACTTTTTTTAATTTTTCAGGCACCCCGAGATGCACCGTGATCACTCATTTCATTTTCCCAAACTTTACTGAACTTTCCTTTGATTTCTAATTTCTGTTGGATTTTTCATTTTCATTTTCATTTCTGTTTTAATTTTAGTTCATTTTTAGTGTAAAAATAAAAAAAATATATATATATACATGTGGCTATGTGTTTAATTCTGTTGTAATTTTCCTTTTCATTCTAATTCCTGTTTTAATTTTCCTTTTCTTTCTCATTTCTTGTTTAATTTTCCTTTTCTTTCTCATTTCTGTTTTAATTTTCCTTTTCTTTCTCATTTCTGGTTTAATTTTCCTTTTCAATCTAATTTCTGGTTTAATTTTCCTTTTCTTTCTCATTTCTGTTTTTCTTTTCCTTTTCTTTCTCATTTCTGTTTTTATTTTCCTTTTCTTTCTCATTTCTTGTTTAATTTTCCTTTTCTTTCTCATTTCTGTTTTAATTTTCCTTTTCTTTCTCATTTCTGGTTTAATTTTCCTTTTCAATCTAATTTCTGGTTTAATTTTCCTTTTCTTTCTCATTTCTGTTTTTCTTTTCCTTTTCTTTCTCATTTCTGTTTTTATTTTCCTTTTCTTTCTCATTTCTTGTTTAATTTTCCTTTTCTTTCTCATTTCTGTTTTTATTTTCCTTTTCATTCTCATTGGTGGTTTAATTGTATTTCCTTTTTCTTTAAAAAATAAAAAACAAAGAAAATACATGTGGCTATGTGTTTAATTCTGTTTTAATTTTCCTTTACATTCTAATATCTGTTTTAATTTTATTTCCTTTTCAACACAAAATAAAAACTAAAAAAAGTAAAGAAACATGTTGCAATGTGTTTTATTCTGAAGGTACTTGATTCCCAGCCCACAGCAAAGCAAAGCGCAGGCGCTGTGTTGAATAGCGTCGTCAAACTGACTGACAGCGCCTACAAAGCTGAGGGCCAACATCATATTCAGCAATGTAGGCGTTGTTCCCAACAACGCCAGGTAGCGACTGAGGAGGCCTGCTATAGCGAATCGCTACCGCCCGCGGCTGACGCTAGCGGCGCTCATAGCGCCATACTTCAGTCGCTCATCTGTCGCTACCTGGCGCTATTGATGAATCGGCCTCCCCGTTCCATCAGTGATTGGCTTGGATAGGTAATGAATTGTGCTAGTTTTTTGCATTCGATTACAAATTTTAGATTGTTTATAATAAATAAATATTTTTCATTGACTGTTCTTTTCATAAAGAGCACATATTTTTAGGATCCGGATCATAGGCAGGTTATGCACATTATATTTGCACTGTTTAAAAATATATTTTTATATGATGTGTATATATTTATGTGGATGAATTTACTGGCAATACTTTTGGTGGTACTCTCCCCATCGCCTGCACACCTATCTATGATGGTCTGTCTTGTTTGTCATTGTTTGATTTATGTTTTTTTAATTGGTTTTAGCATGTTTAGGGATCATATGTAGTGATCAGTATTTGTTAACACTAGATAAAATGTTGTATCATTTTGAGTTAAGTGTGCCTCCCTATTTCTGTGATTTTGACTTGAGCCTTTGTAGCTTTGGGAGTGGCACCTTTACAATTTAAAAGGGTTTAGAGTAAGTCCCTCCTTTGTTTCTTTCGTCAGCACTTTAGTTCCACTTGAGACTCTGGTCTGGCTGGTCTTAATCCCATAATTAAGGAGCACAAGTCTTGTTACCTTGTTGGACCTTTAAAGCTGTCACCAACTTCTAGTGCCTTCACTCTGGCTGGCATAAGCTGGAATCTCCCTTCACTACCGCTGCTGTTACTTCTCCTCAGCTACATTCAAAGAGATCTAACCTTTTTGAGATAACACTTCTAGAACCTTCTGTAAGGATTGGGTCCCCCCTATATAACCTCCCATATGTTGCTACTACAAATTATGTCTCTAACCACACCCAATGGCAGAGAAGGTGATGTTGCTAATACAACCTGTCTTAGTCTCTATTTACCTATCTAAAGGTGTACACTGGACTATTTAATATTAGCTTCTCTCATTCCTTAGTTAACATTGCCATCATGGGGATTTATGACGCAATAACACCCAAGTCCTGCCATTTATCTATTTCTTATTAAAGTCACTATCGGGGCCTACTCCTATTCCTGTACTGTTTAAAGATGTACCTACCCATCACATCAACTATGATCAAAAATGACCATAGTCTCTTGTTACTATACAGCAATACTATACTCTCCTGGGTCCTGCGTCCTTGCCACCGCTGATGGTGGAGGCTTATAGGCTGCTTCATGACAGCTGTAGTAGAGGACCAATGAGAAGGCGAGTTCCCGAGCGGCCATCTTTTAGTTTTACCAGCTCCAATGCACAGCGGGGCAGCCTGGGCCACACTTCCCTGTTACTGGATAGTAAAGAGGGACTAAGGTCATTTTTGACCATAGTTCCTCATTAATCACATTAGAAGGGTTCCTGACAAGTCAGTATATACAGTGAGTGGCCACATGCAGGGTCAGAGATCTTAGGTGGTGGATCAACATTAGGGAGTAACTCAATTAAAATTGCCCTGGTGCCCTCAGGAAAGCTGCAAGGTGAAGGAGACAGTCTGCTGTTCCTCAAGCATGTGGGGTAGCTACAGAGTGGGGGAGAGTATGACGGGTTGGTCTAGTGTCAACCAGTAAGAGTAAGTTTGTTAGTAACCTGTGTAGATATAATACAGATGGCAGAAGTGAGATCTTAGGCCTTTAGTTAAAGGAATCTTCTAGAAGGTAGTGGACCCACAACTACAGTGAAGACAATCTTCATAGGTGTCTCTCCATTACAGAAGCACAATCCACACATCACAAGAAGCTTTGAGTCAGCTATGTGTTGTTTACATTTGAATTGCAGACTCATGGCTATTATGGAGGTGATTTACTATGTTCACTACCGATCGCTACACAAAAGTATGTTCGTGACAGACCATCAAGTAAGCAAAACTTACTGCAGCAAACACCAATGAATACAGAATTTCGCAATCCATTTTGCTGTGCTTGCGTCACAATTGGTCACAGGTATTTACATTAAAAAGTAGCTTGGAGAATTCTGGCGATATGCTGGAGAGCTGCTGTGACAGAATTCTTTAGCAAAAAAAACATGAAATCTTGCTGAAAACGCAACACAACAAACAGAACACCATAACTATTCCCATTATAAACCTAAAATAACCAACAAAATGCATTAGATATGTTATTGTAGCCCCTCTCTAACCCCAGAAGAGCCCCCCCAAAAATAAACTGGTAGCGATCCTGCTCGGGCAGTGTTCCATCTTCTTGGCCTGGGCCAGCGTTGCTGGTTGCTACGCAACCTTGATGCAGCAGGCAACTGATGAGGCAGAGGGTGCCGCTCTGTGAAAGGGCCCGCTCCTGTTAGACCCAGTTGCCCATCGCGCCATGCGTATCTGTTAAATGCAGAACTGTGAGTAACCAAGCCCCTTATACTCTATTTCCTCGCACACAGACACACCAGGGGAACATACTGGCCATATGGGGGAGCTACAACAGGAAAGTCTATATATACCCCTCGATTCAAAGAGCAAAAGTTAATTGATTTCGTATCGAGAATCGTAAGTCTGGGTGGGTGTTAGTCATTTTTTCCTGTTTTTTTGGCCATTTCCGACTCGCACGAGCCTACGTACGAATGCGTATATGCTCTTACGATCAGCGGAAGTTCGTTCCTAAATTTTAGGATCAAAACGTAAAACTTAGGATCAAATCCTAAAACTTACGATCAAAACGTAAAACTTAGGTTAATTGGATGTGTTTAGGTGTGATTCAGAGAAACCTCTAAACGCGTTTTAAAAGAAAGCCACAGCCGACACCTTTTAGCAGCCGGATTGCTGTTCGTGAACAGGTTTTTTGGCTATGTGGAGGAGTCTGCGCGTCTTGTGCTCCAATGAACTGCATGTATCAGCATGGCCGAGGCCATAAATTGTATGGCAATGCATACCTGATTCATGTATGCCTTATAAAAGCATTTTAATGTGGACCTTAATTAGTCCTTTGCATGTAAACCTTTATTTTGCAATATATTTGCGTTAATTAAAGAAACTTATGTCCTTTGTTATTTATTTTAAAATTGAGGTACTAGAATAATATTTTTAGATTGCATTTATTGGTGTAGTTGTTTACCTTTGCTTTGTTTAATTATTTAAGCACATCTTTGGTCAGATGCATCACACTTACTGAGGAGAGGAGAGCGGGATAAAGTGCAGGATGTGGGTTACTGCTGTATTTTGCACAGACACAGCAGAGCTGGGGGCATGGAAAGGTCAGAAATCAAAGAATCCAGAGCAACACAGTCACAAGGCCCTTTCTGTTTGCAGGCTGCCCGATAATACCTGAGCCGCCATCTTGGCTGTTTCTAGGCTCATAACATGCAGAAGTTGCTGGGTGTTTTTTAATATTTGTGAGCAATCTGTATGTAGAGGGTGTGGGTAACCACACTAAAAATTTAAAGTTTTACCATTTGAAGCATAAATATTAAAATTAAATCCACAAGTAAAAAATGCAAGTTAACTAAAAATTAAACAAAGTAAGATTTACTTATGCAAATGCATTCATTAATGGTTGGTTACTACAAAATGAATGAAATAAAGAAAAATAAAAGACCAAATATTTAGAATGCACTTTAATGTGGTAAGTTTGTAGTGCGGAGCCGCAAGATCAGAAGGATTTACGTCCAGACAAAAAAGGCAAAAGGGCAAAACCAATGTTGCAACCTGAGAAATGAAACGGAAAATTCAGGATGGAAACTGACATAGGTCTGATTCCCGAACTGCCATACGAACGGACGTATATTTTAGGATAGAAACGTATTTGCTTATTGAATCACTCGCAAGTTCATACGAACGCACGAGCGGACGTGAAAAATAGGATGATCGTGACCCAAATCCAAGCTGTTACATGTTTCTTTGAATCAACCCAATACTGTACCAAAACTTCCAGTTCTAGAGCTCTTCCAACTACAACTAAGGCCTTTAGACAAGTTGGGTCATGGTTGACAGGAGATGCAGTCTAAAAGCTACGGAACTCCAGCTATGACCCATGTCTCATAAAGGGGCAGTCTTTTTTGGATGGCAAACAATAAACATACATACTACATGGTCTAAAGCAGGGATTTCCAGCCTTTTTTCAAGGAGTACCACTTCCCATTTTTCAATTACAGTATCTCAAATAGCACCCAACCACCATCAATACTCCCTTAGAAGGTAGACATCTGCTTTAACAGGGAACTATACTGTATGTACTTCATGTGACCCATTAGCATAAGTTATTTTACCAGTTATGCCATAATTCCAAAATGCTCTATGCCTGCAGCTTACTGACTTGGCAACCCAGTTCAACGTATTGGAAAGGTAGTTTCTTTGAAATGTTCCACGCCCCCAAGTTTTGAGTTCCCCTAGTAAATAGCATGGATGGATGAGTGCTGAATTGGAAACCCTGGTCTTCAGTATGAGGCATCTGTAATCTGGCTTCTTATATAACAGCCAGTAGAACTAATCCCGGGGGTCTAAAGACACACTTAGTCCTCAACAATCCCTCCCAGGATGAGCTGTAGGGTGTTCTGGTCTCGGTCCTCATGATCAGCCCACCATGTTTTACTGATAACTGGAGAGTCACTGCAGACAGTAACAAGGCAGGGTTTGCTAGAGGCAGTAGTCAACTTGGTTAAAGCTCAAGACAGGCTGAGGTTTGTTCAGGAGACATAGGTTCATAACACACTAGGACAAACAAACAAATGCAACTCCTACAGCATTTCAGGGTGTTATTTGTGACCCACCAAAAGTCCTTGTTTTGCAGATCTCCCTACAGATGCACAGATGAAATACAGTAATAAGTGTAGCAACAGTCAGCTAAGTGGCTATCCAAAAATGTGACCTGTTGGTGGGCCTTGAGGAAAGGGTCGAGAAACACTGCTTTACAGACAACTAATGGACATCAAAGTACCATCAGTGGTATCTATGATTGGATCGTGGACTGCTGATCATGGAGATGTGTAACACTGTGATCTGTTATGTTCAGTACTAGAGATGAGCGAGTAGTATTCGACCGAGTCGGTATTCGATCGAATACTAAACTATTCGTCATACTCGATTTCGATCGAGTACAGCGGCGATGGCGCACTCACAATTCGTTTCCCCTCACACCTTCCCTGGCGCGTTTTTTACACCAATCACCATGCAGGGGGGGGTGGGACAGGTCCTGGGAGGACGCTGGCATCGCGAGAACGGCGTCTAGACGCATTGGCTGGAAAAACCATGTGACCTCGAATCTACAAAACTCAGCACTTCCTCTTCGTCAGCATTAGCAGCTTGAACTTAGTGAGGGATAGACGCTCACAGCAGGGAAAGACAAGCTGTAGCTGGCAGGGCCCCAGAAGCTCGGAATATCGCATTTACCACCATATATACCAGCTACCAGAAGACAAGAGAGTCATTGAGAGCCCTTATTAGGGCTACTATGCTGAACGGTATATAGCCCATATGTAGGCAGGCAGGGCCCCAGAAGCTCAGAATATCGCATTTACCACCATATATACCAGCTACCAGAAGACAAGAGAGTCATTAAGAGCCCTTATTAGGGCTACTATGCTGAACGGTAGATAGCTCATATGTAGGCAGGCAGGGCCCCAGAAGCTCAGAATATCGCATTTACCACCATATATACCAGCTACCAGAAGACAAGAGAGTCATTGAGAGTCCTTATTAGGGCTACTATGTTGAAAAGTATATAGCTCATATGTAGGCAGGCAGGGCCCCAGAAGCTCAGAATATCGCATTTACCACCATATATACCAGCTACCAGAAGACAAGAGAGTCATTGAGAGCCCTTATTAGGGCTACTATGCTGAACAGTATATAGCCCATATGTAGGCAGGCAGGGCCCCAGAAGCTCAGAATATCGCATTTACCACCATATATACCAGCTACCAGAAGACAAGAGAGTCATTGAGAGCCCTTATTAGGGCTACTATGCTGAACAGTATATAGCCCATATGTAGGCAGGCAGGGCCCCAGAAGCTCAGAATATCGCATTTACCACCATATATACCAGCTACCAGAAGACAAGAGAGTCATTGAGAGCCCTTATTAGGGCTACTATGTTGAACAGTATATAGCTCATATGTAGGCAGGCAGGGCCCCAGAAGCTCAGAATATCGCATTTACCACCATATATACCAGCTACCAGAAGACAAGAGAGTCATTGAGAGTCCTTATTATTAGGGCTACTATGCTGAACAGTATATAGCCCATATGTAGGCAGGCAGGGCCCCAGAAGCTCAGAATATCGCATTTACCACCATATATACCAGCTACCAGAAAACAAGAGAGTCATTGAGAGTCCTTATTATTAGGGCTACTATGCTGAACGGTATATAGCTCATATGTAGGCAGGCAGGGCCCCAGAAGCTCAGAATATCGCATTTACCACCATATATACCAGCTACCAGAAGACAAGAGAGTCATTGAGAGCCCTTATTAGGTCTCAGCTCTTGGGCCTCCACACAATTTTTAAGAGGTCTCAGCTCTTGGGCCTCCACACAATGTTTGAGAGGTATCAGCTCTTGGGCCTCCACACAATTGTTAACAGGTCTCAGCTCTTGGGCCTCCACACAATTTCTAAGAGGTCTCAGCTCTTGGGCCTTAATACAATTTTCAAGAGGTCTCAGCTCTTGGGACTCCACACAATTTTTAAGAGGTCTCAGCTCTAAGCTTCCCTTACTGCTGGGGTGACACACTGTAACAAACCTCCTCCTGTAAGCTTCCCTTACTGCTGGGGTGACACAATGTAACAAACCTCCTCCTGTAAGCTTCCCTTACTGCTGGGGTGACACAATGTAAAAAAACCTCCTCCTGTAAGCTTCCCTTACTGCTGGGGTGACACACTGTAACAAACCTCCTCCTGTAAGCTTCCCTTACTGCTGGGGTGACACACTGTAACAAACCTCCTCCTGTAAGCTTCCCTTACTGCTGGGGTGACACACTGTAACAAACCTCCTCCTTTAAGCTTCCCTTACTGCTGGGGTGACACAATGTAACAAACCTCCTCCTGTAAGCTTCCCTGACTGCTGGGGTGACACACTGTAACAAACCTCCTTCTGTAAGCTTCCCTTACTGCTGGGGTGACACACTGTAACAAACCTCCTCCTTTAAGCTTCCCTTACTGCTGGGGTGACACACTGTAACAAACCTCCTCCTGTAAGCTTCCCTTACTGCTGGGGTGACACACTGTAACAAACCTCCTCCTTTAAGCTTCCCTTACTGCTGGGGTGACACAATGTAACAAACCTCCTCCTGTAAGCTTCCCTGACTGCTGGGGTGACACAATGTAACAAACCTCCTCCTGTAAGCTTCCCTTACTGCTGGGGTAACACACTGTAACAAACCTCCTCCTGTAAGCTTCCCTTACTGCTGGGGTGACACAATGTAACAAACCTCCTCCTGTAAGCTTCCCTGACTGCTGGGGTAACACACTGTAAAAAACCTCCTCCTGTAAGCTTCCCTTACTGCTGGGGTGACACAATGTAACAAACCTCCTCCTGTAAGCTTCCCTGACTGCTGGGGTGACACAATGTAACAAACCTCCTCCTGTAAGCTTCCCTTACTGCTGGGGTAACACACTGTAACAAACCTCCTCCTGTAAGCTTCCCTGACTGCTGGGGTGACACACTGTAACAAACCTCCTCCTGTAAGCTTCCCTTACTGCTGGGGTGACACACTGTAACAAACCTCCTCCTGTAAGCTTCCCTTACTGCTGGGGTGACACAATGTAACAAACCTCCTCCTGTAATCTTCCCTGACTGCTGGGGTGACACAATGTAACAAACCTCCTCCTGTAAGCTTCCCTTACTGCTGGGGTAACACACTGTAACAAACCTCCTCCTGTAAGCTTCCCTGACTGCTGGGGTGACACACTGTAACAAACCTCCTCCTGTAAGCTTCCCTTACTGCTGGGGTGACACACTGTAACAAACCTCCTCCTGTAAGCTTCCCTTACTGCTGGGATGACACACTGTAACAAACCTCCTCCTTTAAGCTTCCCTTACTGCTGGGGTGACACACTGTAACAAACCTCCTCCTTTAAGCTTCCCTTACTGCTGGGGTGACACAATGACACAAGAGGACATGTCTGACCACATCTCACACACACACACACACACACACACACACACACACACACACACACACAATGACAATTAGGGGTGGGGTCTATTTGTTTTCCCCCTTGCCTATGCCATCTGTGGTTGTCATAGGCAACGTGATTTTAAGGGGTGCAGAATTTTGTTCTTCTTTTTTGTACAGTTTGGCTTGGGGTCCATGGCAATGTAGAGGAAAGAAGGTTTCCTTGTCTTGTCTCACTTTACGTAGAAGTTATATTGTGTTTGGAGTGTATTGTTGAGTGGCTGTGATAGTGGCGTAATAGTGCGACTTGGGCGCGTTATATGCACCCAGACATGCTTCCCCTGCTGTCCCAGTTGCATTCCAGCAGTGTTGGCATCATTTTCTGATGTTTCAGGGTGGACTTGGTGACCTCCAAGTGGTTGAATTGAGATTTCCAAGTGGCGAGCATTTTTTTCCCATAGACTATAATGGGATTCGATAATCGGTCGAGTAGTCGAGTAACGCGGTCTATTCGAATCGAAATTCGAAATTTCGAATATTTCACTACTCGCTCATCTCTGTTCAGTACTAGAACTACCAACAATGGGTCCTCCACGGGGGAGGAGTTGAATATTATCACAAAGAGTTAAAATTTTATTACAGTGATTACAGTGGGGAAGCTCAAGGCTGATGGCATGTGGTAGACAATGGAGTTCATTTAGGACTAGGCCGCTAAAGGCCAATGGAACTGAAAGGGCTGAAGGAACATAGCTGTTTCACCAGAAGCAGTGTGCACGTCATAGTCAGGCGGACATAGCTACATAGTAACATATAGTTACTGTGGAGATTAGCTCTGGTAGGCGACCGGGTGTCAGCAGTATAGAGGCAGAGGCAAGCAGTTCAAAGTAAAGTCTGTGTTTATTTCACACATAAATCCACAACAGCATATGTCCAAACAGGTTACATCACCTTTTCAGGAAACAGCAGCATAAATGATTCAATCAGGCAAACAGCTTTTAGTCCTTGAGCAAACGTCCTGTTTACAGTCCAACTAGGCCTCAGGTCCGCATGAAACAGCCTCCACAGGAGATTTCAGCCAGGCTCACAGAGTCTCACTCCCATGTGAGCTCTAGACAAAGGAACCAGCACAGCTGATTCCCCAGGCTATTTAAACAGCCCGCAAAACCCGGACCTGGGTAGTGGGATGGAGTCCCACCCTGCTCTACTCCATCCCAGTAAAGCCGTCCCAGGTTAGCCTTTCGGCTATTCTAAATCATCAGCAGCAAACTGCCACCAGCAGCTGATGCTGGACAAATAAGCTATACGGCTTTACTGCACCAATGCCAGGTACATTGGTGCTACATACCTGCCGTCAATAACGGCCCCTTGCACCTTACCACATACCCCCCCCCCTTTGTTCAACCCTGAGGGGGTGGACACATGCCAAACAATGTGTTCTGGACAGGGCATCCGCGTTACCCAACAATCGTCCCGCTCTGTGCTCTACTGTAAACTTGAAGTTTTGTAATGACAAGAACCATCGGGTGACCCTGGCATTCCTGTCCTTAGCCTGGCACATCCACTTGAGGGGAGAGTGGTCCGTAATCAGACGGAACCTTCTCCCCAGCAAGTAGTAGCGAAGAGACTCCAGGGCCCATTTAATGGCCAAACACTCCCTCTCCACTATACTATACCGGGTCTCCGCGGGTGTCAATTTGCGACTCATGTAGACAACGGGGTGCTCCTCCCCGTTGACTTCCTGAGACAGTACAGCACCGAGACCTACCTCGGAGGCATCGGTCTGCACTATGAACTCCCTCTTAAAGTCGGGTGTCACCAACACCGGAGACCCACACAGGGCAGACTTCAAAGCGGAGAACGCTTTTTCGGCCTGTTCATTCCACTTCACCATGACAGACTTGCGTCCCTTTAACAGGTCTGTCAATGGTGCCGCTAGGGTGGCAAAATTGGGAATGAACCGCATATAATATCCCACCAACCCCAGAAATGACTTTACCTGGCGGGTGGTGTTAGGCCGGGGCCAGTTACGGATGGCTTCTAGTTTGTTCACCTGGGGCTTGACCACTCCTCGTCCAATCACATAGCCCAGGTATTTTGTTTCTTCTAGGCCTAAAGCACATTTTTTCGGGTTTGCCGTCAACCCAGCCTTCCTGAGGGAATCCACTACGGCCTGGACTTTGGGTAGGTGACTTTCCCAATCCGTGCTATGGATAATTATATCGTCCAGATATGCCGAAGCATACCGACGGTGTGGCCTGAGGACAATATCCATTAACCTTTGGAACGTAGCGGGAGCGCCGTGTAACCCAAAGGGTAACACCTTGTATTGGAACAGTCCCTCTGGTGTAATAAAGGCTGTTTTCTCCTTGGCAGCCTCAGTCAAGGGCACCTGCCAGTACCCTTTTGTGAGGTCCAAAACCGAAAAGTACCTGGCTTGGCCTAGCTTCTCAATGAGTTCATCTACCCGGGGCATAGGGTAGGCATCAAACTTCATTAAGTTTGCGGAAATCGTTACAGAACCGCAACGTACCATCGGGCTTGGGAATCAAGACTATGGGGCTGGCCCACTCACTCTTTGATTCTTCAATCACGTCTAACCGGAGCATTTGCTGCACTTCCTCCGCGATAGCTTGTCGCCGGGACTCAGGTACCCGGTAAGGCCTCAACCGGACCTTGACCTGAGGTTCCGTGACAACATCATGTTGGATGACCGAAGTGCGCCCAGGGAGTTCTGAAAACACGTCCGTGTTTCTGCTAATAAACTCCCTGGCTTCCTGAGTCTGTTTAGAGGAGAGGTTGTCGCCAGTTTTCACCTCGACTACTACTTCTCTACTAACAGACCGAGGAATGGGAAGCTCCACCCCCACCATACCTGGTCGGGGACTGTCACCCCCAGGGGTTTCCCTGTCTTTCCACAGTTTCAACAGGTTTACATGGTACACCTGCTCGGGCTTCCTCCGCCCAGGCTGATGTACCTTGTAAGTCACTTCCCCAACTTTTTCAATGACCTCATAGGGACCCTGCCACCTAGCTAGAAATTTACTGTCCACCGTGGGTACCAGAACCACAACTCTGTCACCGGGGTTAAAGTTCCGTACCCTGGCTTGCCGATTATAAACCCTGCTTTGGGCCCGCTGCGCTGCCTCCATGTGTTCTCTGACAAGCGGCAAGACGGTCGCTATCCGTTCCTGTAGCTGAGTCACGTACTCTACCACACTTTTGTGGGGTGTGGGTTGCTGTTCCCAGGCCTCCTTGGCTATATCCAACAGGCCCCGTGGATGTCGACCGTATAAGAGTTCGAAGGGCGAGAACCCCGTAGAGGCCTGGGGCACCTCTCGCACTGCGAACATCAGATAGGGCAGCAGCAAGTCCCAATTCTTCCCATCCTTGGCGACCACCCTTTTTAACATGGTCTTTAAAGTTTGATTAAACCGTTCTACTAGGCCGTCTGTTTGCGGGTGGTAAACGGATGTCCGCAACTGTTTCACCTGCAGCAGTTTACAGAGCTCTTTCATTACTTTCGACATAAACGGGGTACCTTGATCGGTCAGGACCTCTTTAGGCAGACCTACTCTGGAAAACATTTCCATAAGCTCCTTAGCAATGAGCTTGGCAGAGGTGTGACGCAGGGGCACTGCCTCAGGGTACCGCGTGGCATAGTCCAAGATCACCAGAATATGTTGGTGCCCTCTAGCGGATTTTGGCACTGGACCCACTAGATCCATGGCAATCCGCTCAAAGGGTACCTCAATAACTGGGAGAGGAACTAAGGGACCACGGTAATGAGGCTGAGGGCTGGTCATCTGACATGTTGGACAGGACTCACAATATCTCTCCACCTCCTTGTACACACTGGGCCAGTAGAATCGTTGTAAAACGCGGTCCAGTGTTTTCTGCTGGCCTAGGTGTCCACCCAGAACATGTTGGTGGGCCAAATCCAACACCAATTTGCGATATGAATTGGGTACCACCAATTGTTCCACCACCTCTTCACGTACCTTGTTTACTCGGTACAACATTTCCTGGTGAACCACAAAGCGAGGAAACTGTAACTCCGCCCCTGGCTGTTGTGGTTCACCTTCCACCTCAAGAACATTCTCCCAGGCCCGAGACAGGGTCGGGTCCTGGTGTTGAGCGGTACCAAAGTTAGTTGTGGAGACATGGAGATCTGCCAACTCTGGACCTGTTGTCAACTCTTCCACATCTCCAACCATAACATTTAGTGGGGTTGACTCCCCCTCTTCCATTTTAGGGATGGGCACCTCTTCCACGGTGCCTCCTGATTCCGGTTCCCAGGGCACCGGGGTCTCCCCTGAGTAGGGCCAGTCTATTGGGGACACACCCGCCTCGTGGGTTTCCGGAACTGCCAGCTTGGCCCACAGTGACCTGAACCCTGGAAAGTCTCTCCCAATAATCAGTTCATATGGGAGTTTAGCGGCGACAGCGACTTCATGTTTCCAGCTGCCGGAGACGGTGGTGAGAGACACTTGTGCTGTGGCATAGTCTCTCAAGTCCCCATGAATGCACAAAACCCCGGTTTTCCGCCCAGTGTACTCATCGGGCAGTACTAAGGCGGGTCTTGCCAGGGTAACCATACTCCCCGAGTCCAAAAGGGCCACAGCCAGGGTGTCTCCCACTTTCACCTGACAGAGGTGACTTTGCCCCACAAGCTCAGGGATACCGGCAGCACACAGCCTCCTGGCATACATGGAAGGGCGGTAACCAAAGTTTACATCCATGGGCTCCCCCTGGTGGGGACAATTGGCTCTGATATGTCCCGGCTCCTTACATCCCCAACACAACACTTGGGCAGGGACTTTGGGGGGTAGGTCCTGAGAGGGTTTAGGGGACACCACTCGCCTGAGCTGGGGCGGGGACCTCCGGGGTTTCCCCGAATCCCTCCTCATGGAGCCGCTTTGCAAGTTCCTGGTGGCCTCATATCGCTCCACTAGGTCCACCATCCCTAGTGCGTTGTCAGGGGATACCTGGCCAACCCAGTGCTGAAGAGGATGCGGTAAAGCCCTCCAAAACATGTCCGCCAGCAAGCGGTCCAAAATGGCAGTGGGGCTTAACAACTCCGGCTGCAGCCATTTTTGCAGCAGGTGCAGCAGTTTATAATACTGGGGTCGGGCGGGCTCTGCCGACTGGTAGCTCCACTGATGCACCCGCTGAGCCCGAACCCACACATTCACCCCCAGTCTCGCCAGTATCTCACCCTTCAGAGTCGGGTAGTCAGCGGCTTCGTCCTCTGGGAGATCAAACAACACCTGCTGGGGTCCAGACGCCAGAAATGGAGCGATGACATCAGCCCACTGGTCATGCGGCAACTTCTCCCTTGCAGCCACCTTTTCAAACACCGCCAGGTAAGTCTCCACGTCATCTGAAGGGGTCATTTTTGTGAGCGCCGAGCGGACAGCTTTCCGGGCATCAGGAATACTTTTGGGCGCACCTGCAGCTTGCTGCGCCATCATATGTTGCAAAAACAGCTGGTTGGTCTCATGCTGCTGCCTGTTGGCCTCCACGAGCGCTTTCACGACCGCCTCCATTTTGTCTGCAGTCCCAGGTAGCAGCCTGGCAGGTTTAATATAGGACATGCACAACAAAAAACTTTTTCGTCGGTTGCTCCTAGCAACGGCCTCACTGCTATGCCCGCATCCTCCACCAAATGTGGAGATTAGCTCTGGTAGGCGACCGGGTGTCAGCAGTATAGAGGCAGAGGCAAGCAGTTCAAAGTAAAGTCTGTGTTTATTTCACACATAAATCCACAACAGCATATGTCCAAACAGGTTACATCACCTTTTCAGGAAACAGCAGCATAAATGATTCAATCAGGCAAACAGCTTTTAGTCCTTGAGCAAACGTCCTGTTTACAGTCCAACTAGGCCTCAGGTCCGCATGAAACAGCCTCCACAGGAGATTTCAGCCAGGCTCACAGAGTCTCACTCCCATGTGAGCTCTAGACAAAGGAACCAGCACAGCTGATTCCCCAGGCTATTTAAACAGCCCGCAAAACCCGGACCTGGGTAGTGGGATGGAGTCCCACCCTGCTCTACTCCATCCCAGTAAAGCCGTCCCAGGTTAGCCTTTCGGCTATTCTAAATCATCAGCAGCAAACTGCCACCAGCAGCTGATGCTGGACAAATAAGCTATACGGCTTTACTGCACCAATGCCAGGTACATTGGTGCTACATACCTGCCGTCAATAACGGCCCCTTGCACCTTACCACATTACATACAGTTAAATAGTTAATATGGTTGAAAAAATACATATGTCCATCAAGTTCAACCAAGGGTGTTGGGGTAGGGGAAGTTATTTTCTATTTTATTTTATAGGGGGAAGTTATTTATTTTATTTTTTGTTTTTTTTTACTGATAACTGCTAATAGTAACTGTTAATGTTATTTTCTTCTAAATGAGCATCTAATCCTTTTTTTGAAGCTGTCAGTGGTTAATGCTGTAACAAGCTTCTGGGGGAGGCTATTCCTGTGGGGTTTGTTATTGCTTTGCCATCCCAGTGTATGCCCTTCCAAACATGCATGCACTCCCAAAACACATGCGCTCCTCAACTCACCCAAAGTGCCGGGGGAGAGAGGAGGAGGTGGGTGGCAGGTGACAATACCCCAAAGCACACGTGCACACTCACAAAGTGCATGTACGCACTCTCAAACATTCATGTGCACACTCCTATGCGCGCACTCCCAAAGCTTATGGACTCAATCCCAAAGCACTCAATCCCAAAGCGCATGTGCACACTTCCAAAGCGCATGCACAAACTCCTAAAGCGCATGCACACACTCCCAAAGTACATGCACATACTACCAAAGCGGAGAGAGGAGGAGGTGGGGCAGCAGACGGCGATACTCTTTCCTGGCATTGGCTGGGGGAGAGAGGAGGAGGTGGTCGTGTGTGCAGAGCTTTAATGCTGGGCCAGGAGGCACTTGCTGGTACCCTCTAAAGAAGAGTGCTGCAGCATCATCCCTAAAGCATTTTCTAAGTTGAAGGTGGGCAACCTAAGAAAATCCCTATTGCCGTGGACCCCTGAAATGGGCACCCAATTAACCCTTCAAAAGATTCTGTTTTTTTGATGCACTCAAGAGGATCTAAAGCCACCTGTTACTGCTGCAGAGAAAACTCCGGGGACCAGAGTGAGTACTTGAACATCCCTATTCCCCAGACACCTGTAGGCCCTTCATGCACTGTGGGTCTAGCCTAGGGTCGCCCCTGTTTTTCTACCTGTGACAGATTGGAGGATCAACTAGGTTCCTTCCACACCAGCAGCATGATATCTTTAGCTGGATACCCTCTAAAACTTTAAAAAGTCTGTCAGGCTTTAGATGCCATACCAAACTTTATATAGCTAATCAAGATTTCTTCCAAGATGCTTAGCATGCTTCACTAGCACCCACTTGTTAAGAAAATCAAAATGGTCATAAAAAAAATGTTATTGAGTTCCATATCCACCCACTAAGGTGAGGACCTTGATATATTTCCACCGCAGTTTTCATCTGCATGCAATCTGCTACTTCATTCATTCCATTTATGTTCATCCGCCAGCAGATTCTATATATTTACCAAGATCTCTGAATAGGAGTTGAAGACTTCATCTTTGCCAACCCTTAGATCTCTTCTTTTCAGTTAAAACTCCTAAGAGGTTCTTTTCATTTTCTCTGCTTATTCTTATATAGCGGGATCGGGTTAGGCGGTGTCAGCCAGCTGTTGTCAGCCATCTGCTGAATCTGAATGGTCTTAAATAAGCTGCAGCTGTGGGCTCGCTATGCGGTGGATTCAGAGATGGTCACTGCGCTGGCGGAATCTTGATTATATTTGCCAGGGTTATATTTTGTAAGATGGATAAATAAATCTTACAGTTTGTTTTCAATATATGGCGCCTTGCCTGCAGGTTTCTCGGCAGGAGAGAGAATACTGTAACTGAGTCTGGACTTTAGACAACGTGAACGCTGTTGTTTCTGAGTATTGAGTCTGGGACAGAACAATTTCTTCCACCAGAAAATGCAGGCACGGATGTGATGAATAGACTTTATTAGGATGTCCTTTGCAACCTGTTTAAGCTCCCAGTTTGCAACTCCTAAAACCAAACTCTAGCCAAAACATGCTTAAGCTTAAAAAGCCATAAGAAGCCTTTAGTGGCTTAGAGCTGCAGAGGCAGCAGCACTCGTTGTAATAAAACCCAGGCTGTGCATTTGACATTTTGCTGCTAAATCTCTCCTCCTCTTTACAATATAGCAAGAAGAGTCCTGCTGTCACATTGCAAAATGCTGCTCAGCTCCCTGATGTGATACATTGTAAAAGTCAGCAGTGTGGGTGCTGTTTACAATGTAAGAACGACAGCTTCCTGCTGAGATACATTATATAGCTGGCGAATGCATGCTATTAAAATGGAACTAGTTCACAGCTTACTTATAGCTTTCTGTAATGTGTGAGTGATCTCTCTGTCATTCTGTTGCAATGGAGATATGACTCTGATACCACATCTGCAGGCTGGTGCTTTACTGGTCACCTGCACTGCTAGGGTAGTTGGGGAAGCCTTCTAGGTAAGTTTGCTCTCAACCATCACAAACTAGAGTTGGCCCACACCATGGGGCAAAACAAGCATATGCAAGAGGCCATTTTGCCTTTTCTCTCACCGTCTCTGACCATGGGTGTTTTCTTCAAAGACTTGAAACCGTACTTAGTACACACTAAGTTTGGTTTAGTTTTGAGGGACATAAGAGGCCCCTGGTTCCATATTTACCTGTACCTATAGGGTGGTTTAAGTAGTTCTTGATGTAATTTTGTTCTCAAATTTCTTTTTGCTGTACATTTGTCAAAATTGAGTTTTCATAAACTAGAGTAGACCTTTGGGTCAAAAGGGAAGCTTGTTCCTCAGGACTCCTAATCCCAACCTGCCACCTTCTTGCCTTTCCCTTACCATCTCTGACCACAGGTGTTCTCTTCACCAAAGGACTGGAATCCATAGCACACTTAAACATTTGGTTTAGTTTAGAAGCCTTTAGTTCCTTTGAGCTAATCTGGTTTGATGTTCACCTGCCACTGTAGGCTAGTTGGGGTATAACACCAGGTAAAAATGCGTCCAACATTGCTGTACGTTTAATAAAAATGAGCTTTCATAAACTAAAGTAGATCTAGTCCAGGGGAAGACTGGCCATAGGGAAACCCAAGACATTTCCAGGTGGGCCTCACTGCTTTGCAGCCAGTTTGGACTTTGCTTCCTACACCTCTATCCAATTCCAGCCTACCTAGTCTACTTACTCCCCTGTACCTGGCCTAACTGTACCTCACCAGCCTATGTTGCCCTAAATGCTATAGCCTCATTACCATGGCTGGTAGATGGTAACCCCGGTCACATTATTTGACCCTACAACTCTGGAGGTTACAAACAGTTGTTTGGCTCCCACTGACATCACAGCATCTTAACCATAGGAATAACTACATAGAGCAGTGTTGTTGGAGGTGACAATAGTTCAGCTGGGAACTGAAATGTGTTGGTAGAGCCCCAGTGGAGTAGGCGCATTCAGGCTCTTTACTGGAGGTTACAAAATTGTGTCACATGCCACTGGCTTCACGATAGTAATATTTATACAGAGCTCTGTGCTTGGTGGTGACAATAAGTCAGCCAGGAACTGTTGTGTGTTGGAGAGTAGGGACATCCAAGTCCCAGTAGTGTAGACTGATCAGATCATTCCTGGATGTTACAAAACTGTTTGCCTCATACTCTGGTTTCCTTATATGAATATATGTACATATCTGTGGGGTTGGTGTTGACAAGGGATGACAGGAGAAAAGACTCAGCGGTGCAAACTCATGCAGGTCTTTACTGAAGGTTACAAACATGTTGTTCGGCTTGCCATCTTTTTACGATTTCACCTTAGGAATATCTGTACGGAGGTTTGTGTTTGCTGTTTCAGCCCCGCATTAATACATGTTGGAGGATAGGGGGCATTCTCTTGGAATTCGCAGACTGGATAAAGTCCCCAATGGTGTAGACTATAATGGAGGTAAAAAATGTGTTGTTTGGTTCATACTCTTCACTATAGGAATACCGTACATGTACACAGCAGTGTGGTTGGTGGCGGCAACAGTTCATCTAGGAACTGTTGTCTGTTGATGGAGATGGGACCTCCATTCGGAAGTCCTGGACAGGCTAAAGTAGGCCCTTACATGGGATTACTAAAGTGCTGTTTTACTCCTGTGTCTTCATCATGAGGATATCTGTACAGAGCAGCGTCGTTGGTGGTGTGATGTTTTGGTGCAGAGGGGGCCCCTTATAGATGTCGTGGACAAGAAAATGCCCCAGTAGTGCAGGTCTTGACTGGATGTTGCAAATGTGTTTGGCTTGACTTCTGGTGGATTCACCATTGGATCTCTACAAAGCAGCGTGGTTGGTGGCGACTAGGGATGAGCGAATCGATCTGGACGAACCCGGATTTGATCCGAATTTCAGGAAAAATTCGATTCGGATCGAATCCGAATTTCCCCCCGATTCGATCGCTCGAAGTTTTCCTTTAACATCCATTCATTTACATTACAGGCATTCTAAGATGGCGGACGGGACATGTCCAGACATCAACCCCGCGCCAGTGCAAGCTGGGACAGTCACATGCAGCCTATCAGCAGCCAGCAAGCCCGGTGACGTCACAGCGATATTTAAGGCCGGCCATCTTGCTTTCCAGCATCATTTCTCTATTGCATTCGTGACAGACAGAACGCTGTGTAGCTGAGGGAGAGACAGACAGTTAGACAGGCAGGGACAGACAGGGACAGGCTGGAGACAGGCAGGAGACAGACAGGAGACAGACAGAAAGTAAGCGAAAAACAGGGAAAGGAAGGGAAAATCGGAGGCTGTCAGTTTTTTTTTTTTTTCATCCAGCCTGCTTTGTTAGCGTTTTCAGGCTGCTTACACTAACTAACAGTGCATATATACTGAACTGATCTTAAGTCTGCTGTGAGGCATCCCATTCTGTGACTACACCAGCCTCTATTTAATAGCATAATAACCATTTGCACTTATTCTCATAGAAATCAGGCCTGATAAAGACACTTTTGCTGGGCATGCTCTCTGGTTTTTGTGGCATCCCATTCTGTGACAACACCAGCCTCTATTTAATAGCATAATAACCATTTGCACTTATTCTCATAGAAATCAGGCCTGATAAAGACACTTTTGCTGGGCATAGCACTACTGGTTTTTGTGGCATCCCATTCTGTGTCAACACCAGCCTCTATTTAATAGCATAATAACCATTTGCACTTATTCTCATAGAAATCAGGCCTGATAAAGACACTTTTGCTGGGCATAGTACTACTGGATCTTTTTTGGGGGCATCCCATTCTGTGACAACACCAGCCTCTATTTAATAGCATAATAACCATTTGCACTTATTCTCATAGAAATCAGGCCTGATAAAGACACTTTTGCTGGGCATAGTACTACTGGATCTTTTTTGGGGGCATCCCATTCTGTGACAACACCAGCCTCTATTTAATAGCATAATAACCATTTGCACTTATTCTCATAGAAATCAGGCCTGATAAAGACACTTTTGCTGGGCATAGTACTACTGGATCTTTTTTGGGGGCATCCCATTCTGTGACAACACCAGCCTCTATTTAATAGCATAATAACCATTTGCACTTATTCTCATAGAAATCAGGCCTGATAAAGACACTTTTGCTGGGCATAGTACTACTGGATCTTTTTTGGGGGCATCCCATTCTGTGACTAAAGCAGCCTCTGTTTAAGACCATATAAGCATTTGCTCTTATCATATTTGAAATTAGCCTGATAAAGACACTTTTGCTGGGCATAGTACTACTGGATCTTTTTTTGGGGCATCCCATTCTGTGACTAAAGCAGCCTCTGTTTAAGACCATATAAGCATTTGCTCTTATCATATTTGAAATTAGGCCTGATAAAGACACTTTTGCTGTGCATGCTCTCTGGTTTTTGTGGCATCCCATTCTGTGACAACACCAGCCTCTATTTAATAGCATAATAACCATTTGCACTTATTCTCATAGAAATTAGGCCTGATAAAGACACTTTTGCTGGGCATAGTACTACTGGATCTTTTTTGGGGGCATCCCATTCTGTGACAACACCAGCCTCTATTTAATAGCATAATAACCATTTGCACTTATTCTCATAGAAATCAGGCCTGATAAAGACACTTTTGCTGGGCATAGCAATACTGGTTTTTGTGGCACCCCATTCTGTGACAACACCAGCCTCTATTTAATAGCATAATAACCATTTGCACTTATTCTCATAGAAATCAGGCCTGATAAAGACACTTTTGCTGGGCATAGTACTACTGGATCTTTTTTGGGGGCATCCCATTCTGTGACAACACCAGCCTCTATTTAATAGCAATATAACCATTTGCACTTATTCTCATAGAAATCAGGCCTGATAAAGACACTTTTGCTGGGCATAGTACTACTGGATCTTTTTTGGGGGCATCCCATTCTGTGACAACACCAGCCTCTATTTAATAGCATAATAACCATTTGCACTTATTCTCATAGAAATCAGGCCTGATAAAGACACTTTTGCTGGGCATAGTACTACTGGATCTTTTTTGGGGGCATCCCATTCTGTGACAACACCAGCCTCTATTTAATAGCATAATAACCATTTGCACTTATTCTCATAGAAATCAGGCCTGATAAAGACACTTTTGCTGGGCATAGTACTACTGGATCTTTTTTGGGGGCATCCCATTCTGTGACAACACCAGCCTCTATTTAATAGCATAATAACCATTTGCACTTATTCTCATAGAAATCAGGCCTGATAAAGACACTTTTGCTGGGCATAGTACTACTGGATCTTTTTTGGGGGCATCCCATTCTGTGACAACACCAGCCTCTATTTAATAGCAATATAACCATTTGCACTTATTCTCATAGAAATCAGGCCTGATAAAGACACTTTTGCTGGGCATAGTACTACTGGATCTTTTTTGGGGGCATCCCATTCTGTGACAACACCAGCCTCTATTTAATAGCATAATAACCATTTGCACTTATTCTCATAGAAATCAGGCCTGATAAAGACACTTTTGCTGGGCATAGTACTACTGGATCTTTTTTGGGGGCATCCCATTCTGTGACAACACCAGCCTCTATTTAATAGCAATATAACCATTTGCACTTATTCTCATAGAAATCAGGCCTGATAAAGACACTTTTGCTGGGCATAGTACTACTGGATCTTTTTTGGGGGCATCCCATTCTGTGACAACACCAGCCTCTATTTAATAGCATAATAACCATTTGCACTTATTCTCATAGAAATCAGGCCTGATAAAGACACTTTTGCTGGGCATAGTACTACTGGATCTTTTTTGGGGGCATCCCATTCTGTGACAACACCAGCCTCTATTTAATAGCATAATAACCATTTGCACTTATTCTCATAGAAATCAGGCCTGATAAAGACACTTTTGCTGGGCATAGTACTACTGGATCTTTTTTGGGGGCATCCCATTCTGTGACAACACCAGCCTCTATTTAATAGCATAATAACCATTTGCACTTATTCTCATAGAAATCAGGCCTGATAAAGACACTTTTGCTGGGCATAGTACTACTGGATCTTTTTTGGGGGCATCCCATTCTGTGACAACACCAGCCTCTATTTAATAGCATAATAACCATTTGCACTTATTCTCATAGAAATTAGGCCTGATAAAGACACTTTTGCTGGGCATAGTACTACTGGATCTTTTTTGGGGGCATCCCATTCTGTGACAACACCAGCCTCTATTTAATAGCATAATAACCATTTGCACTTATTCTCATAGAAATCAGGCCTGATAAAGACACTTTTGCTGGGCATAGTACTACTGGATCTTTTTTGGGGGCATCCCATTCTGTGACTAAAGCAGCCTCTGTTTAAGACCATATAAGCATTTGCTCTTATCATATTTGAAATTAGCCTGATAAAGACACTTTTGCTGGGCATAGTACTACTGGATCTTTTTTGGGGGCATCCCATTCTGTGACTAAAGCAGCCTCTGTTTAAGACCATATAAGCATTTGCTCTTATCATATTTGAAATTAGGCCTGATAAAGACACTTTTGCTGTGCATGCTCTCTGGTTTTTGTGGCATCCCATTCTGTGACAACACCAGCCTCTATTTAATAGCATAATAACCATTTGCACTTATTCTCATAGAAATTAGGCCTGATAAAGACACTTTTGCTGGGCATAGTACTACTGGATCTTTTTTGGGGGCATCCCATTCTGTGACAACACCAGCCTCTATTTAATAGCATAATAACCATTTGCACTTATTCTCATAGAAATCAGGCCTGATAAAGACACTTTTGCTGGGCATAGCACTACTGGTTTTTGTGGCATCCCATTCTGTGACAACACCAGCCTCTATTTAATAGCATAATAACCATTTGCACTTATTCTCATAGAAATCAGGCCTGATAAAGACACTTTTGCTGGGCATAGTACTACTGGATCTTTTTTGGGGGCATCCCATTCTGTGACAACACCAGCCTCTATTTAATAGCATAATAACCATTTGCACTTATTCTCATATAAATCAGGCCTGATAAAGACACTTTTGCTGGGCATAGTACTACTGGATCTTTTTTGGGGGCATCCCATTCTGTGACTAAAGCAGCCTCTGTTTAAGACCATATAAGCATTTGCTCTTATCATATTTGAAATTAGCCTGATAAAGACACTTTTGCTGGGCATAGTACTACTGGATCTTTTTTGGGGGCATCCCATTCTGTGACTAAAGCAGCCTCTGTTTAAGACCATATAAGCATTTGCTCTTATCATATTTGAAATTAGGCCTGATAAAGACACTTTTGCTGTGCATGCTCTCTGGTTTTTGTGGCATCCCATTCTGTGACAACACCAGCCTCTATTTAATAGCATAATAACCATTTGCACTTATTCTCATAGAAATTAGGCCTGATAAAGACACTTTTGCTGGGCATAGTACTACTGGATCTTTTTTGGGGGCATCCCATTCTGTGACAACACCAGCCTCTATTTAATAGCATAATAACCATTTGCACTTATTCTCATAGAAATCAGGCCTGATAAAGACACTTTTGCTGGGCATAGCACTACTGGTTTTTGTGGCATCCCATTCTGTGACAACACCAGCCTCTATTTAATAGCATAATAACCATTTGCACTTATTCTCATAGAAATCAGGCCTGATAAAGACACTTTTGCTGGGCATAGTACTACTGGATCTTTTTTGGGGGCATCCCATTCTGTGACAACACCAGCCTCTATTTAATAGCATAATAACCATTTGCACTTATTCTCATATAAATCAGGCCTGATAAAGACACTTTTGCTGGGCATAGTACTACTGGATCTTTTTTGGGGGCATCCCATTCTGTGACAACACCAGCCTCTATTTAATAGCATAATAACCATTTGCACTTATTCTCATAGAAATCAGGCCTGATAAAGACACTTTTGCTGGGCATAGTACTACTGGAACTTTTTTGGGGGCATCCCATTCTGTGACAACACCAGCCTCTATTTAATAGCATAATAACCATTTGCACTTATTCTCATAGAAATCAGGCCTGATAAAGACACTTTTGCTGGGCATAGTACTACTGGATCTTTTTTGGGGGCATCCCATTCTGTGACAACACCAGCCTCTATTTAATAGCATAATAACCATTTGCACTTATTCTCATAGAAATCAGGCCTGATAAAGACACTTTTGCTGGGCATAGTACTACTGGATCTTTTTTGGGGGCATCCCATTCTGTGACAACACCAGCCTCTATTTAATAGCATAATAACCATTTGCACTTATTCTCATAGAAATCAGGCCTGATAAAGACACTTTTGCTGGGCATAGTACTACTGGATCTTTTTTGGGGGCATCCCATTCTGTGACAACACCAGCCTCTATTTAATAGCATAATAACCATTTGCACTTATTCTCATAGAAATCAGGCCTGATAAAGACACTTTTGCTGGGCATAGTACTACTGGATCTTTTTTGGGGGCATCCCATTCTGTGACTAAAGCAGCTTCTGTTTAAGACCATATAACCATTTGCTCTTATTATATTTATATTATAAGACACTTTTGCTGGGCATAGGCGTACTGCTGCCTGCCAGGTGCACTTCTGTTGAGGCATCCCATTCTGTAACATAGCATACCCCTCTTTATTTACACTAAGCAGCTCTCTTATTTACACTAAGCAGGCCTGTTGGAGGCTGAGTGTTACTGCTCACTTTTGGTGTGCATTATATTCTGTTTCATATAGACCCACCGCTGCCCGGGGGATCTTAAAATATCACCTACTACCACGCCAGTTAGACTATGTCGGGCAGACAAGTGCCTGGAAGTGAAAAGAGGAGTGGCAGAGGCCAAGATTCCGCAGGCAGAGCTCGCATCAGACTGGGGGCCAGTAGCAGCAGGAGTCACGCTGAGAGACCTAATCTGCCAGTATCTGCTAGCGGTCGGGTCTCCACCAGTAACGCATCTGCCGTGGTAGATTGGTTGACGCGCTCATCAACAACATCATCACAACTTACGTCTGAGACCCCCAGTCTAGGGTCGGTAGGTTCCTCTGACACAACCCTGAGTTGGCATGCCCCGAGAGCAGTCCCTGTCCTCCCATTGCCTCTGTCCTACGCCGTTCCCTCCCCCAGCGACGTATCCTATGCTTTGGGTTCAGCTCCACTCTTTAGTGAGGAGGACCATCAGATAGAGGACAGTCAGCAGCTACTGCCCAGCCAAGAAATGGAGGTGGCTTCTCTAGCTAGGCAGACAAATAGTGATGTGGACAGTGTCGTGGGTGCTGCGAGCGTTCCAGCTCCTGCGCCAGACACTGTTGACGAATCCACGAACATCAGTGACGTACAGCCACAACTCGGTGATGATGATGATGATGACGATGAAGCCGATCGCACTTGGGAGCCGGGTGATGAAGGGGCTTCATCGTCATCATCAGGAGAAGAGGGGCGCAGGTTGCCCCGGAGTCAGCAGCTGAGGCAGCAAGGTGGTAGCAGTCAGCATGGGGGCACAATTCCAAAGGCTGGAGCCGGCCGGGGCCGGGGTAGAGCACCTGCTGTGCGGCAGTCTACCTTATCGGGAGGTAGTGGAGCAGGGGTTCCTGGAGTTGGCAACAGCAGCAGTGAATCAGTGAGGCCAGGGGGTGGGAAAAGTAGCTACTCGGCAGTGTGGCAGTTTTTCCCGAGGCATCCGCAGGAGGGTAACATGGCCACATGCAAGATATGTAGGCAAAAGGTGAAGCGTGGCCAGGGTCCAAATGTTGGCACCACGGCCCTGCGTCAACATATGATGCGTCACCATAAAACGACCTGGGAGAACCGAGGCTCCCAAGGGGTGGTCCAGACTGCTTCCTCACCAAGTGAGCTCCCAATTTCTGCCAGCCAAGGCTCCAGCACCTCAGCCGAAGGCAGCTGTGCGTCATACCCATCCTCTGTCGCTCCTGCTCCTCCTCCTCCTCCTCCAAGTCATGCATCCCGCCAGCAATCCATCAGCGAAGCCATGTCCAAGAGACAGCAGTATGCGCCCACTCATCCTACGGCGCAGAAGCTGAATGTGCTCCTGTCCAAGTTGCTGGTGCTGCAGTCGCTCCCTTTTCAGGTGGTGGAATCTGCACCTTTCAGAGAACTGATGGCTTGTGCCGAGCCGAGGTGGAGAGTCCCAAGCCGTCATTTCTTTGCCAAGAAGGCAGTACCAGCGCTGCACACTTTTGTTGAACAGAAGGTGGGCCAGTCCTTGAGCCTGTCGGTGTGTAGCAAAATACATGGCAGCGCCGACATCTGGAGCTGTAACTACGGTCAGGGGCAGTACATGTCGTTTACGGCCCACTGGGTGAATGTGGTCCCTTTGCAGCAGCAACTTGGACAGGTCACGCCGCTTCGGCCTCCGCGCTCTCTGCCCATTGGGCCTGTGACACCGTGCGACTCGGCCTCCTCATCCTCCGCCATCTCCTCACCCTCCACTGTAGGCTCAAGTCTCAGTGCCCCTCCAGTCTACCATGTGTGCAGGGCACAGAGGTGTCACGCAGTGCTTCACATGGTTTGTCTTGGCGAACGGAGTCACACAGGGGAGGAACTGCTTAAATGTATTCATCAGGAAATCCAAACATGGCTTACTCCGAGAAAACTTAAAATGGGAATCATGGTTACCGACAATGGGAAGAACATTTTGTCTGCGCTGCGCCAAGGAAGCCCGACCCATGCCCCCTGCATGGCTCACGTCTTCAATCTGGTTGTCAAGCGGTTTCTGAAGTGTTCCCCCCATCTGCAGGACATCCTAACAACTTCAAGGAAATTTTGCATGCACTTCAGCCACTCCTACACCGCCAAACACACCCTTCTTGAGCTACAGCGTCAGAATGGTATCCCCCAACATAGTCTGATTTGCGATGTTTCCACCCGTTGGAATTCCACCCTTCACATGTTGGACCGATTATATGAACAGAGAAAAGCCATCATGGATTTCCTGATGATCCAAGCAGATAGGGGGACTCCCCTGTGTAACTTCAATGTCAACCAGTGGCAGCTCATACGTGACACCTGCCGTTTGCTCAGGCCCTTTGAGGAAGCCACTTTATTTGTCAGTCGGCAGGATTACGGGATGAACGACGTGATTCCACTGCTTCATGTACTACAGCACATGTTGGAAACCATGGCTGGTCAGGGCACTGGAGACATGGCGTTTACATCTTACGGCCACATGAACCCCGTTGGAGCTGAACTGGAGGAGGAGGAGGAAGAGGAGGAGGAGGAGTTGCCCAGCAAAACAGTTTAGGCTTGGCGAAATGGCTGGTTTATCTAGTCAGCGGACAGGAGAGGAGGAGCAGGAGCAGCCAGAGGAGCTAGAGGTTTTTGAGGAAGGCGAGACAGAGGACCCGGGCACACCGTGGCAGTATGCAGTGGAGATGGAGACAGGTAGTCCATCCGAGTCACTTGCGCAAATGGCACGAAGCATGCTCACGTGCTTGCGTAGTGACCCCAGAATTGTTTCCATCTGTCGGCGGGATGACTTCTGGCTGTCCACCTTATTGGACCCTCGCTTCCGACACAAAATGGGGGCATTTTTTAAACCCACCGAGAGGGAGGACAAACTCAACTACTACAAAGACATTCTACGTAGGCAGTTGGCCGATGCCTATCTGCGCCATGGTCCATACTCTCGCAGGTCTGACTCGAGGGGACCTCTGCGCTCACCTTCCACTGCCATGGCCGCTGGGGGGGTTGGCAGGAGCAGCAGCAGCAGCTCCATCAGCAGCAGCAGCCTCAGTCTTCAGTCGCTAATGAGTAGCTTTCTACACCCGCATAGTGAGGCTACTCATGAGCAGCAGGAAGACCTGGAGCAGGACCTCAACCAGCAGGTCATGTCATACTTTGACATGACCATGCCAACACACCTTGAGGATGCGCTGGACTTCTGGGCAGCCAAACTTGATTTGTGGCCGCAACTAGCAGAGTTTGCCCTGGAAAAGCTGTCCTGCCCGGCAAGTAGCGTGCCATCTGAGCGGGTGTTTAGTGCGGCGGGGGCCATAGTTACGGCGAGGAGAACTCGTCTGTCAACTAAAAATGTGGAGAGACTCACCTTTGTCAAAATGAATCAGGGATGGATCAGCCAGGATTTCCACCCACCAATGCCTGATGCATGCGACTAGATTCAGCATGGTGCCACGTTTTACACTTTCCAAATGGTGCAAAACATATTTATGTCTTTAGGCCATTTTTTGGGCTCCTGCTGCTGCTGCTGCCAACTTCTGCCAAATCCAGGGTGTGATTCATCCAATTTTTGGGCTCCTGAAGCCAACTCCAGTGTATATTTGGGCTCCTGCTGCTGCTACTGCCAACTTCTGCCAACTCCAGGGTGTGATTCATCCAATTTTTGGGCTCCTGAAGCCAACTCCAGTGTATATTTGGGCTCCTGCTGCTGCTGCTGCCAACTCCAGGGTGTGATTCATCCAATTTTTGGGCTACTGAAGCCAACTCCAGTGTATATTTGGGCTCCTGCTGCTGCTGCTGCCAACTCCTGCCAACTCCAGGGTGTGATTCATCCAATTTTTGGGCTCCTGAAGCCAACTCCAGTGTATATTTGGGCTCCTGATGCTGCTGCTGCCAACTCCAGGGTGTGATTCATCCAATTTTTGGGCTCCTGAAGCCAACTCCAGTGTATATTTGGGCTCCTGCTGCTGCTACTGCCAACTTCTGCCAACTCCAGGGTGTGATTCATCCAATTTTTGGGCTCCTGAAGCCAACTCCAGTGTATATTTGGGCTCCTGCTGCTGCTGCTGCCAACTCCAGGGTGTGATTCATCCAATTTTTGGGCTCCTGAAGCCAACTCCAGTGTATATTTGGGCTCCTGCTGCTGCTGCCAACTTCTGCCAACTCCAGGGTGTGATTCATCCAATTTTTGGGCTCCTGAAGCCAACTCCAGTGTATATTTGGGCTCCTGCTGCTGCTGCTGCCAACTCCAGGGTGTGATTCATCCAATTTTTGGGCTACTGAAGCCAACTCCAGTGTATATTTGGGCTCCTGCTGCTGCTGCTGCTGCCAACTTCTGCCAACTCCAGGGTGTGATTCATCCAATTTTTGGGCTCCTGAAGCCAACTCCAGTGTATATTTGGGCTCCTGCTGCTGCTGCTGCCAACTCCAGGGTGTGATTCATCCAATTTTTGGGCTCCTGAAGCCAACTCCAGTGTATATTTGGGCTCCTGCTGCTGCTACTGCCAACTTCTGCCAACTCCAGGGTGTGATTCATCCAATTTTTGGGCTCCTGAAGCCAACTCCAGTGTATATTTGGGCTCCTGCTGCTGCTGCTGCCAACTCCAGGGTGTGATTCATCCAATTTTTGGGCTCCTGAAGCCAACTCCAGTGTATATTTGGGCTCCTGCTGCTGCTGCTGCCAACTTCTGCCAACTCCAGGGTGTGATTCATCCAATTTTTGGGCTCCTGAAGCCAACTCCAGTGTATATTTGGGCTCCTGCTGCTGCTACTGCCAACTTCTGCCAACTCCAGGGTGTGATTCATCCAATTTTTGGGCTCCTGAAGCCAACTCCAGTGTATATTTGGGCTCCTGCTGCTGCTGCTGCCAACTCCAGGCTGTGATTCATCCAATTTTTGGGCTCCTGAAGCCAACTCCAGTGTATATTTGGGCTCCTGCTGCTGCTGCTGCCAACTTCTGCCAACTCCAGGGTGTGATTCATCCAATTTTTGGGCTCCTGAAGCCAACTCCAGTGTATATTTGGGCTCCTGCTGCTGCTGCTGCCAACTCCAGGGTGTGATTCATCCAATTTTTGGGCTCCTGAAGCCAACTCCAGTGTATATTTGGGCTCCTGCTGCTGCTACTGCCAACTTCTGCCAACTCCAGGGTGTGATTCATCCAATTTTTGGGCTCCTGAAGCCAACTCCAGTGTATATTTGGGCTCCTGCTGCTGCTGCTGCCAACTCCAGGGTGTGATTCATCCAATTTTTGGGCTCCTGAAGCCAACTCCAATGTATATTTGGGCTCCTGCTGCTGCTGCTGCTGCCAACTTCTGCCAACTCCAGGGTGTGATTCATCCAATTTTTGGGCTCCTGAAGCCAACTCCAGTGTATATTTGGGCTCCTGCTGCTGCTGCTGCTGCTGCCAACTTCTGCCAACTCCAGGGTGTGATTCATCCAATTTTTGGGCTCCTGAAGCCAACTCCAGTGTATATTTGGGCTCCTGCTGCTGCTGCTGCCAACTCCAGGCTGTGATTCATCCAATTTTTGGGCTCCTGAAGCCAACTCCAGTGTATATTTGGGCTCCTGCTGCTGCTGCTGCTGCCAACTTCTGCCAACTCCAGGGTGTGATTCATCCAATTTTTGGGCTCCTGAAGCCAACTCCAGTGTATATTTGGGCTCCTGCTGCTGCTGCTGCCAACTCCTGCCAACTCCAGGGTGTGATTCATCCAATTTTTGGGCTCCTGAAGCCAACTCCAGTGTATATTTGGGCTCCTGCTGCTGCTGCTGCTGCCAACTTCTGCCAACTCCAGGGTGTGATTCATCCAATTTTTGGGCTCCTGAAGCCAACTCCAGTGTATATTTGGGCTCCTGCTGCTGCTGCTGCCAACTCCAGGGTGTGATTCATCCAATTTTTGGGCTCCTGAAGCCAACTCCAGTGTATATTTGGGCTCCTGCTGCTGCTGTCAACTCCTGCCAACTCCAGGGTGTTATTCATCCAATTTTTGGGCTCCTGAAGCCAACTCCAGTGTATATTTGGGCTCCTGCTGCTGCTGCTGTCAACTCCTGCCAACTCCAGGGTGTGATTCATCCAATTTTTGGGCTCCTGAAGCCAACTCCAGTGTATATTTGGGCTCCTGCTGCTGCTGCTGCTGCCAACTCCAGGGTGTGATTCATCCAATTTTTGGGCTACTGAAGCCAACTCCAGTGTATATTTGGGCTCCTGCTGCTGCTGCTGCCAACTTCTGCCAACTCCAGGGTGTGATTCATCCAATTTTTGGGCTCCTGAAGCCAACTCCAGTGTATATTTGGGCTCCTGCTGCTGCTACTGCCAACTTCTGCCAACTCCAGGGTGTGATTCATCCAATTTTTAGGCTCCTGAAGCCAACTCCAGTGTATATTTGGGCTCCTGCTGCTGCTGCCAACTTCTGCCAACTCCAGGGTGTGACTCATCCAATTTTTGGGCTCCTGAAGCCAACTCCAGTGTATATTTGGGCTCCTGCTGCTGCTGCTGCTGCCAACTTCTGCCAACTCCAGGGTGTGATTCATCCAATTTTTGGGCTCCTGAAGACAACTCCAGTGTATATTTGGGCTCCTGCTGCTGCTGCTGTCAACTCCTGCCAACTCCAGGGTGTGATTCATCCAATTTTTGGGCTCCTGAAGCCAACTCCAGTGTATATTTGGGCTCCTGCTGCTGCTGCTGTCGACTCCTGCCAACTCCAGGGTGTGATTCATCCAATTTTTGGGCTCCTGAAGCCAACTCCAGTGTATATTTGGGCTCCTGCTGCTGCTGCCAACTTCTGCCAACTCCAGGGTGTGATTCATCCAATTTTTGGGCTCCTGAAGCCAACTCCAGTGTATATTTGGGCTCCTGCTGCTGCTGCTGCCAACTCCAGGGTGTGATTCATCCAATTTTTGGGCTCCTGAAGCCAACTCCAGGGTCTCTTTAATGTAATATTTGGGCTCCTGCTGCTGCTACTGTCAACTTCTGCCAACTCCAGGGTGTGATTCATCCAATTGTTGGGCTCCTGAAGCCAACCCCAGTGTCACTTTAAAGTAATATTTGGGCTCCTGCTGCTGCTGCTGCTGTCAACTCCTGCCAACTCCAGGGTGTGATTCATCCAATTTTTGGGCTCCTGAAGCCAACTCCAGTGTATATTTGGGCTCCTGCTGCTGCTACTGCCAACTTCTGCCAACTCCAGGGTGTGATTCATCCAATTTTTGGGCTCCTGAAGACAACTCCAGTGTATATTTGGGCTCCTGCTGCTGCTGCTGTCAACTCCTGCCAACTCCAGGGTGTGATTCATCCAATTTTTGGGCTCCTGAAGCCAACTCCAGTGTATATTTGGGCTCCTGCTGCTGCTGCTGTCAACTCCTGCCAACTCCAGGGTGTGATTCATCCAATTTTTGGGCTCCTGAAGCCAACTCCAGTGTATATTTGGGCTCCTGCTGCTGCTGCTGCTGCCAACTTCTGCCAACTCCAGGGTGTGATTCATCCAATTTTTGGGCTCCTGAAGCCAACTCCAGTGTATATTTGGGCTCCTGCTGCTGCTGCTGCTGCCAACTTCTGCCAACTCCAGGGTGTGATTCATCCAATTTTTGGGCTCCTGAAGCCAACTCCAGTGTATATTTGGGCTCCTGCTGCTGCTGCTGTCAACTCCTGCCAACTCCAGGGTGTGATTCATCCAATTTTTGGGCTCCTGAAGCCAACTCCAGTGTATATTTGGGCTCCTGCTGCTGCTGCCAACTCCTGCCAACTCCAGGGTGTGATTCATCCAATTTTTGGGCTCCTGCTGCTGCCAACTCCAGTGTCTCTTTAAAGCAATGTTTGGGCTCCTTCTGCCCCTCATAGTGATGCCACTTCAACTCTCTGCAATTGTGCCGCTCTGCGATTCTATTAGCGATGCCTCTGATCTGCATGTGATATTTATTCAAAGTATTATTTAACTAACCCAGCACGCATCCTGTGCGTGTTACAGCAAGGCTGAATGGTTTACAACCCTATTGAGAATCTAGGAGGCTCAGAAATAGCCGTTTTTAATAGCGATTCGTCGCGAATTTATTCGGGTCGAATCGATTTTTGTCGGAAAATTCGGCGAATCAGTCGAATCGAATTTTTCAAAAGTTCGCTCATCTCTAGTGGCGACAATAGTTCAGACGAGAACTGTTGTCTGTTGATGTTATTAAAGCATTGTCTTATACTCTGGTGGGTTCATCATATGAATATCTGTACACAGCAGTGTGGTTGGTGGTATGGTGTTTTGGTACAGAGTGAACCTTCTTTTAGTCATTGTAAACAGTAAAAAGCCCCAGTAGTGCAGACTCATGCAGGTCTTTACTGGAGGTTCCAAATTGTTGTTTGGCTTGCCCTCTGGTGGCTTCATCAAACTTTAATTTGCAAATAGAACATCAGACTTATCTTTTATATTCTTTCCATTAGAAATGTGGCAGCAGTCTAAAGTGCAGCCCTCAAGGCATGGAATTACATGGGGTCTTACATCCAGCACTGAGAAGACTTGCTCAGGATCCTCGAAAATCAATTCACGCTCAACTAAAGCAGGATCTGACTCAGCAATTAGAATTCCCAAAACATTAAAATTCCTGTCAAGTGGAGAAACAGACCCCCCCCCCAGGCTCTGCTCCATGCTCAGTTGGTGATATATCATCCTTATACTGCCACTAGAACACATGAAGCAAACACAATTTCATGACCAAGGAAAACAAACTCCAGTTTTAACCCTAACAATTAAAGTGAGCAGAGCATCTTTGGCCTAATCCAGCACCACCATTCTATCCATACCAAGATCTTTCCAGCGACACTTCACACCTAGCCATTTGCATTGCACTGTAAGAAGTGCAAATACAGCACATGCCATAAAATTGTACGACTGCACAGGTAAAGTGCATGTACCATATTTTGCCATCATGGCTTGGTTTCCCAGTAGCTCACTGCTGGCTTCAGATCCTCAACACGACCTTCTGACCCATCCCAGCCACCTCAACAACCTTAACAATATCTCTAAAACATTGCCATCACCTTCTGGTCTATTGCAGCCACCTTCTGGTCATCAGCATCATCTAAAAATCTCCACCACTGCCTTTTGGACTATCATAGCCACCTTATGGTCCACAGCACAATATCCAGACCCTCACCTCAGGCTTCATCTGCATTTTCTCTTGGCCCTCAACACTATCTCCAGATCCTTGCCACTGGATATCACAGCCATTGCCTGGTCTTCAGAAATGGCAGCCCTAGCGGATACTGCTCTCCCTAACAGCCGGGCGGACAGCCCAGCTAGTGAGTGGGTGGTTGGGACTGCAGGTAGGACTAGATAGTTAGTGGTAATAGGTAGAGATGAGCGAGTAGTGAAATATTCGAAATTTCGATTCGAATAGACCGCGTTACTCGACTACTCGACCGAATATCGAATCCCATTATAGTCTATGGGAAAAAAATGCTCGCCACTTGGAAATCTCAATTCGACCACTTGGAGGTCACCAAGTCCACCCTGAAACATCAGAAAATGATGCCAACACTGCTGGAATGCAACTGGGACAGCAGGGGAAGCATGTCTGGGTGCATATAACGTGCCCAAGTCGCACTATTACGCCACTATCACAGCCACTCAACAATACACTCCAAACACAATATAACTTCTACGTAAAGTGAGACAAGACAAGGAAACCTTCTTTCCTCTACATTGCCATGGACCCCAAGCCAAACTGTACAAAAAAGAACAAAATTCTGCACCCCTTAAAATCACGTTGCCTAATGACAACCACAGATGGCATAGGCAAGGGGGAAAATAAATATACCCCACCCCTAATTGTCATTGTGTGTGTGTGTGTGTGTGTGTGTGTGAGATGTGGTCAGACATGTCCTCTTGTGTCATTGTGTCACCCCAGCAGTAAGGGAAGCTTAAAGGAGGAGGTTTGTTACAGTGTGTCACCCCAGCAGTAAGGGAAGCTTACAGGAGGAGGTTTGTTACAGTGTGTCACCCCAGCAGTCAGTGAAGCTTACAGGAGGAGGTTTGTTACAGTGTGTCACCCGAGCAGTAAGGGAAGCTTAGAGCTGAGACCTCTTAAAAATTGTGTGGAGGCCCAAGATCTGAGACCTCTTAAAAATTGTGTGGAGGCCCAAGAGCTGAGACCTCTCAAACATTGTGTGGAGTCCCAAGAGCTGAGACCTTTTAAAAATTGTGTGGAGGCCCAAGAGCTGAGACCTCTTAAAAATTGTGTGGAGGCCCAAGAGCTGAGACCTTTTAAAAATTGTGTGGAGGCCCAAGAGCTGAGACCTCTTAAAAATTGTGTGGAGGCCCAAGAGCTGAGACCTTTTAAAAATTGTGTGGAGGCCCAAGAGCTGAGACCTTTTAAAAATTGTGTGGAGGCCCAAGAGCTGAGACCTCTCAAACATTGTGTGGAGTCCCACGAGCTGAGACCTCTTAAAAATTGTGTGGAGGCCCAAGAGCTGAGACCTTTTAAAAATTGTGTGGAGGCCCAAGAGCTGAGACCTTTTAAAAATTGTGTGGAGGCCCAAGAGCTGAGACCTCTCAAACATTGTGTGGAGTCCCAAGAGCTGAGACCTTTTAAAAATTGTGTGGAGGCCCAAGAGCTGAGACCTCTCAAACATTGTGTGGAGTCCCACGAGCTGAGACCTCTTAAAAATTGTGTGGAGGCCCAAGAGCTGAGACCTTTTAAAAATTGTGTGGAGGTCCAAGAGCTGAGACCTTTTAAAAATTGTGTGGAGGCCCAAGAGCTGAGACCTTTTAAAAATTGTGTGGAGGCCCAAGAGCTGAGACCTCTCAAACATTGTGTGGAGTCCCAAGAGCTGAGACCTTTTAAAAATTGTGTGGAGGCCCAAGAGCTGAGACCTCTCAAACATTGTGTGGAGTCCCACGAGCTGAGACCTCTTAAAAATTGTGTGGAGGCCCAAGAGCTGAGACCTTTTAAAAATTGTGTGGAGGCCCAAGAGCTGAGACCTTTTAAAAATTGTGTGGAGGCCCAAGAGCTGAGACCTCTCAAACATTGTGTGGAGTCCCACGAGCTGAGACCTCTTAAAAATTGTGTGGAGGCCCAAGAGCTGAGACCTTTTAAAAATTGTGTGGAGGCCCAAGAGCTGAGACCTCTTAAAAATTGTGTGGAGGCCCAAGAGCTGAGACCTCTCAAACATTGTGTGGAGGCCCAAGAGCTGAGCACTTATTAGTGCTGCAGCTACGGCTGCTTTAGTGAGGGGTAGCTGCTGCTGCTGGAATAGGGACAGAAAGACTTCAGTGGTGTATTACCACCTATATACAAAACTATATACACTCTGCTCAAAACGGCTGCTTTAGTGAGGGGTAGCTGCTGATGCTGGAATAGGGACAGAAAGACTTCAGTGGTGTATTAGCACCTATATACAAAACTATATTTTGCACTACTGTTTTGTGTCCTCTGTGCCAACAAAACACTGTTTTATACACGGTGCGTATAGGCACCATTTCACCTTCTGGCAGTATACGGCTGTATAGCCAGGTGTTTTTCTTAAAAATATTTTTATATTTGGCACTACTATTTTGTGTCCTCTTTACCAACAAAACCTTGTTATATACCCGGTGCGTATAGGCACCATTTCACCTTCTGGCAGTATACGGCTGTATAGCCAGGTGTTCTTCTTAAAAATATTTTTATATTTGGCATAACGCGTGGCCAAAAAAGTAAAACGTCTGAAATGCGGAGGGCTAGCGCAAAGGGACGTGGACGAGGACGGGGGCGCGGAAATGCTGGTGGGGGCACAAACCGCGTTGAAGCCAGTGGGGATACAATGCGTGCTGATGAGGGGCAGCCAGCATTACGCTCATCCAGCTTCCCTGCCTTTATGGGACAGTTATGCAGGGGGCGGGGTACACCTCTGTTAAAGCCTGAGCAGCGTGAACAGGTGGTGCAATGGATGGCCGATAACGCTTCCAGTCACTTGTCCACCACCCAGTCATCCACACAGTCTCACTCTGACCCTCCTTCCTCCCAACCTGGCCAACAGAGTCAGCCCACCCTTGACCCCTCCCAGGACCTCTTTTCGGGTCCTTTTCCAGATGTGCTGCAAGAATCCCAGGAGCTAGCAGAGGAATTTGTTTGTAGTGATGCCCAAACACTTGAGTATCCACCATCTCCTAGTGATGTGGACCCGGAACCAGCATCTGCTATCATGAGCGATGATGATGAGACGCAGTTGCCATCAAGGGAGGCTGTTGGAATGTCCAGTGGGCAGGAGGAGGAGCAGAAAGAGGAAGTGGAAGAGGAGGTGGTGGACGACGAAATGACCGACCCCACTTGGACAGGGGTGATGTCCAGCGGGGAAAGCAGTGGAGATGCGGTCTGCGCATCACCGAATAAGGCAGCAAGAGGCAGAGGACAGTCCAGAGGCAGAGGACAGTCCAGACAGAGAAGGCAGGCCACAGCCAGCAGGGCCGAAGCTCTTCCCGGCAGCAGGCAGTCGCGCGAAGCTCCCCCATCGAGGCCTCATACTTCTATGGTGTGGAGATTTTTTAATGTTTGCGCGGATGACAAACTGAGCGCGGTTTGCGCAATCTGCCACTCAAAACTGAGTAGGGGCTCTGAGAAGAGCAATCTGACCACCTCAGGCATGCGCCGTCACTTGGAATTCAAGCACTGGGCTGAGTGGGAGAGAGCAAACGCAATACAACCTGCGCCCCGTCTTGCTGCCACTGCCTCTTCCCCTTTGTTGTGTGCTGCCACTGCGGTCCAGACCTCCAGCCAGGACACCTCCACATCTGCCTCTGCCTCGGCTACTTTGGGGCCTTCTCCTTCAGCCCCCCCTTCCCCCGCATCTTCGTCTGCACCTTCCATCTCCTCGTCCCATCAACTGTCCATCTCGCAGGCGTTCAACCGCAGGCGGAAGTACGCCTCCAGTCACCCCCAAGCCCAAGCCTTAACCTGCCTCATCTCCAAACTGCTGGCCCTGGAGATGTTGCCGTTTTGGCTTGTGGAGACGCAGGCCTTCCGCGACCTGATGGCGGCTGCCGCACCTCGCTATTCCGTCCCTAGCCGCCACTATTTTTCCCGGTGTGGTGTCCCCGCCCTGCACCAGCACGTGTCGCGTAACATCAGGCGGACCCTGAGGTACGCAGTCAGCGCAAAGGTCCACTTGACCACCGACTCGTGGACAAGCGCTTGCGGCCAAGGACGCTACATCTCTTTGACGGCACACTGGGTGAATGTTGTGGAAGCGGGGACGGGGTCACAAACAGGGACGGCCTACATACCACCCCCGCCCAAGATTGCCAGCACGGGTTCTGATAGACCCCCCTCCTCTTCCTCCTCCTCCTCCTCTGCCTTAACATCGCCCTCAGCCCCTAGCTGGAAGCGTTGCAGCACTGGCACGGGGAGACGTCAGCAGGCGGTGCTTAAGCTCATCAGCTTGGGCGACAGGAAGCACAGCGCCGAAGAGGTGAGGCACGCCATATGGCAGCAGACAGAGATGTGGCTGTCGCCGCTGCAGCTAGGACCAGGCATGGTCGTGTGCGATAACGGCCGTAACCTGGTGGCGGCTCTGGAGCTTGCAGAACTCAATCACGTACCATGCCTGGCCCACGTTTTTAATTTGGTAGTACAAAAGTTTCTAAAGACTTACCCCAACCTGGCAGAGCTACTGGTCAAAGTGCGGCGCTTGTGCGCTCACTTTCGGAAGTCAACTGTAGCTGCTGCTAGCTTAAAAAAAATCCAGCAACGCCTCCATTTGCCTCAACATCGGCTGTTGTGCGACCTGCCCACTCGCTGGAATTCCACCTATTGCATGTTGGCCAGGGTGTGTGAGCAGCAGAAAGCATTGATGGAGTACCAGATGATGCATCCACGCGTGCCTCCAACTCAGCTCCCTCAGTTTGCCAACCACGAGTGGCCATGGATGGCAGACATATGCGATGTATTGCGTATCTTTGAGGAGTCCACTAAGAAGGTCAGCAGCGAGGACGCTATAGTGAGCGTAACCATCCCGCTCCTAGGCGTCCTTAAAGAATCGCTCATCGCAATAAGGGAGAACGCATTGCACACAGAGGAGACGGGGGTAGGAGGAGACGCAACGCAGGTAGACAGTCAGACCACACTTTTGTCTGCTGCTCGGTGGCAGTTGCAGGAGGAGGAGGATGAGGAGGAGGAGGACAACGTGGAGGTGGCTGTGGAAGAGGATGCTGGCGGCGAGGGTAGCAGTCAGGCTGTGTGCGTCCCATTGGTTCAGCGCGGATGGGGCGGAGAGGAGGAGGAAGAGGAGGAAATGGAAAATGATCCTTCTGGTGGGGGCAGTGAGGTCATGCCTACTCAGAGTCTGGCACACATGGCTGACTTCATGCTGGGCTGCTTTTCCCGGGACATACGTGTTGTCCGGATATTGGAGAACAAACTATACTGGGTCTTCGCACTCCTGGACCCCCGGTATAAAGATAACTTCTCCTCTTTTATTCCGGTAGAGGAGAGGACGAATCGATTACTGGAATACCAGAGGGAACTCTTGCAGAACATGATGCAGATTTTCCCACCCAGCATCGCTGGCGGCAGAGAGGAGAGTGTCTCCCAGAGTCTGACAACATCGATCAGGCCCACAGCCACCAGGGGAACACTCTCCAAGGTGTGGGACACGTTCATGTCACCCCCTCGTGCAACTTCCATCACTGCGGGGCCCGCTATCAGCAGGAGGGACAAGTATCGGCGGATGTTGCGGGACTACCTGGCAGACCACACCCCTGTCCTCCCCGATCCCTCGGCGACCTACACTTGGACACGTGGCTGGAACTGTCCCTGTAAGCCTTGGAGGTGCTTGCCTGCCCTGCCGCCAGCGTGCTATCAGAAAGGGTGTTCAGCACAGCCGGGGGCATTATAACCGATAAGCGCAGCCGCCTGTCAACCGACAGTGCCGACAGGCTGACGCTAATCAAAATGAACAGCAAGTGGATTGACCCGGACTTTGCTTGTACAACAGTGGAAAGCAGCCAAGAGTGAAGTGCCATCTGTATGAAGTGCCATTTCCTCCTCCTCCTCCTCCTCCTCCTCCTCCTTAACCGCCGTAGAATTGCTGTATTAATGAAAAAAATTATGGCTCACCTCTTGGGCTTAATACAATCAATTTTTAAGAGGTCTCAACTCTTGGGCCTCCACACAATTTTTAAAAGGTCTCAGCTCTTGGGCCTCCACACAATTTTTAAAAGGTCTCAGCTCTTGGGCCTCCACACAATTTTTAGGAGGTCTCAGCTCTTGGGCCTCCACACAATTTTTAAAAGGTCTCAGCTCTTGGGCCTCCACACAATTTTTAAAAAGTCTCAGCTCTTGGGCCTCCACACAATTTTTAAGAGGTCTCAGCTCTTGGGCCTCCACACAATTTTTAAGAGGTCTCAGCTCTTGGGCCTCCACACAATTTTTAAAAGGTCTCAGCTCTTGGTCCTCCACACAATTTTTAAAAGGTCTCAGCTCTTGGGCCTCCACACAATTTTTAAGAGGTCTCAGCTCTTGGGCCTCCACACAATTTTTAAGAGGTCTCAGCTCTTGGGCCTCCACACAATTTTTAAGAGGTCTCAGCTCTTGGGCCTCCACGCAATTTTTAAAAGGTCTCAGCTCTTGGGCCTCCACACAATTTTTAAAAGGTCTCAGCTCTTGGGCCTCCACACAATTTTTAAAAGGTCTCAGCTCTTGGGCCTCCACACAATTTTTAAAAGGTCTCAGCTCTTGGGCCTCCACACAATTTTTAAAACATAGCAGCCCTAATAAGGGCTCTCAATGACTCTCTTGTCTTCTGGTAGCTGGTATATATGGTGGTAAAAGCGATATTCTGAGCTTCTGGGGCCCTGCCTGCCTACATATGAGCTATATACTGTTCAGCATAGTAGCCCTAATAAGGGCTCTCAATGACTCTCTTGTCTTCTGGTAGCTGGTATATATGGTGGTAAATGCGATATTCTGAGCTTCTGGGGCCCTGCCTGCCTACATATGGGCTATATACTGTTCAGCATAGTAGCCCTAATAATAAGGACTCTCAATGACTCTCTTGTCTTCTGGTAGCTGGTATATATGGTGGTAAAAGCGATATTCTGAGCTTCTGGGGCCCTGCCTGCCTACATATGAGCTATATACTGTTCAGCATAGTAGCCCTAATAAGGGCTCTCAATGACTCTCTTGTCTTCTGGTAGCTGGTATATATGGTGGTAAATGCGATATTCTGAGCTTCAGGGGCCCTGCCTGCCTACATATGGGCTATATACTGTTCAGCATAGTAGCCCTAATAATAAGGACTCTCAATGACTCTCTTGTCTTCTGGTAGCTGGTATATATGGTGGTAAAAGCGATATTCTGAGCTTCTGGGGCCCTGCCTGCCTACATATGAGCTATATACTGTTCAGCATAGTAGCCCTAATAAGGGCTCTTAATGACTCTCTTGTCTTCTGGTAGCTGGTATATATGGTGGTAAAAGCGATATTCTGAGCTTCTGGGGCCCTGCCTGCCTACATATGAGCTATATACTGTTCAACATAGCAGCACTAATAAGGGATTAAGGACTCTCTTGTCTTCTGGTAGCTGGTATATATGGTGGTAAATGCGAGATTCTGAGCTTCTGGGGCCCTGCCTGCCTACATATGAGCTATATACTGTTCAGCATAGTAGCCCTAATAAGGGCTCTTAATGACTCTCTTGTCTTCTGGTAGCTGGTATATATGGTGGTAAAAGCGATATTCTGAGCTTCTGGGGCCCTGCCTGCCTACATATGAGCTATATACTGTTCAACATAGCAGCACTAATAAGGGATTAAGGACTCTCTTGTCTTCTGGTAGCTGGTATATATGGTGGTAAATGCGAGATTCTGAGCTTCTAGGGCCCTGTCTGACTACATAGGATATGAGCTATATACTGTTCAGCGTAGTAGCCCTAATAAGGGCTCTTAATGACTCTCTTGTCTTCTGGTAGCTGGTATATATGGTGGTAAAAGCGATATTCTGAGCTTCTGGGGCCCTGCCTGCCTACATAGGATATGAGCTTTATACTGTTCAGCATAGTAGCCCTAATAAGGGCTCTTAATGACTCTCTTGTCTTCTGGTAGCTGGTATAGATGGTGGTAAAAGCGATATTCTGAGCTTCTGGGGCCCTGCCTGCCTACATAGGATATGAGCTATATACTGTTAAGCATAGCAGCACTAATAAGGGATTAATGACTCTCTTGTCTTCTGGTAGCTGGTATATATGGTGGTAAAAGCGATATTCTGAGCTTCTGGGGCCCTGCCTGACTACATAGGATATGAGCTATATACTGTTCAGCGTAGTAGCACTAATAAGGGCTCTTAATGACTCTCTTGTCTTCTGGTAGCTGGTATATATGGTGGTAAAAGCGATATTCTGAGCTTCTGGGGCCCTGCCTGCCTACATAGGATATGAGCTATATACTGTTCAGCGTAGTAGCCCTAATAAGGGCTCTTAATGACTCTCTTGTCTTCTGGTAGCTGGTATATATGGTGGTAAAAGCGATATTCTGAGCTTCTGGGGCCCTGCCTGACTACATAGGATATGAGCTATATACTGTTCAGCATAGCAGCACTAATAAGGGATTAAGGACTCTCTTGTCTTCTGGTAGCTGGTATATATGGTGGTAAAAGCGATATTCTGAGCTTCTGGGGCCCTGCCTGACTACATAGGATATGAGCTATATACTGTTCAGCGTAGTAGCCCTAATAAGGGCTCTTAATGACTCTCTTGTCTTCTGGTAGCTGGTATATATGGTGGTAAAAGCGATATTCTGAGCTTCTGGGGCCCTGCCTGCCTACATAGGATATGAGCTATATACTGTTCAGCGTAGTAGCCCTAATAAGGGCTCTTAATGACTCTCTTGTCTTCTGGTAGCTGGTATATATGGTGGTAAAAGCGATATTCTGAGCTTCTGGGGCCCTGCCTGACTACATAGGATATGAGCTATATACTGTTCAGCGTAGTAGCCCTAATAAGGGCTCTTAATGACTCTCTTGTCTTCTGGTAGCTGGTATATATGGTGGTAAAAGCGATATTCTGAGCTTCTGGGGCCCTGCCTGCCTACATAGGATATGAGCTATATACTGTTCAGCGTAGTAGCCCTAATAAGGGCTCTTAATGACTCTCTTGTCTTCTGGTAGCTGGTATATATGGTGGTAAAAGCGATATTCTGAGCTTCTGGGGCCCTGCCTGCCTACATAGGATATGAGCTATATACTGTTCAGCGTAGTAGCCCTAATAAGGGCTCTTAATGACTCTCTTGTCTTCTGGTAGCTGGTATATATGGTGGCAAAAGCGATATTCTGAGCTTCTGGGGCCCTGCCTGCCTACATAGGATATGAGCTATATACTGTTCAGCATAGTAGCCCTAATAAGGGCTCTCAATGACTCTCTTGTCTTCTGGTAGCTGGTATATATGGTGGTAAATGCGAGATTCTGAGCTTCTAGGGCCCTGCCTGCCTACATATGAGCCATATACCGTTCAGCGTAGCAGCCCTAATAAGGGCTCTTAATGACTCTCTTGTCTTCTGGTAGCTGGTATAGATGGTGGTAAATGCGATATTCCGAGCTTCTGGGGCCCTGCCAGCGACAGCCTGTCTTTCCCTACTGTGAGCGTCTGTCCCTCACTAAGTTCAAGCTGCTAATGCTGACGAAGAGGAAGTGCTGAGTTTTGTATATTCGAGGTCACATGGTTTTTCCAGCCAATGCGTGTAGACGCCGTTTTCGCGATGCCAGCGTCCTCCCAGGACCTGTCCCACCCCCCCTGCATGGTGATTGGTGTAAAAAACGCGCCAGGGAAGGTGGGAGGGGAAACGAATTGTGAGTGCGCCATCGCCGCTGTACTCGATCGAAATCGAGTATGACGAACAGCGTAGTATTCGATCGAATACCGGCTCGGTCGAATACTACTCGCTCATCTCTAGTAATAGGGGATTGTATTATCAGGCGGACTGATAGAATAATTTGTCACCTAGAGCGCCACAACTGAATGGTTTGCTGGGTCCCTGGTGCCAGGGATTAGCATGTGGTGGAAAGGGTGGATAAATTACTGGGAGGGGCTGTGGATGACCCAATTGTCGTAGTCCATGTGGAGACCAATGACAGAATTAATGGGAGATGTATAGAATACAAGGAATTAGGCACCAAGTTAAAGAAAAGGACCTCCAAGGTTGTATCCTCTGGAATACTGCCTGTGCCATGAACGAGAGCGGGGGCTTACAGAGCTAAATGCATGGCTCAAGTCCTGTGCAGGGCAGAAGGATTTGGGTTACTAGAGCACTGGGCTGACTTTTCATTGATGTACAAACTGTATTCTACAGATAATTTGCACCTGAATGGAAGGGGGGCTGCTGTGCTGGGTATGAGGATACTAGAAGAGGTGGAGGGGTATTTAAACTAGAGATGAGGGGGGAGAGCAAGAGTGGAAACAAAGGGGAAGACAGGTTACCTAGGGGACAGCATATGATGTTGGGTGAAGAAATAGAAGCTGGGCAGGACTGCTATGATGGAGATCCATGTGTTGTAAACCAGCAGTAAAAATGTAGGCAGATGCATTACTGCAGAAGCTAATACTACAGCTCAACGTGTCAAACTAGATAGGAACTTAAAGTGTACGTTCACAAATGCCAGGAGTCTGGCAAGTAAAGTGGGGGAGCTGGAAGCTCTGGTACTGGATGAAAATATTGATGTTATTGGTGTGGCTGAGACATGGCTGGATTCCACACATGACTGGACTGTCAATCTTTAAGGTTTTGCTCTCCTTCACAAAGACAGAGCAAATAGAAAAGGGGTGGAGTGTGTCTATGTAAAGCAAGATTTCAAAGCATATTGTCATGAATGACTTACCTTCAGTCCATGCCTGTGGTGTCCTCAGGCGGCTTGCCGGCGCTTCTCCTGCCCGGCAGCCACTTCTGCTTCAGACGGCAGCTTCTGCGGCGCGTGAGTCGCCGAGCACGCCCTCTTCCACTGTCATTCAACTCGTGCTTGCGCGTAAGCACAGTCATCTTATGTCCTCCGGTGGCGCTGCACACAGCACGGCCTCCTGAGGCAGTTTAAAGGAGCTAATCCTAGGAGGTCCAATTTTGGGCGGTACGCCTTTAAAGTTCAGATGGAGCAATCAACCCAGAGATCTCTAAGTGCACCAATCAACCCACAGATCCGAAGTGCACCAATCACAGTCACTGCCTCCCTGTCCAATCTTGTCGGGTTCAGTCCTATAAAGGGATTACCACTTCAATGTGTCTCCGTCTCATTCCTTTGTACCGCGCAGCTCTCTGACCTCCTAGTGTGACCCTTGGCTTGACGTCTGACTTCATTTGATTTCTCCTGAGCACCCGAATTGCTTCCAGTACTTACCTGTTTCCGAAGCACCCGAACTGTTTCCAGTACTTACCTACTTCGCCCAGTCTTACCTTCGGTTTATCTGTCTTCACTCCCCGTGAGCCTACAACCTTTGAGCCATCAATTCCTGGGTGATTGTCTATAGGTGAAGCTGGCTGTGGGGATTAGGGGTTGCAAGCTCACAACGAAGACAGGTACTCTTGGGATCTGACACATATATTATTGAGGGGATACTTGCAAAAGATTGTGAGGATGTAGAATCCTTGCGATTAGAAGTGCGGGGCAATGTAAACAATGTTTACGTAAACATTTCGTTTTTTCAAGTTCTTTCTCCTGTTGGTTGAGTGAGAATTTATTATGCTGGAGCTGGCCACAGAATCAAAACACTGGTAACCTGGCTCTAGAGTTTAAAAGACTCTAGGGTGGGATTACAGCTTCCCTAAATTTGGATGACCGACTGTGTGATATTCCCCTGTTAGCTTCATAAGCACCTCAATCAGGTTATCCCACAATACATGCACGGGCTTCTGGTGGCATTGCTCTCACTGCGCCAGACAGACTTGAATAGCTAGCAGGGGGGGTTCGAGGCTGGAGGAAGCAGACATGCCACTGGATGAAGCAGCAATCATGAGTGGGATCAAGATATCTCTGGGGAGTGGAATGAAACCGAAGTTGGGGGAAGGGCGCAAAATCCTAGGTCTGCTTTAAATATGCAATATGGAAGGGGTAAAACTCCTCAGCTGAGTCACAGGTGTTAAATGCCGGAGTTGGGCTTTATATTGAAGGTTTGAAAAGAATGTTTGCAGTCACTCGGATTAACGTGCAGATTTTATTTTGGGTGGACCCAGAGGAGGGGAATCTAATAAGCAGGACCTGTATTTACTGGCAGGGCTGTTTACGGAGAGCAATCCCTGCTTGTTAATAATTCAAGACATATTAGTTGTGACTGAAATTATATTTCTGCGTCCCCAAAGTTCAGTCCTCTGTCAAAGATCATTTCATTCCCGGATCCCCGAGTGGCAACAAAAGTGGAAAAAATAGAAGCAGGCTTCCAGCTCACTGCAATTAGCGAGCATGATATGAAGTCAACATCGCTAATGCTGGTTCGTGTTTCGGCTTGGTTTGTATTCTTGGCCTAAAGATAACCTGTTCGGTGGACTGGATCCGTTTTAATGAGTGGAAGCTTCTGGATATGTCAGTCAAAGCTCTATCACACACACAAACCAGAAGAGATTTAGGCTAGACTTCAGTAATGCGGGGAGGCCGATTCATTAATAGCGCCAGGTAGCGACAGATGAGCGCCAGTAGCGTGATTTTCACAGTGCCAGCTAGTATTCGCTGTGCTTGGCCGGGGTTTGCTTGTTGACAGCGACTCAGTCGGTGTGCGGTAATGTTGAATACGGGCTTAGGGGTCGCTGTTTCACAGGTTCAGCGTTGTATGGGTGCGCCTGACAACGAATGGCCAGAGCGAACGGCTTGCTGCAGATTCATTAACAAATCACGCTCCGAATTTTTTAGCGCTGTGAATTCCTTGTTTAAACCCCAGACCGCTGGCGGCGATGGATTTAAAATAGTTTTTAACCCCCAAACAACCATATTTTTTGATTGTAAAATTATACAAGTTTTTATAAACATTTTGTAATATCAATACATTAATATCAGACCTGTAATATCAATTCTGCACAAAATCATTTTTTTTTTTTTTTTACCTTAAAAAAAATCCTAACATTGCAGAAGTGGTCACAGAATTTTTGACATTAAAAAAAAACAAAAAACAAAACCATTAATAGCAATTAATTATGATTAATTAAAGATTGCTCCATTGAAATGCATTGGACATCGCCAGGGAACGACAGGTCATACCTGGCGCTGTGATGGGATTAGCAGCGGCGCTGTTCGTTGCAGTCGGCTACATGATGAATCCCGCGGTAGCTGTCGCTCTCGCCGGCGCTAACCTCATTTAGCTTGATAAATGCGTCATTGTGGCCGACGCCGGGCGTACTTGAGTCGGTAGCCGCCGTTAGCTGGCGGGACCTGGCGCTCGTCAGACACTACCTGGCGCTATCGCTTGATGAATAAGGGCATTAATATTTTGATAAAGATATTGTAAATTACCATGTCTACAGGTGATGTTGTAGGGAACAATGATGGCTAGAGGAGGAGCTGAGGTGGGATAAAAAGGGAGATCAGACAGCAAGAGTTGTTTGCATTGACAAGAGAAGGAACACAGGAAAGAATCCAGGGATGCACAGCTGAGAGGTTCAGGAAGGAGCATGAGAGAGATAACAGCACAGTGTCAGTCTAAGAAGCCCTCCATAACAAGAAACTACTTTCAGGGTAAGCCCTCAACCCCCTCGCCCTGTACCTTCTCGGTTGCCTGGGACTACTTCACTCTGCCCGTCTTTCCTATGGTCACCTAAGAGGCCTAACTGGGTGGTCACCTTACAGTGGGATGGCTCTTTTGTGTATGGTCCAATGCGGCATTGATTCTGCCCATAAAGGGGCCCCTGTATTGCAATGGAAGTTGGGACAGACCCAACTTGAAAGCTGTTGTACCCTTGTCAAAAATGCAAACCTTAGAGACCAGTTTACAGGGTGATGGCGGTGGTGAGGGTGTGGTTTAGGGTTGTGGATGGCATGGCAATTTCAGGTATATAAAGGTTTAAAAGCCATAATGGTTAAAGCGAACCAAAACCCACCCTGTCTTTGAGACTCCAGGAAGGCATACTTGCTCCCCCCGGGGCATCCAGATTCGGGATGTCCCACTGTGCAAACCCCCCCCCCAGGTCACCCGAAAAGTCAACTTCATCCCAGTCCAACAGCGCTGCGTGAGCATCCCCGCTACCCCTTTAGCAGGGCGTGTGCCCCCACCAGGCATTTGTGAATGGCTGGCACAGGGATGTGGCTGCCAGCGTGTTGAGAGCTGCTCGCCTTAGACGTGCTCTAGGACAAAGGGGCAGGAGCAGATCTAAGCATCTTGACTGGACGAGAGGCTGCGCATGAGCCGTAGGACCGAGCAAGGGTGAGTGAGATCAGGCGATCACACAGCAGGGCATCCCCGATTGGAGTGCCCGGGGGGCAAAGACCAAAACACAGTATAGTCAAAATCCTGGGTTTTGGTCCACTTTAATACTAATTCTGCCCATACATCACTATTACAGTAACTGACACAAGCAGGGAAGACCACTTAAAGTTGTAATTTTGACTATTATTGGGATTCACTTTACCTTTCTATGCCCAGTTAGTGGAGCCCCAGTCATTTCTGACCCTTTATCAGTGGGGGATGCCCCGCCACACATACTGCAGCTGGGAGCCCAAAAATGATGGGCAGAGGCACTTACCTTTGCCTTTACTTACAGCTATTGAGGTTTGCAGGGCAGGTTACCACAGTGCCGTGCTTCCTTTGGCCTTGTAAGAGAGTAAACATTACATTACATAGAGACTGTTCTGTTGTTTTGCCACAAGGGGCCGCTGTTTCCCCCACGCAGCTAAGCTATGCTGGAGCTTACACTCAGAGAGACAGGAAAGGAGTCAGATTGTCGGGGATGAAGAAGGAGGAAGCAGAGAGACCTCCATCTTGGGACAGCAGAGAAAGACCGTGTGGGACTGAGGCCTGGGTGTCGTGCGGAGACCAGTGCTATAGAGGAACTGAACGCTATCCTGATCCTTGCTGAAAGCGGAGAACTCTTCCAGGACGTCTGCTGAGTGCTGTGCTAGGAGTCAGCTTGCTGTTCTCCAGGCTGGTGGATGGAACCTGCTGCAGTCCAGCTTTGAGACCTTATTGAATGCATCCTTCAGACTTGGGACAGTAACAGTAACAATACATAAGAGCATGCTTAACTGAACAGACTGAGACTAGGCCTTTTAGTTAGATTAGGTTTTACATAGGCCAAAAGTGTTCTTCCCTGTTTGCTGTTTGCTGCCTGGATTTTAGAACTCAAAGGAACATTTTTGCCAGTGAAAGTGGACAACTGCAATCTTCGGTCAGTGGATTTTTCACTCATCCAGTAGCAACATCGTTTCTTTTGGGTTTTCGGCTAGTGCTGGGGAGGGGAGTTGTTTTTTTGTTTTTTATGGCGAAAGTAAGCTGCTGTGCTGTACCGCCGATGGCCCCTCTGTGTGCATCCACACAAACACTTAACAGGTAACGTGGGACATTTTAGTGTACCCACTAGTAGGTGAATCATCAGGCCTTCCTGGGATCATCCAATCAGGGTCATCTGGCTGTGTAGCACAGGGGTTCTCAGCCCAGGCTGAGTGTAGACTTAATTTTGATTGTTTCTCCCTTTTGTCTTTTTGAAGTGGGATTGGCGCTCTTTTGTAGTAAAAGTTTGGTTTACAAACGCTGGTGTCAGTGTCGCTTTTCCCACACGTGGCTTCGCTGTATCCTGGGGAGCCCACACCCGTACACGGCTCACATCTTGGCGGTAGTCTGCAGGATACAGCGTCCGCTATGGATGGGAATGCGGAAGGAGATTTTCCCCAGCGCCAGTGGCACTGGATCAGGACCCAGCTCAGAGTACGCCTGCGCAGGGTCAGCCTAGCTGTAGCGCCATGTCCGCCCCAGTAGGATATATCCCGGTGAGGGCACTGTTGCGCCATCTGCCGAAATTTGATGGCAAAGACATGACATTGCAAGACTGGACGGAGAGGGTGTGTAACAAAATGTGTAACCTAACCCCCGAATTGCAGGCAGAGGTTGCGCTGGGAGTGCTTGAGGGTGATTTTAGGCGGACTGTGATGGTGAGGCCCGAATCTGAGAGGGATACCCCAGAGAAAATATTGTCCCTGCTGGAGATAGCGCAAGGGGGCCGTGCTAAAGTGGTACATCTAAGGATCCGCTTCTTCAACCGCCCGCAGCAAGAGGGAGAGACTGTGATGCAGTATTCTAATGCCCTACAGGAAATGCTTAATGAAATCCAGCGGCGAAACCCAGGTGCCATGGGGGCCTTCCGGGAAGTGGACCAACTACTGAGGGATCAGTTCATTGTGGGACTCTCCAATAAGTTCCTGCAGGATAAGCTGCGCGAAATGACCCAGGTGACAGCTGACATGTAATTCTATAATGTCTACCAGGCTGCCATGGAGAGAGAGGAAGAGCATCTACCGGTGTCAACGAGGGCGGTGAGCAGCACTCAGGCTCCTAACAGCCGGGATCAGAAGAATCTGAGTCCCTAAAGGAAGTGGTCCAGGCCCTACGAACTGAATTAAGGGAACTGCGGTTGGAGGTGTCCCAGATGAAGACAGAATCTTCCCAGCAACCAGAAGTGACTCCAGCACGCCACACCACCCCACGCATGAGAAATCAGGTGCGGGGACCTGTCAGAAGAAGCCCCCTCTGAAGGGGGTCGTGCTGGTGGACCATTCTTCTCGGGGCGGGATGGACATGACGCTGGGTATGAATGTGCTGAGAGACCTAAACCATCAGCTCTATGCCAGAGAAGGGCCAAAGTATTGGCAATGGGCCACCACCCACCGGCCGACTCAGAAGGTTCTTCAACAGATGGTGAGAAGCTGTAGTCTGCAAAAGAGTAACCTCTCCGGTCGACCCGTCGGAAGAGCGAAGGTGCCAGGGGGGACCCCGGTGAAGATCCCACCGTGACAAGAACGAGTATTGATGCTGCTGGTGGGGGCTGGATGATGACTGAATGGATTAGAGGTCCTGATTGAGCCAGCCCAGCAAGAGGAACCCCAGGCTTGCCCATTGATAGCTTGGGCCCACGCCATTGTGACAAATGGGTGTGTACCGGTACGCTGCTTGAATGTTGCAGACTGCGAGGTAACCGTCCCTGGCAACGCCGTCCTGGCAGACGTTTATGTGTCCAAGGGGGGTATTTCTCGACGGAAAAGCTTCACCCTACAGCCTGATGGAATAGCAGCCTGGACTTATGCTGTGGAGGTCCAGCAAAAGGAAGCTCCGACGGAGGAATTAAATGGTAGAGTGATCATGACCTGGTTGGGGGTGGACTGTAAGGCTCTGACTCCAGGACAACAGAAGTTGCTGAAAGATACCCTCTGGGAGTTTCAGGAGGCGTTCTCAAGACATGATGAGGATGGGTGTGCTTCTGCTATTGAACACGAAATCCCCACGGGCGATGCTGCATCAATTAGGGAACGTTACCGGCAGATTCCACCCAAAATGTATCAGGAGGTGAAGGATATGGTCGCCAACATGCTGGAAAACCGGGTGATCCAGGAGAGCCCAAGTCCGTGGGCAGCTCCAGTAGTCTTGGTGAGAAAGAAGGATGGGAGTCTCCGGTTCTGCGTGGACTATCGGAAATTGAATCCCCAGACCGTCCGGGATGCGTACCCTCTCCCGCGGATTGAAGAGTCGCTATCAGCCTTGGGCCAGGCGAAGTTTTTCTCAACCCTCGATCTGGCCAGTGGATATTGGCAGGTACCGGTGGCGAAGAAAGACAAAGTGAAGACAGCTTTCATCTTACCTATGGGACTGTACGAGTTTAACCGAATGCCATTCGGCCTCAGCAATGCCCCAGGAACATTTCAGAGGTTAATGGAACACTGTCTGGGGGACAGGAGTATTGATATACCTGGATGACATAGTATTGTTTGGGGCCTCCTTTGAAGACCACCTTCAGAAGCTGCGGCAGGTCCTAGGACGACTGCGAGACCACAGGCTCAAGATCAGGCCAAAGCAGTGGCAACTGTTTTGTCAACAAATAGAATACTTGGGACATGTGGTCACATCCGAAGGGGTAAAACCAACCCCCAGCAAGGTGGATGCCATCCAGAAATGGCCCCAGCCGAGGACACTACAAGAGGTACGGGCATTCGTGGGACTGGCCGGCTACTACAGGAGATTTATACCCAAATTTGCGCAGTTAGTGAGCCTGTTGAACGAGTTATTGAGGGGCACTGCAGGAGGTCCGAAGAATCGTCACATTGGCTGGGGGCCCAAGCAACAAGAGGCCTTTGCGGAGGTGAAGGAGGCGCTAACCAGTGCCCGAATTCTGGCTTATGCGCGATTCGATACCCCATTCCTGCTGTACACTGATGGAAGTCTCCACGGGTTGGGAGTCGTCTTATCCCAAGTCCAGGATGGATGCGAGAGAGTCATTGCCTATGGGATCCGGTCTCTGAGGGAATCCGAGCGCAACCCTGACAATTATAGCTCCTTCAAACTGGAACTGTTGGCTCTGGTATGGGCCATGACTGAAAAGACTGGCCGGCTACTACAGGAGATTTATACCCAAATTTGCGCAGTTAGTGAGCCTGTTGAACGAGTTATTGAGGGGCACTGCAGGAGGTCCGAAGAATCCTCACATTGGCTGGGGGCCCCAACAACAAGAGGCCTTTGCGGAGGTGAAGGAGGCGCTAACCAGTGCCCGAATTCTGGCTTATGCGCGATTCGATACCCCATTCCTGCTGTACACTGATGGAAGTCTCCACGGGTTGGGAGTCGTCTTATCCCAAGTCCAGGATGGATGCGAGAGAGTCATTGCCTATGGGATCCGGTCTCTGAGGGAATCCGAGCGCAACCCTGACAATTATAGCTCCTTCAAACTGGAACTGTTGGCTCTGGTATGGGCCATGACTGAAAAGTTCGCAGAATACTTAACGGGTGCAGAAGTGACAGTGATGACGGACAACAACCCGTTAGCCCACCTGGAGAATGACAAGCTTGGTGCGCTAGAGCAGAGGTGGTTGGCTCGCCTTTCCAAGTTCCAGTATCCCATCAAGTTCCAGTCTGGTAAAGAGAACAGTAATGCCGATGCATTCTCCCGAGTCCCCGTGGGGACTCCGCCGCAGAGGGGTGACGAGGAGTTAGAGGACATTGAAACTCCTGACCTTGGTCCATTACCTATGCTCCAGGACTTGGCACATTCAAGTGGGGTGGCATCCGGGATGCCCATGGTGTTGGGGAAGACAATGGCTGATTGGAAGAAAGTTCAGAACAGCTGTCCAGACCTGTGGAAAGTGAGAGAATGGGTCCGGACCAAGACCTGGCCTCAGCCGAAAGAGAGGGCCCATTTGACTCCAGAGGGCCAAAAGTTACTGAGGCAGTGGGATAAGCTGACTGTCACCGAGGGCCTCCTTTGTCAGACCATATACCTACAGACGGAGCTGCAGTATCGACGACAGATTGTAATCCCCATGTCAGTGCCCGGGAAGCTCACGAGAAAGGTGCCTGTTTTGGGAGCGAGAAGATGTTTAAGTGGCTCCAACGTCTGGTGTACTGCCCACATCTGGCAGACATGGTGGCCGAGGCTTGCCTGAAGTGTCGACCTTGCGGGTTGAGCAAAAGTGCTGTACAACGGGCCCCCTTCCAGGCCATCCAGAACTTCTGATGATTGACTATGTGCAGATTGGATACTCTACCTCAGGACACTCGTACTGCCTAGTCATGACGGATCATTTCAAGAAGTATGCCGTGGCTGTACCCACCAGAGACCAGACAGCTGAGTCAGTTGCCGAAGAGGTCTGCAAACACTTTATTCAGGTCTTTGGGTATCCACGGAAAATACACTCAGACCAGGCAGCATGTTTCCAGGGATGAATGAGCTGTACCAGTTGTATGGAATCGAACGCTCCCGCACCACCCCGTACCATCCCCAGGGAAATGGGGCATGTGAGCGCTTTAACCACACTTTGCTTCAGATGTTACAGACTTTGGAGGACGGCCAAAAGGCTCGGTGGCCCGAGTATCTACTCGAACTGATGTGGGCCTATAACAACAGGGTACACAGTACCACCAGATACTCCCCACATATGCTCATGTTTGGAAGAGCCTGACGAGAGGTGGAAGATCTCCACATGCCCGACCCCAAGGAACCACCACCAAGAAGTACCACAAAGTTGTAGGGGAGCGCCTGAGGCAAGTGGTGCACCCCGACCCAAGACCGGTGCAGAGGGATGGGTATGCCCCGGGTGATCGAGTGATGGTCAAAGCCAAACAACCGTCTGGGAAGCTGGATGGGCAGTGGGAGGCGGTTCCATATGTGGTGAAAAGGAGGGTCGACCCTGCCATTCCAGTCTACGAGGTGGAGCCAGTAGGGACTGCGGGGCCCCCAGGTTCTCAGCCCAAGCTGAGTGTGTGTACTTAATTTTGAATGTTTCTCCCATTTGTCTTTTTGAAGTGGGATTGGCGCTCTTTTGTAGTAAATGTTTGGTTTACAAAAGCTGGTGTCAATGTGGCTTTTCCCGCATGTGGCTTCGCTGTATCCTGGGGAGCCCACACCCGTACACGGCTCACAGCCTTGCAAACCCTGCTGATCACTGCTTAGAAAGAGTCAGAGGCAGCCAATAGTGAGGGGCTGGTTTACCAGCCAATCATTTAGTGGCATCTGCTAGCCAATAGCACACGGGTTAAAAATCTCAGTCAGCCAATGGGTTAGGGGAAGGAAGAAATTCCTATTTTGCAGGGTGACTTCATAGTTTGACAGGGTGAAGGGGGGGTAAAAACTGTGTCACTCTCTAAAAAAATGTGTGACTTGGTATCTCTGACTTGTGTCTGGATTATCTACCTTCACCTACCTTCCCTGGAGGAAACTCTGGGGAAGGTGTCCTAGCCAAGGGCAGCAAAGGACACCACACCCCCGCAGCAGGTTACAATGTAATGAGAACATTTAGAATTATAGATTTACAATTAAAAGAAAGGTGAAGGCAAAAGAGATATGAGCAAGAAACACATGCTGCTTGGAGTGAATAATGAAACCCCGCCAAGATAATCACAACTAAGGAAAGTAAACATTTATCATATTTTGACTCATAATGTATTAGAACTGGCTTGTTAAGACTATCAACCCAGCTTACATAACTTCCAAGGACACACACTCACCAAACAAAAAAAGAAGAAATATAATCGTTTGAAAAGCATTTGGAAATTTTATATTGGCCAAGAAATACTTCTCCGTCGGCAAGCACATAGAACCGAGTGCGTTTTCTTGCGGTGCCAGAGAAGAAGCAGCGGAGGTGGCTGCAGCATGGATGGCAGGAACATCGGGCAGGGCTCAGTTGCCTTGCCCACCCCCCTCAACTCTTCCATCTTCTGACCTCCCGTGGCTGTGGTGGCCCAGCCAGCAGTGTGGGAGTGATGTATATGTGAATTTAGTTTTGTGTTTTGTTTTCTTTTGCCTATGGGGGGATGTCACACTGCCTATGGAAATGGGGGGGGGGGAGATGCCACACTGTCTATAGGAATGGGAGGGGGAGAATGCCACACTGCCTATGGGAATGGGAGGGGGAGAATGCCACACTGCCTATGGTAAATGGGAGAGGGGCAATGTCACACTGTCCATGGGAATGGAAGGGGGGTGCCACAATGCCTATGGGAAATGGGAGAGGGGGAATGTCACACTGCCTATAGGAATGGGAGGGGGAGAATGCCACACTGCCTATGGGAATGGGAGGGGGAAATTCCACACTGCCTACAGAAATAGGAGGGGGGGATGCCACACTACCTATGGATATAAGCACTGCAGTGCAATAAGGCACGTGAATCCACCACCGTTTTAGTTATGCTCTTACCAGATAGTAAAACTCAAATGGCATGTAATGAAAATGCAGCTCCGTCTCCCGCGGCAACCGGGTAGGAGATGATATCCAATAAAAGGGTCAGTAATTCCACCTCAATTCTTCTTTCAAAATAAATTTTCTCTACATTCAATAACCCATAAGCAAGGGGTATTTCACATGCAAGGGAAAAAAAGCGCAACAATAGTGCAGTAATGCTAAAAAGTGGAATTTAATAATAAAAAAATGCACTCACAAGGATAAAACCATAAAAGGCATATAAACTCCAATACAGCCAAGGAATAGTGGATCTCACCACACGGCGCCCCAGAGTTCGTCCTATGATGTAAGTAGCATCTCTCTCTCCAAAAGGTATAAGTGAATAGAAATCCCAACGCGTTTCACCGCTCACTTGCGGCTTTAACCAGGGTAGTGGGAATCAAAGCCCATAAGGATTTTAAATAGAGGAGGGAAAAGTAATCACTTCCGGGAATGCAATCCCGGAAGAGCAAAAAACGCCAGGTCCTATAGTCAAACAAAGCTGGCAATTTTAAACCACCCACGTGCAATAGGAAATAAAATGGCTGGTGAATAGTTAAACATACCTGGCATATACTTGAAGAAAAAGAGTGGAAGCCGGCCTCAAAGCGTGCATTCCTCCAATCTGTTGAATCAGCAACTGCTTAAGCTGCCCGAGACAGACATAGCTGTCTCTCGTCAGACAGTGATGACAGCGCGTCCAATCAAATGTAGGCGCTTCCTTAGAGGCCGATTCATTAATAGCGACATGTAGCGACAGTTGAGCGACTGTAGCAGCATTTTCAGAGCGCCCGCTAGTAGTCGCTGTGCTTGGCCGTTGTTCGGTAGTTGATAGCGACTCAGTCGATTTGCCGTAATGTTGAATATTGGGTGAGGAGTCGCTATTTGACCGGTTCCGCGCAGAAGTGGTCACAAAAATCATAACAATGAATTATGAATATTTGAAGATTGTTCCATTGAAATGCATTGGAGAGCGCCAGGTAGCGAGAGGTCATACCTGTCGCTGTGGGCTGAGGCTGGAATAATGATGAATGAGTCGCTATATGGCGCCATCTCAGTCGCTAAGCAGGATTGGCTTGATAAATGTGTGATTGTGGCGGGGAGCCGGCGTTCTCGTGGCGGGGCCTGTCATTACCGGCCGCTCACCAGTCGCTACCTGTCGCTATCCCTTGTTAAATAAGGGCCTAAATACAATACATGAATATAAAGTGTCTAGTGCAAAAACAGTGCTGAATTCTGGCCTAAAAAGTGCTACAGTTAGAGAATGTATCCCCATATTAATAAAAAGAAAGCAAACAGCCAGCTAAATTGTCCCCAAAAAAGATTTGTTGAAAAAAGGTTAAAGTGCAAAATATCACCAAATTGAAGGGTTGGAAGGGGTCCCTGCTAGATTCCGGCGTCCTGATCCCCCTTTGTCAGGACTGTCCCTCTTGCACCAACAAGCAGTCTGGAGGCGAAGTCACCAAGCTGACATTTTCCCTTTTTTCGTTGTCTAGGACAAGCAACAAAAATAAAATCTCATCTCCCTCCACAGCGGCACGTCTCTTCCCTGGATGAATATAGCGTAGCCCGACCCCTGTTATCCTGCAATGTTCCTGCCGTGGCGGGTAATGACTTGAGCTGCGCTTTATCAGTTGATTCGCAGTCTGGAGACGCATTTCCACTTACGCACACCTAGAGGAAATACACTTTGGAGGGAACCTATTCATTTGCCACCAGGACGCCTGATCAGATAATCACACTGGCTCCTATACAGATGCCCCATGCAAAGTCTCACTGGGAAATAGTTGACCACTTGGAGTTTCTCAACAAGCAATATATGTACCATGTGATACCCTCAACAAGCAATATATGTACCATGTGATACCCTCAACAAGCAATATATGTACCATGTGATACCCTCAACAAGCAATATATGTACCATGTGATACCCTCAACAAGCAATATATGTACCATGTGATACCCTCAACAAGCAATATATGTACCATGTGATACCCTCAACAAGCAATATATGTACCATGTGATACCCTCAACAAGCAATATATGTACCATGTGATACCCTCAACAAGCAATATATGTACCATGTGATACCCTCCACAAGCAATATATGTACCATGTGATACCCTCAACAAGCAATATATGTACCATGTGATACCCTCAACATGCAATATATGTACCATGTGATACCCTCAACAAGCAATATATGTACCATGTGATACCCTCAACAAGCAATATATGTACCATGTGATACCCTCAACAAGCAATATATGTACCATGTGATACCTTCAACAAGCAATATATGTACCATGTGATACCCTCAATATATGTACCATGTGATACCCTCAACAAGCAATATATGTACCATGTGATACCCTCAACATGCAATATATGTACCATGTGATACCCTCAACAAGCAATATATGTACCATGTGATACCCTCAACAAGCAATATATGTACCATGTGATACCCTCAACAAGCAATATATGTACCATGTGATACCTTCAACAAGCAATATATGTACCATGTGATACCCTCAACATGCAATATATGTACCATGTGATACCCTCAACAAGCAATATATGTACCATGTGATACCCTCAACATGCAATATATGTACCATGTGATACCCTCAACAAGCAATATATGTACCATGTGATACCCTCAACAAGCAATATATGTACCATGTGATACCCTCAACAAGCAATATATGTACCATGTGATACCCTCAACAAGCAATATATGTACCATGTGATACCCTCAACAAGCAATATATGTACCATGTGATACCTTCAACAAGCAATATATGTACCATGTGATACCCTCAACATGCAATATATGTACCATGTGATACCTTCAACAAGCAATATATGTACCATGTGATACCCTCAACATGCAATATATGTACCATGTGATACCCTCAACAAGCAATATATGTACCATGTGATACCCTCAACATGCAATATATGTACCATGTGATACCCTCAACAAGCAATATATGTACCATGTGATACCCTCAACAAGCAATATATGTACCATGTGATACCCTCAACAAGCAATATATGTACCATGTGATACCCTCAACAAGCAATATATGTACCATGTGATACCCTCAACAAGCAATATATGTACCATGTGATACCCTCAACAAGCAATATATGTACCATGTGATACCCTCAACAAGCAATATATGTACCATGTGATACCCTCAACAAGCAATATATGTACCATGTGATACCCTCAACAAGCAATATATGTACCATGTGATACCCTCAACATGCAATATATGTACCATGTGATACCCTCAACATGCAATATATGTACCATGTGATACCCTCAACAAGCAATATATGTACCATGTGATACCCTCAACATGCAATATATGTACCATGTGATACCCTCAACAAGCAATATATGTACCATGTGATACCCTCAACAAGCAATATATGTACCATGTGATACCCTCAACATGCAATATATGTACCATGTGATACCCTCAACATGCAATATATGTACCATGTGATACCCTCAACATGCAATATATGTACCATGTGATACCCTCAACAAGCAATATATGTACCATGTGATACCCTCAACAAGCAATATATGTACCATGTGATACCCTCAACAAGCAATATATGTACCATGTGATACCCTCAACATGCAATATATGTACCATGTGATACCCTCAACAAGCAATATATGTACCATGTGATACCCTCAACAAGCAATATATGTACCATGTGATACCCTCAACATGCAATATATGTACCATGTGATACCCTCAACATGCAATATATGTACCAGGTGATACCCTCAACATGCAATATATGTACCATGTGATACCCTCAACAAGCAATATATGTACCATGTGATACCCTCAACAAGCAATATATGTACCATGTGATACCCTCAACAAGCAATATATGTACCATGTGATACCCTCAACAAGCAATATATGTACCATGTGATACCCTCAACAAGCAATATATGTACCATGTGATACCCTCAACAAGCAATATATGTACCATGTGATACCCTCCACAAGCAATATATGTACCATGTGATACCCTCAACAAGCAATATATGTACCATGTGATACCCTCAACATGCAATATATGTACCATGTGATACCCTCAACAAGCAATATATGTACCATGTGATACCCTCAACAAGCAATATATGTACCATGTGATACCCTCAACAAGCAATATATGTACCATGTGATACCTTCAACAAGCAATATATGTACCATGTGATACCCTCAATATATGTACCATGTGATACCCTCAACAAGCAATATATGTACCATGTGATACCCTCAACATGCAATATATGTACCATGTGATACCCTCAACAAGCAATATATGTACCATGTGATACCCTCAACAAGCAATATATGTACCATGTGATACCCTCAACAAGCAATATATGTACCATGTGATACCTTCAACAAGCAATATATGTACCATGTGATACCCTCAACATGCAATATATGTACCATGTGATACCCTCAACAAGCAATATATGTACCATGTGATACCCTCAACATGCAATATATGTACCATGTGATACCCTCAACAAGCAATATATGTACCATGTGATACCCTCAACAAGCAATATATGTACCATGTGATACCCTCAACAAGCAATATATGTACCATGTGATACCCTCAACAAGCAATATATGTACCATGTGATACCCTCAACAAGCAATATATGTACCATGTGATACCTTCAACAAGCAATATATGTACCATGTGATACCCTCAACATGCAATATATGTACCATGTGATACCTTCAACAAGCAATATATGTACCATGTGATACCCTCAACATGCAATATATGTACCATGTGATACCCTCAACAAGCAATATATGTACCATGTGATACCCTCAACATGCAATATATGTACCATGTGATACCCTCAACAAGCAATATATGTACCATGTGATACCCTCAACAAGCAATATATGTACCATGTGATACCCTCAACAAGCAATATATGTACCATGTGATACCCTCAACAAGCAATATATGTACCATGTGATACCCTCAACAAGCAATATATGTACCATGTGATACCCTCAACAAGCAATATATGTACCATGTGATACCCTCAACAAGCAATATATGTACCATGTGATACCCTCAACAAGCAATATATGTACCATGTGATACCCTCAACAAGCAATATATGTACCATGTGATACCCTCAACATGCAATATATGTACCATGTGATACCCTCAACATGCAATATATGTACCATGTGATACCCTCAACAAGCAATATATGTACCATGTGATACCCTCAACATGCAATATATGTACCATGTGATACCCTCAACAAGCAATATATGTACCATGTGATACCCTCAACAAGCAATATATGTACCATGTGATACCCTCAACATGCAATATATGTACCATGTGATACCCTCAACATGCAATATATGTACCATGTGATACCCTCAACAAGCAATATATGTACCATGTGATACCCTCAACAAGCAATATATGTACCATGTGATACCCTCAACAAGCAATATATGTACCATGTGATACCCTCAACATGCAATATATGTACCATGTGATACCCTCAACAAGCAATATATGTACCATGTGATACCCTCAACAAGCAATATATGTACCATGTGATACCCTCAACATGCAATATATGTACCAGGTGATACCCTCAACATGCAATATATGTACCATGTGATACCCTCAACATGCAATATATGTACCATGTGATACCCTCAACAAGCAATATATGTACCATGTGATACCCTCAACAAGCAATATATGTACCATGTGATACCCTCAACATGCAATATATGTACCATGTGATACCCTCAACATGCAATATATGTACCATGTGATACCCTCAACAAGCAATATATGTACCATGTGATACCCTCAACAAGCAATATATGTACCATGTGATACCCTCAACATGCAATCTATGTACCATGTGATACCCTCAACATGCAATATATGTACCATGTGATACCCTCAACATGCAATATATGTACCATGTGATACCCTCAACAAGCAATATATGTACCATGTGATACCCTCAACAAGCAATATATGTACCATGTGATACCCTCAACAAGCAATATATGTACCATGTGATACCCTCAACAAGCAATATATGTACCATGTGATACCCTCAACAAGCAATATATGTACCATGTGATACCCTCAACATGCAATATATGTACCATGTGATACCCTCAACATGCAATATATGTACCATGTGATACCCTCAACAAGCAATATATGTACCATGTGATACCCTCAACAAGCAATATATGTACCATGTGATACCCTCAACATGCAATATATGTACCATGTGATACCCTCAACATGCAATATATGTACCATGTGATACCCTCAACATGCAATATATGTACCATGTGATACCCTCAACATGCAATATATGTACCATGTGATACCCTCAACAAGCAATATATGTACCATGTGATACCCTCAACAAGCAATATATGTACCATGTGATACCCTCAACATGCAATATATGTACCATGTGATACCCTCAACATGCAATATATGTACCATGTGATACCCTCAACATGCAATATATGTACCATGTGATACCCTCAACAAGCAATATATGTACCATGTGATACCCTCAACATGCAATATATGTACCATGTGATACCTTCAACATGCAATATATGTACCATGTGATACCCTCAACATGCAATATATGTACCATGTGATACCCTCAACAAGCAATATATGTACCATGTGATACCCTCAACAAACAATATATGTACCATGTGATACCCTCAACATGCAATATATGTACCATGTGATACCCTCAACATGCAATATATGTACCATGTGATACCCTCAACAAGCAATATATGTACCATGTGATACCCTCAACAAGCAATATATGTACCATGTGATACCCTCAACAAGCAATATATGTACCATGTGATACCCTCAACATGCAATATATGTACCATGTGATACCCTCAACATGCAATATATGTACCATGTGATACCCTCAACAAGCAATATATGTACCATGTGATACCCTCAACATGCAATATATGTACCATGTGATACCCTCAACATGCAATATATGTACCTTGTGATACCCTCAACAAGCAATATATGTACCAGGTGATACCCTCAACATGCAATATATGTACCAGGTGATACCCTCAACATGCAATATATGTACCATGTGATACCCTCAACAAGCAATATATGTACCATGTGATACCCTCAACAAGCAATATATGTACCATGTGATACCCTCAACATGCAATATATGTACCATGTGATACCCTCAACAAGCAATATATGTACCATGTGATACCCTCAACATGCAATATATGTACCATGTGATACCCTCAACAAGCAATATATGTACCATGTGATACCCTCAACAAGCAATATATGTACCATGTGATACCCTCAACATGCAATATATGTACCATGTGATACCCTCAACATGCAATATATGTACCATGTGATACCCTCAACAAGCAATATATGTACCATGTGATACCCTTAACAAGCAATATATGTACCATGTGATACCCTCAACATGCAATATATGTACCATGTGATACCCTCAACAAGCAATATATGTACCATGTGAAACCCTCAACAAGCAATATATGTACCATGTGATACCCTCAACAAGCAATATATGTACCATGTGATACCCTCAACAAGCAATATATGTACCATGTGATACCCTTAACAAGCAATATATGTACCATGTGATACCCTCAACAAGCAATATATGTACCATGTGATACCCTCAACAAGCAATATATGTACCATGTGATACCCTCAACAAGCAATATATGTACCATGTGATACCCTCAACAAGCAATATATGTACCATGTGATACCCTCCACAAGCAATATATGTACCATGTGATACCCTCAAAGAGTAATTGTTTCTTAACTGTAAAGAGGAAGTCTGTACTTCCTGCCCAGAGCAGCGGTAAATGGCGCTCATGCAGGTGGTAACCTAGATATATAGGGGCTGGGGTGTCAAAGAGAATAATCAGAACAGGGAAAAGAAAGGTACACAGCAGGGACAAAAAAAATGGAAGGGGAAAGAAAGGGACAGAGCCAGGAAAGTAAAGAAATAGAGCAAGGAAATAAAAGGAACAGAGTGGGGAAAGGAAAGGAACAGATGAGGGAAAGGAAAGGAACAGAACAAGTAAAGGAAAGGAGCATAGTGGCAAAAGGAAAGACACAGAGTGGGGAAAGAAAAGGAACAGAACAAGCAAAGGAAAGAAACAGAACAAGCAAAGGAAAGGAACATAGTGGCAAAAGGAAAGACACAGAGTGGGGAAAGAAAAGGAACAGGACAAGCAAAGGAAAGAAACAGAACAAGCAAAGGAAAGGAACATAGTGGCAAAAGGAAAGACACAGAGCGGGGAAAGAAAAGGAACAGAACAAGCAAAGGAAAGAAACAGAACAAGCAAAGGAAAGGAACATAGTGGCAAAAGGAAAGACACAGAGTGGGGAAAGAAAAGGAACAGGACAAGCAAAGGAAAGGAAAAGAACAAGCAAAGGAAAGGAACATAGTGGCAAAAGGAAAGACACAGAGTGGGGAAAGAAAAGGAACAGAACAAGCAAAGGAAAGAAACAGAACAAGCAAAGGAAAGGAACATAGTGGCAAAAGGAAAGACACAGAGTGGGGAAAGAAAAGGAACAGAACAAGCAAAGGAAAGAAACAGAACAAGCAAAGGAAAGGAACATAGTGGCAAAAGGAAAGACACAGAGTGGGGAAAGAAAAGGAACAGGACAAGCAAAGGAAAGGAAAAGAACAAGCAAAGGAAAGGAACATAGAGGCAAAAGGAAAGACACAGAGTGGGTAAAGAAAAGGAACAGAACAGGTAAAGGAAAGGAACCAAGTGAGGAAAGAAAAAGTACAGGGAAAGGAAAGGGACAGAGTGGGGAAAGGAAAGGTTCATAGCGGGAAACGGAAAGGAACAAAGTGGGAAAAGGAAAGAAACAGAACAGGGAAAGGAAAGGAACAGAACAGGGAAAGAAAAGGAACAAAGGGGGGAAAGGAGAGGAACAGAGCGGGGAAAGGAAAAGAAACAGAGTGGGAAAAGAAAAAGTGCAGGGAAAGGAAAGGGACAGAGTGGGGAAAGGAAAGGTTCATAGCGGGAAACGGAAAGGAACAGAGTGGGAAAAGGAAAGAAACAGGGAAAGGAAAGGAAAGGAATAGCGAGGAAAAGAAAAGGAACAGAGTGGGGAAAGGAAAAAGGAACAGAGCATTGCCCCCTGAAGATGCCAGGGGCCCATGCACTTTCCTGGGTAGGCCAGGTTCTTTGGGAGGCAGGGAAGATGAAAAGGATATGGGGAAGCAATGAAGAAAAGGCGTTGGGCCTGTCTATGGCAGAAATATTACATGGATAGGGTTAAGCTTTATAAAGAAGATTCCTTGCTGCAGAGCCCAGACTGTGAATTTCCTATTTACTCTTCTCTAATAAGGAAGATGACAAGAGGCCGCACAGAGAGATTCCGGCAGCTGCTGCCCGATTAATCCCGTCTAATATGGAAATATCTGTCTTCACAATGGCTGGCGCTGATGGTCTGTTGTTGTGCGGCGGCGCCATCGATCTGCCTTTGCTATAACCTGCAGGAGAGGTGACGGGAAGCAGCCTGCAGATTCAGCAATGGGCTCTCTCTGCCGCCCAGGACCCCAAACAATAAAGGGCCCCACTAAACACAAAGATTAAAAGCCTCATACACACCTATATACCCAAACCCTCCTGTGACCCACTCACCCTCGTAATGCTGGGGTTCTGTGTAATCAAGGTTAAATTTAACACACATTCTGTCCATTCGGGTCTCTGAAAAGCAATACAAGTAGCCAAATGCCCCAGATTCCATGTTGGGAGGACTACAAAAACCTTAGCCAAATTATTTTACCTTATTTATACATCAAACACTTCGTCTCTTTGTTGATACAGTTCTAACACCTTTCATGGGATTTCCACGTTTTTTGTTTTTTTTTTGTGTGTGTAAATGCCGCAATTTCCCTTTCTGCCGATTCATCATTTTTACAGACAACAACAAAATGGAAGCACGAACATTCAAATGTACGTTTAGAGACGCATGAATATTTCAGCCAGGACAGGTGCTGAAATATTTTGCTCATGACAGCCACAGAATTATTTTGCCCAGGACAGATGTAGACAATGAGTTAATTTGCACAGGACAGATGCAGACACACACAATATTTTGCCCAGGACAGATGCGGATGCTGAATTATTTTGCCCAGGACAGATGCAGATGCTGAATCATTTTGCCCAGGACAGATGCAGATGCTGAATCATTTTGCCCAGGACAGGCGCAGATGCTGAATTATTTTGCCCAGGACAGGCGCAGATGCTGAATCATTTTGCCCAGGACAGGCGCAGATGCTGAATTATTTTGCCCAGGACAGGCACAGATGCTGAATTATTTTGCCCAGGACAGGCACAGATGCTGAATTATTTTGCCCAGGACAGGCGCAGATGCTGAATCATTTTGCCCAGGACAGGCGCAGATGCTGAATTATTTTGCCCAGGACAGGCGCAGATGCTGAATCATTTTGCCCAGGACAGGCGCAGATGCTGAATTATTTTGCCCAGGACAGGCGCAGATGCTGAATTATTTTGCCCAGGACAGGCGCAGATGCTGAATTATTTTGCCCAGGACAGATGCAGATGCTGAATTATTTTATCCAGGACAGATATGGATGCTGAATTATTTTGCCCAAGACATATGCAGACGCTAAATTATTTTATCCAGGACAGATGCAGACACTGAATTATTTGATCCAGGACAGATGCGGATGCTGAATTATTTTATCCAGGACATATGCAGATGCTGAATTATTTTGCCCAGGACAGATGTAGAAAATTAATTAATTTGCCCAGGGCAGATGCAGACACACAAAATACTTTGCCCAGGACAGATGCAGACACACAAAATATTTTGCCCAGGACAGATGCAGATGCTGAATTATTTTATCCAGGACAGATGTGGATGCTAAATTATTTTGCCCAGGACAGATGCAGATGCTGAATCATTTTGCCCAGGACAGATCACCGATGTTACAGCATCAGTGTGGGCAGCAAGGATTACATTCTCTGGCCTCTCTTGGGTGGCCAGCCTTGGATGGGTGAGGATAATATTCCTGACTGATCTGCTGTCTGCTGTGATATGTGCATTATTTTTTGTTTTCACTGTGAGTAGGATTCTTAACAAAACTTAACAGGTTTTTTAAACAGTATTATGCTACAATGTCCTTATTTTATTTTTAAAGTAGACCAAAACCCACGCCCCCATGGCCCAAGAATCTATAATATTCTATATCTATAATATTCCAGGGCCGCTAGATTTCCCCCCAGGGCATCCAGAATCGGTGCAGCATGCAGCAAACACATGCCGCTATCCCATTAGCAGCGTGCGTGCTCGTGCCAGGCATTTTTGAATTGCCAGGGCAGGCATTCTCCCTGTTAAAGGGCTCGGATCCGCTCACCTTAGACGAGCTCTTAGACGAAGGGGCGAGAGCAGATCCAAGCGTGTTGATTGGACGAGAGGCTGTGCATGCTCCATAGGACCAGGGAAAGGTAAGTCAGATCGGACAGCCTGGGGGGGTTCCATACAGCGGGGCCTGGGGACAACAACCAAAACCCAGGATAGTCAAAATCCTGGGTTTTGGTCCACTTTAATGGTCATTGCTGAAAAGTGGCGTGTAGTGGAGTATATGGATGACGTATAAGTGAAATGATTGTGTCCTTATTGGTGCTTTATTGAGGCGTCTCTGGATTTTGTGTTATCATTTAAAGGAGAATTACCCTGCAAAGGTGGAGTTAATTCTATGTCTTCTTTTTCTGTGATTCTGGGACCTCCACCCTTGTTATGGTCACTAAGGCCCTTATTTATGAAGGAATAGCGACAGGTAGCGACTGGTGAGCGGCCGGTAATGACGGGCCCCGCCACGAGAACGCCGGCTCCCCACCACAATCACACATTTATCAAGCCAATCTTGCTTAGCGACTGAGATAGCACCATATAGCGACTCATTCATCATTATTCTAGCCTCAGCCCACAGCGCCAGCGTCCGACCTTGAACAGCGACAGGTATGACCTCTCGCTACCTGGGGCGCTCCAATGCATTTCAATGGAACAATCTTTAAATATTAATATTTTGTTATTAATGTGTTTTTTTTTTTTTTTTAATGTGAAAAATTCTGTGACCACTTCTGCCATTTTAGATAATTTTTTTAAGGGAAAAAAAATTGTACAGAATTGATATTACAGGTCTAATGTTAATGTATTCATATTACTAAATTATTTTAAATACATTTTTTTTTTTTGGTTTCCAAAAATATGGTTGTTTGGGGGTTAAAAAACTACTTTTAACACATCGCCTCCAGCACTCTGGGGTTTAAACATGCATTTCACAGTGCTTTAATTTTTTAAGCGTGAATTTTGAAGCCGGTCGCTCTGACCAGTCGCTATCATGCGCACCCATACATCGCGGAACCTGTCAAATAGCGACTCGGAACCTTGTATTCAACATTACGCCACACCGACTGAGTCGCTGTCAACAACCGAACAACGGCCAAGCACAACGACTACTAGCGGGCGCTGTGAAAATACCGCTACAGTCGCTCAACTGTCGCTACATGTCGCTATTAATAAATCAGCCTCTTAGTTGGATTTAAAATTCTGATTAACAATTTATACATTTGCTCTGTGTTTTTGGTTTGGACATTTCTAAGGACTGATTAAAGGGAATTGTTCGTTCATACGTTGAGCATTTGCTTTATATTATTTTTGGATTTATTTTGAGGATTTATTTGTAAGATATTAGCATGGTATTATTTCTATATTTTTAACATAGGACGGCAGCACAGTGACCAAGCGAAAACATATGGAATGACATTGGGAACATACAAATGACATGACACGTGATTGGCAGACATTAAAGTGGACCAACACCCACTGCTGATCGGCCCGGGAATCTATAAGATTCCCGGGCCAATCGGCTCCCTGCCCGCGGGCACCCCGATCGGGGGTGCCCCACTGTGTGAAACCCCCCAGGACCCCCAAAAATCCTACCTTTTCCTCGTTCCAACGGGGCCACCCCTGCCTCTCGCGCTCCCCTCTAGCAGGGCGCGCACCCGCGCCGGCCGTTTGTGAATGCCCGGCGCGGGTACGCTCCCTGTTAGAGGGAAACGCGAGAGGCGGCGGCGGGCGCGCTCTTCTCGTCTGGTCCATATTCCAGCTTGTCCATCCGCGCTGATTGGCGGAGCGCTCGCGCATGCGCCGTAAGAGCAGGGTGAGGTGAGTTTTTGGGGGCTTTTCCCGATCGGGTTGCGACCAACACCCAGGATAGTGAAAATCCTGGGTGTTGGTCACCTTTAAACACAAGTTAGCCACGGGTCCTGAACATGTCACCAAAAATAACATAACTGAAATGTCTAATTTAAGTAAATGGGAGAAAGACACTGAGCGCCTGATGTGATGTGACGCTATAGGCAACACAGCGCCAGCGCTAACAAACTACTTTTAACCCATCGCCACCAGCGCTCTGGGGTTTAAACAAGCTTTTCACTGCGTGAGAATTTTTTGAGCGTTATTTGTTAATGAATATGCTGGGAGCCGTTCGCTATGGCCGTTCGCTGTCATGCGCTCCCATACAGCGCTGAACCTGTCAAACAGCGACTCCTAACCCGTATTCAACATTACCGCACACCGACTGAGTCGCTGTCAACAGCCGAACAACGGCCAAGCACAGCGACTACTAGCGGGCGCTGTGAAAATAACGCTACCTGGCGTTATTAATGAATCGGCCTCAAAGCACACGCTGCTCTTGATTCATGGAGCGCTACTTATCGCTACATGGCGCTAGCGTTTCTCACATAAGGTGGTGGTAGGGCTAGAGGGGACCTTTGACTGCCTGAAGAACAGAATAGAGGGAGAGGTGAGAAAGACAAAAAGGAAGATAAAAATAGAGAAAATATATGCTAGAAAAAAGAAGAGTAGTGAAAGGAGAAGAAAAAACTGTGGCGAGTAGAGGAGTGAGAGGGGAGGAGAGGGGAATTGGGAGGAAAGAAAATAAATGGGAGGTGGAAAAGAAAGATAAGAAACAGGACTGTAAAAAGAAAGAGGAAATGGAGAAGGCGAAAGAAAAGTAATAGCAGATGGAGATGTAGAAGAAGAAAGAAAGGGAAAGGGAAGACTAGATTGAAATGTACTTTAGGACCAGAAGGAGAAGGAAAACTGAGAAGAATGAAAAAAGGCATTAAGGGACGTATAAATAGAAAAAGAAAGGCTAGAAGAAAGAGAGAAGAAACCTGGCGAAGGAAAAAAAGGAGAAGATAGAGGAGATGGAGAAGCAGGAAGACAAGGAATGGGAGGAAAAGGAAAATAGTAGATGGACAAGCAAAGGGAAAAGGAAAAGAAGATGGAGATATTCTGTAGGAAGTAAAGGAGAAAGGCACGGAGCAGGAGAAAGAGAAGGAAATAGAAATTGAAGAAGGGATGGAAGTAAATAAGGAGACAAAAAAGGAAAAGAAAAGGGAGGAGATATAGGAATAGAAAAAGGAATAGTGGACGGAAAAGGAGAAGAGAAATGAAAGGAAAAGCAGGAGAATTCAAAGACATTTGGCTGCTTTCCTTAAATTTAAATAGTGTTCAGCCAGAATTGTTGGGCTGTTGCAATGTTTCCTGCTCCCGAGCAAATTGAAAATTTTCAGAGCATTGCAATTCTTTAACAAACAGATTTTTAATTATACAAACCGATTTAAAAAACAAATAGAAATAAGTAAAACAAAGTCATAAATGAACAGGGTAGTAAAGAAGGTAGACAGATAGACAGGAGACAAGGGAGCTAAAGAGAAGAAAGAAAATAAAGATGTAAAAAGGAAATAGGAAAATAAGTAAAGTAAAAATAGAGAGACGGAAGAGCAGATATATATGTTGATGGTTAAGGAAAGGGAAATGAAGACTTGATGGAGATGTACTGTAGGAGGTGGTAGAAAGGAAGGAGGAAAGGGAAAAAGAAAAAGAAAGAGAAGATGGAAACGGAGAAAAAAAGAAAAAAAGTTAAATGAGAGAGAAGGAACAGGAAAAGGAAAAGTGGAAAGAAACGGAGAAAGAGAATTGAAAAAAAAGAAAATGGAGAGAAAGATAAAAAAAGAAAACATAAAAAGGAAATGGAAATGGGAGTGAAAGAGGGGGAAGCAAAAGAAAAAAATTAAGAGGGAGAAAAGGGAGAAGAAAAATGAAAATAAATAGGAGGATGAAAGTATTGGAAAAAACAAATCAACAGAGAATTACAGGAGGAACACAGAGGCATAGAAAAAAAAAAGGAAGAACAATACAGTCAGTACGATAAGATGAAATTTAAGTAAGGAAATTAAAGAAATGGAGCAGAAGGAAAGGGAAGGAATAGAAGGAAAATGGGCAGAGTAGTAGAAGGGAAAGTAGAGAAGGGAGAAGAAATGAGAGAAGGTGGGAAGGAAAGATTAAAATAAAGGCAAGAAAAGAAGGGATGCTGGAACAGGGAACAGCCACTCAGAAATAAAACCAGCCTGAGATAACTATGAAGAAAAAAGAAACTTGTAAATGAAATGAAATATTGAAAGTAACACAAATCATGGGAATGAAGGCCGGGAAACGCTGGCGGATGCTGTCATGTCGGAATATTTTCACACAGCTGTAAGTGCGTCCCACCGGGGTTTCCGATCAAAACAGTCGGAATGCCTGGAGTACTCATGAGGAACGCAATAAAAACACAAGCAGATGGCATTACCGCGAGCCGCTTCCCCCATCTTGTCAGGAGAGATCCCGGCACTTAACGCAGGTAGGAGGGGCGTGAACGGTCAAATCTCCACCAGGGCCACCAACATGCTGCGGCCAATTGATGACAAATATAGCAGCCAAAGGTCTTCCTCCAGACTGCAGTTGATGTTTAGGGTAGATGGATTCTGTAGAGAGAGCAGGGGAGGAACTGTTAGGATAGGTGGGTCCTAAGGTAAGTGTTGGTCTCCTCCTGACCTTCTCACTCTAAAGTAAGTGTATCGGTTACTCACCAGGTTTTTGTCCATGGGGGTTGGTATACCCAAGGATATAGAACCTGGTGTCCCAGTGTAGCATACGGGTCCCTGAGGGGTATAGCTCCTCAGGGTGTATGGGGAGTGGGTTCTTTGTTAACGGGCTTGGGGGGACCTCCTGATGTGGGCTTACTTCCAAAAACGCCAATGAGACCGACTTTATGAAAAGGGCACTTACTTTATTAGCAGGACTTCAGGTACACTTTAGACTTCACAGCAGGTCATACAGTCATTCCACAACAGTTTCCTTAGCAGCTTCCATAGCACAACATTACATCCAAATGTACTCCAACAGGTGGTGGTCACTCATTCTGATCCCATGGCAGAATACTGTGGCCTTAAGCTTCCTCCTCAGCATCTTGGGTAGAAAGATTCACCTTCTCCTGTGAATACTCCATAGGCATGCATGTGGCTCCTCTGCTCTCTCTTTCTCTCTGCGACTGCTACCAGTTGACCCTGCTGGTACCTTCCTCTCACTCCCGGTTACTACAATAGAGAACTACATCTTGTAGATCACTGACTCATTCTGAGGTAACTCCCCTTATATAGACTCCCTCTAGTGGCCTCTAGAACCTTCTCTAACTTTCTACTCACCTTAGCCAATAGCAGTTCAGCTGTACTCCTATGTAGTTAGGCTTCACGTTTGGTAGACCTGTAATGTCACAATTCATTTCTTATCCAACAGTGCCATCTTGTGGTGATGTAGTGCAACTGCAGACCAGATATGAACCATTACTTTAAAAGACCAACAAAGATAATGGCTGAATACCTTCCGCCGGCTACACCAGGGTGTTAGTGGGTGCCTTGTCCTGGTCCTCTTCCTCACCAAATAGAGGCCACTAGGGATGGTTCAGGGTCTCCTTGGTGGCTCCGGGTTGCAGCAGTCCCTCATCTGGAAAAAAAAAGGTAAAGTTCAAGTTAGTCTAGAGCAGGGGTTCTCAACCTTTCTAATGCCGTGACCCCGTAATACAGTTCCTCATGTTGCCGTGACCCCGTAATACAGTTCCTCATGTTGCCGTGACCCCGCAATACAGTTTCTCATGTTGCCGTGACCCTGCAATACAGTTCCTCATGTTGCCGTGACCCCGCAATACAGTTCCTCATGTTGCCGTGACCCCACAATACAGTCCCTCATGTTGCCGTGACCCCGCAATACAGTCCCTCATGTTGCCGTGACCCTGCAATACAGTTCCTCATGTTGCCGTGACCCCGCAATACAGTTCCTCATGTTGTGGTGACCCCACAATACAGTTCCTCATGTTGCCGTGACCCCACAATACAGTTCCTCATGTTGCCGTGACCCCGCAATACAGTTCCTCATGTTGCCGTGACCCCGCAATACAGTTCCTCATGTTGCCGTGACCCCGCAATACAGTTCCTCATGTTGTGGTGACCCCACAATACAGTTCCTCATGTTGCCGTGACTCCACAATACAGTTCCTCATGTTGCCGTGACCCCACAATACAGTTCCTCATGTTGCCGTGACCCCACAATACAGTTCCTCATGTTGCCGTGACCCCGCAATACAGTTCCTCATGTTGCGGTGACCCCAAACCAAAAAATAATTTTGGTGACTACTTTAAAACTGTAATTTTGCTACAGTTATGATTCGGAATGTAAATACCTGATATGCATTATGTATTCTCATTGCTACAAATCAAACGTAATTTAATCATAAAACAATATTTAATTATATGTTGAGAAATATTTATTACTAATTCCAATAAATAACATTTCACCATGGCATAGCATGTGTTGGAAACTGGCATTTCTGCACCTCTTATTGAAATTAATAGGAGGCTGCGGCGGATTGTGTGGTAACTCGAGATTCTCGGGAGTTCTCCCACAAAATCCGCCGCACTCACAATGAAATCAATAGGCGGCGGATTCAATGCCGGAAGCCTCTGATTTCAGCAGTTTTCTCATTCAGAATATGGGAAAATAGTGGGAGATATGGGAGATAATTATACATTGGGGAACAGTGTGAACTACATCTTATAGTGGTCTCTTATAGTATAAGACACTGTGTAAATGTCTGGTGCTGTGTGTAAGTGTAAGCTGCTTTGTGTACTGTGTAATGATTACACACAAAGCACCTTACACTGTATGGTGTGTGTGCTGTTTTTACATTATTAAACTTTTTTACACCAGCAGGCTGTCTTGCAGGCTCTGTTGCCTCTCCGCCTCCTAGGCTTCTGTCCTCCGGCGCTTGCTGCGTCCGCCCACTGATGACGTCAGCAAGCGCCGGACACATGTAATGCGCTGCTATGGACTGTGGAGCGTTCCCCCCACTTCGCCCCGGACGGATGATGCAATCACGTCTGCGCATGCGTGCAGGCATTCAGTTTGGAACGCGCATCCATAACGGCATGCGTTCCAGCTGAATAGCGCTGCTGCAGATGGTAGCGTGACTTCTCAGCAGCTAAAGCCATCGGAAATATTTCCGATGGCTTTAGGCGACCCCTGTGTTTTGGTCGTTCGACCCCCGCCGGGGTCCCGACCCACAGGTTGAGAACCGCTGGTCTAGAGTGTTCCATGAGGCCAGAGTCGGATTCCCCCCTCTCTTAGTTCTAACTTACCTAGGGTTAAGGCTTACCTCCTCAGGTCCTCCTCTCGGCGTGCTTTGCCAGGCTGGTGCTGATGGGGGGTAGCAGGGCATCCAAGTCCTCCAGCTAGGCAGCCTTTAAAGCTGCGTCTTTTCGGCAGGCGTCCCATAGCACCATCTGGTATGGTATCTGGCTCTGGTATGGGCCATGACTGAAAAGTTCGCAGAATACTTGATGGGTGCAGAAGTGACAGTGATGACGGACAACAACCCGTTAGCCCATCTGGGGAATGCCAAGCTGGGTGCGCTAGAGCAGAGGTGGTTGGCTCGCCTTTCCAAGTTCCAGTATCGCATCAAGTTCCGGTCTGGTAGAGAGAACAGTGCCGATGCACTCTCCCGAGTCCCCCTGGGGACGCCGTAGAGGGGGGACGAGGAGTTAGAGGACTTTGAAACTCCTGACCTTGGTCAACTACCTAAGCTCCAGGACTTGGCACATTCAAGTGGGGTGGCATCCGGGATGCCCATGGTGTTGGGGAAGACAATGGCTGATTGGGAGAAAGTTCAGAACAGCTGTCCGGACCTGTGGAAAGTGAGAGAATGGGTTCGGACCAAGACCTGGCCTCGGCCGGAAGAGAGGGCCCGTTTGACTCCAGAGGGCCAAAAGTTACTGAGGCAGTGGGATAAGCTGACTGTCACCGAGGGCCTCCTGTGTCAGACCATATACCTACAGACGGAGCTGCAGTATCGACGACAGATTGAAATCCCCATGTCAGTGGGACCGGAGGCTGCCCGGGAAGCTCACGAGAAGGGGGCCCATTTTGGGAGCGAGAAGAAGTTTAAGTGGCTCCAACGTCTGGTGTACTGCCCAGATCTGGCAGACATGGTGGCCGAGGCTTGCCTAAAGTGTCAATCTTGCGGGTTGAGCAAGAGTGCTGAACAACGGGCCCCCGTCCAGGCTATCCAGACGTCAGCACCGTTAGAACTTCTGATGATTGGATACTCCACCTCGGGACACTCGCACTGTCTAGTCATGACGGATCATTTCACGAAGTATGCCGTGGCTGTACCCACCAGAGTCCAGACAGCGGAGTCAGCTGCCGAAGCGGTCTGCAAACACTTTTATTCAAGTCTTTGGGTGTCCACAGAGAATACACTCAGACCAGGGAGCATGTTTCCAGGGCAATCTGATGAATGAGCCGCACCACCCCGTACCATGTCCAGGAAATGGGGCGCATGAGCGCTTTAACCGCACTTTGCTTCAGATGTTACGGACTTTGGAGGACGGCCAAAAGGCTCGGTGGCCCGAGTATCTACCCGAACTGATGTGGGCCTATAACAACAGGGTACACAGTACCACCGGATACTCCCCACATATGCTCATGTTTGGAAGAGCTGGACGAGAGGTGGAAGACCTCCACATGCCCAACCCAAAGGAATCACCACCGAGAAGTACCACTGCATGGATGCAAGAGCACCGCCGCCGATTGAGAGCGGTCCACAAAGTTGTAGGGGAGCACCTGAGGCAAGTGATGCACCCAGACACAAGACCAGTGCAGAGGGATCGGTATGCCCCGGGTGATCGAGTGATGGTCAAAGCCAAACGACCGTCTGGGAAGCTGGATGGGTGGTGGGAGGCGGTTGCATATGTGGTGAAAAGGAGGGTCGACCCTGCCATTCCAGTCTACGAGGTGGAGCCAATAGGGACTGGGGGACCCCCACGTAACTTGCTAACACCTAACACCGTAACATGCTAAGGTGTTGTAACTTTGATGAGCCAGCGCGCGTAGTGGAGATTCCTCCACATGCTCCGAGTACCGACGAAAGCTCCTCAGAGGAAGAAGAAGATGTTAGATAGGTTTCCATAGGCCAGAAGTTTCTTCCCTGTCTGCTGTTTGCTGCTTGGATTTTAGAACTCAAAGGAACATTTTTGCCAGTGAATGTGGACAACTGCAATATTCGGTCAGTGGATTTTTCACCCATCCAGTAGCAACATCGTTTTCTTTTGGGTTCTGGGCTAGTGCTGGGGAGGGGAGTTGTTTTTCTGTTATTTTATGGTGATAGAATTGTAAGCTGCTGTGCTGTACCGCCGATGACCCCTCCGTGTGCATCCACGAAAACACTTGTTACAGCATTAGGTTATTAAAAGGTAACGTGGGACGTTTTAGTGTACCCACTAGTAGGTGAATCACCAGGCCCTCCTGTAACATCCAATCAGGGTCATCTGGCTGTGTAGCACAGGGGTTCTCAGCCCAAGATGAGTGTGTGTACTTAATTTTAATTATCTCTCCCATTTGTCTTGTTGAAGTGGGTTTGGTACTCGTGCCCGTACATGGCTCACAAGCAGCATGGAACAAGTACACTTCCATCTCAGCTCAGTGGTTCATGATGGTTTGCAGGTGGACCTCAGGCCGCTGATCATATTTTAGGAGGCCACAATGACAGCCCCCATATTCCTGTACTATACAGTAGGTCTCCTAAAAAAACACAATCTACTATAAGAGTCCAAGAAAGAATGTGAATCTTTGAGAGTGGTAAAGCATTTTCTTTACAAATAAGCTCTTCAGAAATTAAGGCACTTCTGAGGTGACCATGAAGGGCCACCAGGGACAGCTTAGGCAAATCCATCCCGAGGCCAATGTGGTTTAGAACAGTTCTGCTGATTAGGAATCACAAAGCGGCTTTGAGTAGGCTGGGGATGTATAGGCCCAGAGGGGATTGGTGCCGGCGCTGCACTGCCCTCAGGAGCCTAAATTGATGGATCTGCCACTTGCTGGCTTTATTGAATGTGACTGCTTCCTTCCAGCTGACTATCACCATAGTGTAGCTCAGCTTCCAAAACTACAGACCCTCATATACCAGCTTAATGCTACCGTACCACTGAAGGCTCTTTTGTACCATCAAAGGTTCCTGCTAACACCCTGCATCACACTGTGCAATATAAACTTCATTCCCCACCTGTACCATCCAAATGCCTATGCCATTCAAGAACTTTTCTATACCACCTCTTAACATACCATCTAGGATTTTTTTTTACATGACTATCAAATAAGCACTCTATCAAACAAGTATCATCCATACTACGCAAGGATCTCTTTATATCATTAATGGACCACTCTGATCCACAGCTTCCAAGGACCAATCTACTCTACCTGTACCATCAAAGGGCTTCTCTACTCCACCTGTACCATCAAGGCAATGCTATATACCACTCTAGTCCACCAAAGACCATGCTAACACACCCTTTCATCCAAGAGTCATGCTACATCACCCATATTATCCAAGGATTCCACCACACCACACATACCATCCAAGGACTTTTCTACACCCCCTATACAATCCAAGGGCCATTTCAGAATATCGATCCTAATAAAATACTACTCAGCATCATCCATAGCATCGAGGGACCATGCAACACCACTTATACCAAACAATGATCTTGCTATACTGATCATAACATCCAAGGACCACTCTACAATACCCATACCACCGTAGCTCTCCCTCTAACCACCTATTTCATTCAAAGACTCCCCTGTTGTCACCCATACCATCCAAAGACCACAGTAGATCAACTGTACCATCCAAAGACCATGTTACAGAACCCTTACCATCCAAGGACTCCTCCACACCACCCATACCATCCAAGGACCCCATATATATCATCCATCCCATCCAATGATCAACCTACATAACCAATACTATCCAGGGTCCCTCTATACAATCAACAGCATTCAAAATGCATCTACACCACCACCAATATTGTTCAAAGCCTAGAAATGAATTCATATAAAATATAAACACACCTATAGCATTAAAGACAGATCTGTTACTATGGCTAAAATGGGCGTCTCACTATAAAACACATAATTTTTTTAAGGGACCTTTAGTATTATATGCGTTTGCTTTAAAGATGTTAAAAGAGTATTCTTGTTTCACTCTTTAAACATATTTTGATAAAGTGCAACTTGGAAATAATAAGCAGATGTTTTGCTATAGGTAACGGCTGCTTCTTTATTTTTCAATGTAAATATAGATTTGTTATTCAAAGGGAACCTTTGCCAAAGCTAGTGAAATTTTACCCAAATTTTACCCAAAAAATGATTTCAGATCAAAACAAACCAGGACAGTAAAAGTCTTGCTGACTTTTAACCTGAATCCAAGAGCAACAATAGCATCCTCTCAGCAGCGATGTAAAACTGTATGATGGAAACACGCATGGCACTTTCCATATAGTATAGCAAGTGAGGGCTTTCCTCTGTGCCTCATCCTTAATGGCATTAGTTTGTAATGAACGCTCCCGGCCCGTCAGATATGTCTCTCCGCTCATCATCCAATTGCACGTTTCCAGAAGCAGATGGTTAATAAGGAGAGAGAATCGCAGCCCTCCATGCTTGACAAGCCTTTGATTCCAATCCAGAATCTTTCACGCTGGATAAGAGAAACGCCAAGACCCGCTCCAGCCATAAATTGCCAATTGAAATCCGCAGCCCTGACTCACCGCCTTCATTATGGCACTGGCGGCGAGTTGCACAAAGCTCCAGACGCGCCTCGCATTCAGACGCTAACAAACCCGCAATCAGTCCCTCTGCACACCGAGTCGTCAGGGCGCAATTAACAAACAACTTCAACCCAGCCACGTTAATTTTACTCCCACAGGCTCTTCCCAGCACTGGAGGAGAAAAAGGAAAATAAAGTTTCATTACTCCTGCGGCATTTAAAGGGGAAGTACAGCCATATGCAGAGCCTAAAGCTCCCTGAATTATCACTGTGTCCTAATTACACTATGTATAAAGGAACTGTATGAAATCAGCACAAACTGTTACATAGTTAATACAGTTGAAAAAAGACACAAGTTTAACCAAGAGACAGGGTTGGGGAAAGTTATTTTTATTTTTTAATGATAACTAAGCTAATAGTAACTGCTAATGTTAAGAAATCATCTATTCCTTTTTTTGAAGCTGTCAGCTGTAACAAGTGTCTGTGGGAGGCTATTCCACAGATTTATAGTTCTTATGGTAAAAAATGATTGTCGCCTCAGTAGATCAAACCTTTTTTTTCCCCAGACAGAGGGAGTGCCACCTAGTGTAGTGGAGAGGATGTAATCTGAAATTGTTTTTCACATATATTTCTTGTATTGGCCATTTATAATGGTATTAAGCAATTGTTAAAGTGGACCATCACCCAGGGGTGATGGGCCAGGGAATCTATAAGATTCCCGGGCCGATCACCTCCCTCACTGCGTGGCATCCGAGATCGGAATGTCCCGCGCGGTTAAACCCCCCCAAAAGCCCCAAAAAACCTTACCTTATCAGCGACGGATCAGCCGCCGCCGCCTCCTGCGCGCCCCTCTAGCAGTGCGCGCGCCCACGACGGCTGTTTATGAATGGCCGGCGCGGGCACGCGCCCTGTAAGAGGGACGCGCGGGAGGCGGCGGCTTGTCCGTCGCTGAAAAGGTACGTTTTTTGGGGCTTTTGGGGGGGTTTCACACAGCGGGGCATCCTGATCTCGGATGCCCCGCTGAAGTGGTCCAACACCCAGGATAGTGAAAATCCTGGGTGTTGGTCCACTTTAAGCATGTCCCTCCTCAGGCGTCTCCTCTCAAGACTAAACAGATTTAATTCTCATAATCTTTCTTCGTAACTAAGATCCTTCATTCGTCTTATTAGTTTGGTGTCTCTCCTCTGCACCCTTTCTATAAGCAGGGCATCCTTTCTATGAGCTGGTGCCCAAAACTGGACGGCATATTCCAGGTGAGGGCGCACCAGTGCCCTCTAAAGACGCAAAATTACATCCCTATGATTCCATGCCTAAAATTTCTTGGTGGCCTTGGAAGCATTGCTTGACATTGAATACTGTTATCTAGCCTGTGATCTACCAGTACCCCCAGATCCTTCTCAGCTAGTGACTCTCCCAGTTTTACTCCCCCAAAGACATATGTGACCTTCTGATTATTGCAGCCCAAGTGCGTGACTTTACATTTCTCCACATTGCACTTTACTTGCCAAATGGATGCCCAGACACTCAAAGTGTCCAAGTCAGCTTGAAGCTTGTGAACATCTTCAGTAGACTGCACTGTGCTACATATCTTTGTGTCATCTGCAAAAATAGAGACAGTGCCATTAATTCCATCTACTATATCATTTATAAACAAGTTGAATAATGGTGGGCTCAGCACTGAACCCTGGGGTACACCACTTACAACTGGTAACCATTCAAGTCAAGTCAATTTTCAGTCAAAACATAAAAAGAAAGCTATACTCACCCTTTCTCCCATATAGACCGTTGCTCCTAGTCCGGGGCTGCAACGCTTACCTGAAAGGTTTCATCCAGGTCTTTTGCTGCATCGGCACCTCGCTCTGCGCCGCTCTCTCATTGGGTTTCTCCTCCTGTTTCTCCCTCACATTCACTGCAATGGAGGGAGGCATGGCAGCTCACTGTGACTGATGGTGGGGGGGGGGAGCATCACCACGTCAGGTAAGCACTGCAGCCCTGGACTAGGAGCGACGTTGAAAGAAAAGGTGAGTATAGTATTAGTGAGTATTAGTATTTTCTAACCCCGAAGACCAAAATTTCCCTAATAAGTGTCTATTCGGGAGAGTGTCAAATGCTTTTGCAAAATCCAGAAAATCTACAGTCACCCCTCTGTCCAGGCTCCTACTCACCTCTACTGAGATGGGCCGAACCACCACAATATCCCGGGGAAAATCATTTTCCCGATTTATTTAATAATAAAAATGGAGGGCCTTCGCTCGTACAGTATGTTGGCTAGTTTGTTTGTGCTTGGTATGCTATAATTGGAGGAGAAGCTGAGGGGTTAGTCATGGCAACCTGACAATTGAATTTTGATAACAACGCCTGACTGGTTGCTATGGGCAACAGCATGTTAGCACACTGGTGCAGTCTCTTCTTTTTCACATTGGTGTCATGGTCAGGTTGTAGCAGGGCTGCCATCAGAAATTTCTGCTTACAATCTAAATCTCTTCGTAGAGATCCTTCTGACTGGCTGTTCAATGCAATTCTACACATCCCCTGGAGGTGTAGATTGTGTATGTGCATGCAGCCCTTTCTGGGCCCCCTGTTTGATGGTAAAAAATGGTCTCCCTGATGGTGGAAGAAGGTGGATTAGACTATGCACAGGTAAGGGGAATATGATGAATTGCTACACACCTCTCATTGTTTCTGGCACCCCAGTTGGACAAAGCTTAGAGTGTAAAAGGTAGGTGCCCCATAAGATCAGGGCTTACTGGTGGTGGAAGAGAGTGGGTTAAAGTGTGCACATACAAGCAGGGGGTGAATGGATTGAGTTACGGGGGATGATACATGAGTGGAGCAGGGAGGGTGGGGTGTGCAAGTAGAGCTGGGATGGTGATGTGGGTGGGTGGAGCTGGGAGGGGGTGGATATACAGAACAGAGAGTGGGATGGATGAGTGGAGCTAGAATGATGAGATGGTTGAATGAAGATGTGTGGAGGGATGGAGAAGTGGAGCTGAGAAGGAAGTGCGTGGCACTAAGAGTGGGGTCGGTGAGAAGCACTGGGGGTTAGAGCTGTGTGGGGGATGGGAGAGTAGGTAAGTGTGACGGGTGGAAACCATGGGCAACACTTAAAGTAGAAAACAGAGCCCTGTCAGTGGAGTAGGCCCTGATAGTGAATAGGAACCATTAAATAGAGTAGGTAAACCTGTTGAATGCAGTTCTTAGGCCTATTGCGTCATGAAACCAGAATACATTTAAGGAATTAGGCACCAAGTTGAAGGGAAGGACCTCCACGGTTGTATTCTCTGGAATACTACCAGTGCCATGCGCTACACATGAAAGACAGCGGGAGCTTAGAGAGTTAAACGCATGGCTCAAGTCCTGGTGTAGGGCAGAGGGATTTGGGTTCCTAGAGCACTGGGCTGACTTTTCATTGGGGTACAAACTGTATTCTAAAGATAATTTGCACCTGAATGGAAAGGGGGGCTGCTGTGCTGGGTAAGAGGATACTAGAGGGGGTGGAGAGTTATTTAAACTAGTGTTTAGAGGGGAGGGCAAGAGTGAAAATAAAAGTGAAGACAGGTTACTTAGGGGACAGCATATGATTGTGGGTGGAGAATTAGAAGGGGGGAGGACTGCTATGATGGATAAGGAGATCCATGAGTTGCAAACCAGCAGTAAAAAATTAGACGGATGCATTACTGCAGGAACTAATACTATACCCCAATGTGTCAAACTAGATAGGAACATGAAGTGTATGTTCACAAATGCCAGAAGTCTGGCAAGTAAAGTGGGGGAGCTTGAGGCTCTGGTGCTGGCAGAGAATATTGATGTTGTTGGTGTGGCTGAGACATGGCTGGATTCCACACATGACTGGACTGTCAATCTACAAGGTTTTGCTCTTTTTCGGAAAGACAGAGCAAAAAGGAAAGGGGGTGGCGTGTGTCTTTATGTAAAGCAAGAACTCAAAGCATATATTAATGAGGGATTACTAGCAGAAGATTGTGAGGGTGTAGAATCCTTGTGGGTAGAAGTAGGGGGCAATATAAACAATGCTAAAATCCAGTTTGGTGTAATCTATAGGCCCCCAAATATAACTGAGGAAATAGAGGGTCAACTGCATAAACAGATAGAGCGGGCATCACAGGCTGGTACAGTGGTGGGGATGGGGGACTTCAACTATCCAGGAATCAACTGGAGACATGGTTCTGCTTCCACTACAAGGGGGAGAGCATTCCTCAGCTTGCTACAAGATAATTATATGAATCAGTTCGTGGAGGTACCTACTAGGGGTGATGCTATTCTAGATCTTGTAATATCAAATAATGATGACCTGATGGGGGCAGTAACAGTCCGTGAAAATCTTGGTAACAGTGACCACAATATAATTGTATTTAACATAAACTGTAAGAAAGATTTTCTTCCTGGGAAGGCAAAAACATTAAATTTTAGAAAGGCCAACTTCCCCAGGCTCAGAGCTGCACTCAAGGACATAGACTGGGAGCATCTGTTCAGAAATAAGGATACAGATGCCAAATGGGAGTGCTTTAAATCAATTGTGAGTAGCAACGTTGCAAAATGTATTCCTACGGGTAACAAATATAAGCGGCTAAAGTTAAACCCCTCATGGCTGACACCTGCAGTTAAAAGGGCAATAAAGGACAAAAAAAGGGCATTTAAACATTACAAGGCTGAATTCTCAGCTGTAACACTTGAACAGTATAAACTAGTAAATAAAGTGTGTAAGAAAGAAATAAGGTTGGCAAAAGCACAAAATGAACGAGATGTGGCCAAAGAAAGCAAAACTAACCCTAAACGATTTTTCAAATATATTAATTCGAAGAAAACTAAATCAGAACAGGTAGGTGCCCTAATTAATGATAATGGGGAAATGGTCACTGGGGATGAGGATAAGGCAGAGCTGTTAAATGGATTCTTTAGCTCTGTGTACACAAGAGAAGAGCAAGGAGCCAACACAGGAGATGCCACTGATAGTAATAGCCCATGTATAATAATTAACAAGCTAAACGTGGATATCATCCAAGAAAAACTCTATAATTTAAATGTGAATAAGACTGGAGGACCAGATGGACTTCACCCAAGAGTTCTCAAAGAACTCAGTTCCGTTATCTCGTCACCTCTGTTGTTGATCTTTAAAGACTCACTAGCAACTGGTATAGTGCCAAGGGACTGGCGCAGGGCAAATGTGGTGCCCATTTTTAAAAAGGGCTCTAGGTCTTCTCCAGGCAATTACAGACCCGTTAGCTTAACATCCATTGTGGGGAAACTGCTTGAGGGACTATTAAGGGACAACATACACGAATATGTAACTATCCATAATATTATAAGTGACAACCAACACGGTTTTACTAAGGACAGAAGCTGCCAAACTAACCTGATTGGCTTCTATGAGGAGGTGAGTAGAAGCCTGGACAGAAGGGCGGCTGTGGATATAGTTTTTCTGGATTTTGCAAAAGCATTTGACACTGTCCCCCATAGACGCTTATTGGGGAAATTGAGATCTTCAGGATTAGAAAACGCAGTTTGTAACTGGATTGAAAACTGGCTGAAGGATCGTGTGCAGAGAGTTGTGGTTAAGAATACCTACTCTGAATGGTTACCAGTTGTAAGCGGTGTACCCCAGGGTTCAGTGCTGGGCCCTCTATTATTCAACTTGTTTATAAACGACATAGAAGATGGAATTAAAAGCACTGTCTCTATGTTTGCAGATGACACAAAGATATGTAGCACAGTGCAGTCTATTGAAGATATTCACAAGCTTCAGGCTGACTTGGACACATTGAGTGTCTGGGCATCCACTTGGCAAATGAAGTTCAATGTGGAAAAATGTAAAGTCATGCACTTGGGGTCTAATAACCCGAAGGCCACATATGTCCTCGGGGGAGTAAAACTGGGAGAGTCACTTGTTGAGAAGGATCTGGGGGTACTAGTAGATCACAGACTAAATAACAGCATGCAATGCCAAGCAGCTGCTTCCAAGGCCACCAAGATACTATCGTGCATTAAAAGAGGCATGGAATCACGGGATAGAGATGTAATTTTGCCTCTTTACAAGGCACTGGTGTGCCCTCACCTGGAATATGCCGTCCAGTTCTGGGCGCCCATTCATAGAAAGGACGCTCTGACTATGGAAAGGGTGCAAAGGAGATCCACCAAACTAATAAAGGGAATGAAAGATCTTAGTTATGAGGAAAGATTACGAGAATTAAATCTGTTTAGTCTTGAGAGGAGGCGATTGAGGGGGGACATGATTAACTTGTAAAAATATATAAATGGACCATACAAAAAATATGGGGGAACACTATTTCACGTAAAATCCTCTCTAAGGACAAGGGGGCACTGCCTTCGATTGGAAAAAAAGAAATTTAGTCTCCGGAGGCGACAATCGTTTGTTACCATAAGAACTATAAATATATGGAATAGCCTCCCACAGAAGCTTGTTACAGCATCAACCGCTGACAGCTTCAAAAAAGGATTAGATGCTTATTTTGAATAAAATAACATTAACAGTTACTATTAGTGGTTATCAATAAAAAAAAAAAAAATAAAGACAAAAAATAAAATAAATAGCTTCCCCTATAAAATAAAAAATTGGTTGAACTTGATGGACATATGTCTTTTTTCAGCCGTATTAACTATGTAACTATGTAACCACATGATGGCAGTATTGCCTAGGGAATGGACCGAACAGTACTTTAACCCTTTAAATGCCAAGCACGTAGTTTCTACGTGGTTGCTTCTCCTACCGTTAAGTGCCAAGCACGTAGAAACTACGTGCCTGGCATTTCCCCCAAACAGTTAAAAAATAGAAAAAAAAATCACTTACCTCCGGTATCCCTGTGAAGCCTGGGGTCCCCTCTTCCTTGGGGGGGCATCCGATCGCCCCCCCGTCGTCCTCCATCTTCAGGGGGGGGCCCGAAACCAGCCGCCCCCCCCCCCCCCCCGTTTCCAGCGCTGATCGCCGCTGTAAAAAAAAAAAAATAATAAAACTGTCATTTACTCACCTCCGCGCCCGAGCCTTCTGTCCGGGTCTCCTCTTCACCAGGGGGGGGGTCCGATCCCCCCCCCTGGGCTGAGCAGTCTTCAGGTGAGGACCCTCTTCCGGGTCCTCACCTCTTGTAATGGCGGCGATGGCCGCCGCCGCTTAGCCCCGCCCATTGTGGGAGGAGCGGGATGACGTCATCCCGCTCCTCCTATACCCCCTCCGAGCTCCGGCATCTGTCAGATCGGAGCAGGGCGGATGTCAGGTGAGGAGGCTCCGATCGGAGCCCCCTCACCTGTCACCCGCCCTGCGCCGATCACCACCGGCATCTGTCAGTGAGGTGATCGGCGCGGGACAGCGGCGAGGGACGTCGGATCGGAGGTGAGTATGGCGTAAAAAAAGAAAAATAAAGATTTTTTTTTCTCTGTGTGTGTGTCATTTTTTACTTTTAACCCCTTGTGAACTGGTAAGGGGTCCATGACCCCTATACCAGTTCACAAGGCTGGGGGGATGGCAAGCCACCTGCGCTTGCCATTAACCCCTGGCACCCCCATTACCTGCCTCCCCAAAGGCCAGGGGGGGGGCAGAAGAGCCCGGGCCCACATAGGCTATGTGGGCTCGTAGGCTGCAGGGTGGGGGGGCCACAAAAGCTGGCCCCCCCACTCTGTGCCTACAAGCCCCCATAGCTGGTCCCGGGCTGGTTACTGTGGGTAAGGGGGACCCCACGTCAATTTTTCTTTTGATTTTTAAGGGTTTTTAACCCTTAAAAATCAAAAAAAAATGGGGTCCGCCCCCCCTGGGAGGGGGGACCCTATGTCATTTTTTTTTGATTAACCCTTTGTAATCTGACATCCAGCAGCTATAAAAGGCTTCTAGCAAGTGAGCAGAAGCCAGTGATCGCCGAGGGACACAGTGCTCCAGGATGGATGGGAGGTGAGTACAGTGTAAAAAAAAAAAAATAAATAATAAAATATTTTTTTCTTTATGTGTGTCTGTGTCATTATTTACTTTTAACCCCTTGTGAACTGGTAAGGGGTCCATGACCCCTATACCAGTTCACAAGGCTGGGGGGATGGCAAGCCACCTGCACTAGCGGGTGGCTTGCCATTAACCCCCGGCACCCCCATTACCTGCCTCCCCAAAGGCCAGGGGGGGGGGGGCAGAAGAGCCCGGGCCCACATAGGCTATGTGGGCTCGTAGGCTGCAGGGTGGGGGGGCCACAAAAGCTGGCCCCCCCACTCTGTGCCTACAAGCCCCCATAGCTGGTCCCGGGCTGGTTACTTTGGGTAAGGGGGACCCCACGTCAATTTTTTTTTTGATTTTTAAGGGTTTTTAACCCTTAAAAAAAAAAAAAAAATGGGGTCTCCCTCCCCTGGGAGGGGGGACCCTATGTCATTTTTTTTCCCGATTTAACCCTTTGTAGTGTGGATGGTTTTTGTATTTTTTTTGTGAATGTTATAAAATACTTGTTTCAGTTAGGGGGGTCTCCTGGGCAGGAACGGGGGGCTACCGATAAATATGTGGTACCGTTCTAATCGGTAGAAATGGGGCTTTCACATGCAATATGATTTTCCTTAATAAAATACATTTTTTATTTAAAATAAAGGAGTCAATTTTCTAAAAAAAAATTTTTATTTATTTATTTTTTTTTTCACTTAATAATATTGTAAAAAAAAAAAAAAAATTACAAACAAGACATTTCATGTTAAAGTCTAAACTCTGCTGCAAAAAATATATATATAATTTTTCTGAAAGTTACAGCAAAAATGGCGCAAAACATGTCGCAAAACATGACGCAAAATGGGGAAAATGGCCTGTCAACAGAGGGTGACAAAATCTCAAGTAGGCTGGCAATTAAAAGGGTTAATAGTACCTATGCATGTTGGGTATTGTTCTGTTCGGGGGACCTTGCGCTTTCAGACTTAGCTTGTTTTTTCTGGTTTGCATATTTATATTTTAGGAAAAGGTGTTTTTTATTCAGCTTTTTTATAAATTTTTTAGGGAAACCCTGCGCAACCAAAGAATTCTTTGAGGAATTAATTCCAGAAAGATGAGCCCATTACAACAAGCTGGGTACCCTTAAAAAGCTTAACGTGTGTACTTTCAGGGAATATATGGTTTATGGGGGATATTCCAAATGTAAAGGGTTGTTTTGGTTGAAAAATCGCAAGGTGCGCACTTACTTAAAATTACCGTTATGCGCATGCTTTACTTTGGGGTGTTTGGCAACTCTTCCCTTGACAGAACCTATGCATGTTGGGTGTTGTTCTGTTCGGGGGATGTTGCGTTTTCAGATTAAACTTGTTTTTTCTTGTTTGTATATAGTTTTTTTAGGAAAATGTGGCTTTGATTCTGCTTTTTTATCCTTTTTTTAGGGAAACTCTTTGCAACCAAAGATTACGTTGAGGGATTACTTCCAGAAAACGATGGCCACATCCACAAGCCTGGTACGCCTAGAAAGCCTGAGGTGTGTACTTCCAGAGAATATATAGTTTGTTGGGGGGTATTTCAAATGTAAAGGGTTGTTTTTCTGGAAAAACCGCAAGGTGCGCATATTGCATAGCATAGTTGTATTTTATCTGAAAATCTCCTAAAGCGCTGTTTCAGTTTGGGGGAGTCTCCTGGGCAGGAAAGGGTGTCTACCAATACATATGTGGTACCGCTGTAACCGGGAGAAATTGGGATTTAACACGCAATAAGATTTTATTGACAAACTTACATTTTTTATTCCAAAAAAAACTACAATATGTAAAAATTTTTTTTTTTTTTTTTTTTGCACATATTTCACCCAAAAATATTAAGAATACACCTAACAAATGACAAACAAGACATTTCATGTTAAAGCCCAGACTCTGCTGAAAAAAACAATATATCATTTTCCTGGGAAATCCCTGGAAATCCCTTCAAAAATCACATTTGAACATGGGGAGCGCAAAATAGTGCAAAATGGTCTGGCAACAGAGTGTGACAAAAACTCCAGGTAGGCTGGCACTTAAAGGGTTAATGGTTTAGAGTCCTTCTTTAAGTTGGTAAATAGAGATTAAGCCAGATGGCATTGGCGACATTAACTGCCTTGCCATTGGTTGGGACTCGCAACTACAATTGTAATAGTAACATCACCAAGGTTACATAAGGAGGAGACCCACCCTTCTAGAGTGTTCTGTTCCACTGAGTTCTAAGTGAAGAGGGGATGCAGTACAATGTAGTGTAGAGGAGCCAAGAGCCAGCCATGGAGGCGACCATTACCATTGACTGTCGTAACCTGTGAATCATGCTGCACTGACTGTTTGCTGTGTTTGCCATGGAAGGAAGCCAACCAATAAAGACCGAGTTGAGTTCAACCATGATTGTCATCTCTGGATCCAAGCAACGTTCGAGCCAGTAAGTGCACCTCCACCCACACATGCCGCACCAACATGGGATGCCCTACCCTAGGTCCAAGAACCCCCCCTCGCTCCCCAGAGCGCGTGCCCACGGCCAGGCACGCACCCGCTACATAAGTCATATCTCCCAACTGTCCCTGATTTGGAGGGACTGTCCCTTTTTTGAGTCCATGTCCCTCGTTGTTCTCTGTCCTTTTTTGAGGTGTAACCTGCAGATCTGCATCAATAAATGATTTATTTGCATATTAAAAGTGTTTTCATAGTTGTAACACCCTATCTCCTACCCATCAATAAATGAGGGGGTGTGGCTTATTTTAACTATTGTCCCTCTTTCCCTCCCTGAAGTTGGAATATATGTGTAAGTAGAGCTGGGAGAGGGATGTGTGAGTAGTACTAGCAGAGCTACATGATCAACACAATGGGGGCTATTCAGAGCCTGGTGAGAAAACTCACTTCTTTTTTAGGAGATAAAACTGCCATTCACTTTCATTGTCTACCGGGTGTACATTTTCACCTGCCTTTGAATCTGCCCCAAGGTAGACAATGAAAGTGAATAGCAATTTTGTCTCCTAAAAATGAAGTCAGCGTTTTTCACCAGGCTCTGACTCGACCCCAATATCTTGGAATGCTGGAAGCATATCAGGGAGAATGCTACAGAAGACCTGGCTGTGTTGTCCTGATGGTGGCCCTAGGTTTGTAGTATAAATCCACATGTATATAGGTCCCAAACCAGGCAGAGAGAAAATAGATCCTTCCACCTATCAGAACCACAATTAACAGCCAATCTTCCCACACCTTATAGTTGCAATAAACGATACAGTGATCCTATGATAGACATTGTCCTCAATCTGCGGCAAATGTAAGCGCTGTCATCAAGCAACAATATGATCAGAAACGGGTCCAGGAGTCCAAATAGGAGTACCATCGATCATGTAAACGCTTTTATTAGATTGATTTTAGGTCCTTTAATAAAGTTCAGAGAACTTCTCCAACTCAATACACAAGGTCCATAAGGACAGATTAACTTCACATACCAGTTGTATGGTGGGACTGCAGGGAGCAGGTTCTTCTTGGGCTAAGGGTTTCTCCAAGTGTGTCTGTGTGGGTGGGGTGCTGGGGCTCTACAACAAGCTGTGTAGGTACAGTACTCACTGTGCTCTTACAGATACAGACGCTTGACTCCAGGTAAGCGAGAATATCTTGACAAAATGGCACAGTAGCAGCACACAGCCTTGATATGCAGCCGATTCCTGTCCTTACACAGCCATGTCTTGAGAAATGGCCACATCCTGTCTTTGGACAACCAGGCCTATTCCCACAGGTTGCCACAGCTTACTTGCTGGTCAAAGGTGTTCCTGACAGGTGTTGCTCTTACTTACTTACAGAGCCGGATTAAGTGTAGTGGATTTTCTCTCCTAAAAATTACGTTTTCTCACCAGGCTCTGAATTGACCATAGGAATGTTCAAAAATCAAACGATCAAACAGAACTGATGTGTGTGTATGGCATGATGGTAGTCTGATTGTTCCAGCATTGGGATGAGCACAGCATAGGGCAGACGAAGCAGCGACACGCAGGGGGAACCTGAAAGATTGTAGTGCAACACAATTGCCTCGCTTCCCCGGCATCAGAGCTGGCAGTATGCAAATTTCCGCTCAGCATCTAGAAAACTCAGGTCGGTTATTAAAAGTTTTTCCATTGCTCATTCCGATGCTTTATAGCCGGATAAACTCACAATTTCATTCCCTGGGAGGCGAGTCGGAGGAATTCATCTTCCCCCCGCTCAGTGTAATTGGTCTAGCTGGGAGTTGAGTCAACAAGCGGCAATGCAGCTAGCGAGTACAATCCATGCCCAGTTTTAGCGCCGTCATTTTGCCTGATTGTCGTAGATCAGAATAATCGGTCCACGGCGATGCACTTAAACCTGGGCATGTTTGCATGGCTCCTGCTGTATACTACCTAAACAGAGACACCTCCCCCACTGATTGGGAATTCTGCCGGCATGGTCGGCTTATTCCATTTCAAATGGCGCACAATAAAAATGATGCTGATATTTTCCCAGATGGAAATATTGAGATTACATCTCCATATAATATAGCAGCCCTGGATGGTCTGTGGGGCAAAACAACCAAAACAACATTAAAGCTGAAGCGTGAGAAAAACATAGTGCAGACTTATGTACCCCAGGGGAGCACCCAGTGGCAGTGTGTAAGGTGTGCCATTACAGAAGATGTTACTCTCTCTTCTCTGTTAGGCTATTGGTATTGAATATTGGTTCCAACCTGGGGCCAACCGAACTGTCACTAATCTTCTGGTAACTAGGCTAGGTCTCTCTCAGCTATAACTTTTCTCTCTGTCAGCTCCTCTGTCACAGTCTTACAACTAACAGTAGGGCCCTTCCTTAAATACCAACGCAGCTCCAAAACTGTATGATCTAGCTCACCTTCCACTCACATGTCTCACATGGCAGAACACACTCGGAATTGGTATATTGAGATTGAATCTCCATATAAAGAGTTTTCCCTCCAGAATGGGCTGCGGGATGAAATGACCTAAGCAATATTAATGCTGAGGAGTATAAAAATGGTCTTGCGTGTGGCCAGTGGTGGTGTCAAGAGGTATGGGAGATGGACGTTAAGGCCCCTGGTGGCAGGGTCTGAGGTGTGGGGCAAGGCATCATTCAAGTTACTCACTGCTGCTAAGCAGAACAAATAGCAATGGTTCATTATTCTCCTTAAAGATCATGCTACAGTTGCAGAAGTTTACAAACAGCTTCATCTCTTCTCCTTTCTGCTGGACCTATCTGGGAGTCTGAAGATTGGTTCTAATCTAGGACCCACCAGACTGCCACTAGTCTTCCAGTCACAGAGGCTAGATCTCTTTCTGCTACAACTGTTTTCTAGGTTCCTCTCTGATAAAGCTGCTCACAATCCCACAACATATAGTAGGGTCCTTCCTAAAATACTCTTTGGTGCAACAGAGCTCCAACACTCTGTCAACTAACTCATCTCCCACTCACATGTCTCCCATGGAAGGTCACACTTGCCATGTGGGGGTTTCCTTCTAATCCTGTTCAGACTTCTTTCACACCTTTTCCTAAAGTCCTTGTTCAGGCTGTAAAAGATATCAAACTACACTTACCTGTCAGCTCATAGTCCTGCAAATTCCTGTTGCTGTGGTTCTGCTCTGTCAACTGCCATGCCTCACACCCTTCCCTATCCCCTTATCTCCTGTTCACTGGTTGGTTCATTGGTAGGTTGAATAGAAGAGTGACCAATCCATTAATTCATAATAGGTTACCAGGCATTAATATGCACCACAATCTATTCTGAGTAAAGGAGAGTCCGTGCATGCGACAAAGGAGTGTGGTGGAGCTTCACATAGGGATGCCCTGTATATATATATAAATATATATATTTATATATATATATATATATATATATATATATATATGTTTTAATGTTTGAAGTTACAAATAAAGGGTCTGATTAGGTGTTAGGGTCAATTTGGGGGGTTAGGCTAAACTTACAGCAGGTGTTGGGGTTAAAGTCCAGTTTAAGAGACCTAATAAGATGTACAGTATGGCTTCGGTGTGCATCAGTATTGTAGTCAACATTAGGAAGTTAGATTAGGTGTTCAGCTTTAGGGTATTAGGTTGGGTCTAAACCAGAGGTTCCCAACTGTTTTTCAACGAGTACCACTCTCCATTCACCTGGTTTGTACATGTGGATTGTCAGTCACTCTAAAAAATGCTCAAAACAGCTATTATAGTGCATAAAAAACACACAAATTGTTAACAAACTTTAACTACAAACCTTGCTGAGTAAACACCTGATGGGCTCTTGAGGACCCCCAGTGGTACTCGTATCATTGGTTGGGAGCCCCTGGTCTAAACTAAAGAGTTAGATTACATTTTGATGAGAGGTTAAAGAGAAGGATCCCTCAGGCAGGAAAACCAAAACCTGCCTCTTGCCTGAAGCATCCCGATTTGGAGTCTCGCTGTGCATATCCCCCTATATCCCCCTAGATCATTGTAAACTCACCTCTCCTTACTTCCCATTGTGCATCTGTGGGTCACCAACCAATCAATATTTAAATGTAATGTAAGGACTGACATGGATGGGTTTTTAAACCCGCAATCCACCGTCGGTCATTGCTCAGAGTCTGCTGCTCTAGTCACTGTGCTACCTGTTGTGGTGTGGTCTCCTGGGTCCTAGAGCTGCCTTGTTTAACCTCACCTGGCATTCATCATGCTGTGGCAGTTCCTATAAATGCATGTGCCTAGCCCCGCCCCTGTGTTGGATCATTGCTTTGACTTCCTGAAGTCTGGCTGTGCACTCCAACCATCTGTTATACCTCCTTGTATTTTTGGGGCCCACGGACCTTCCTGAATCTGGTATTTGGCCCTCGAGCATTCTGAATCTTAAATTGGGGTCACGCTCTTCTTTTCCTAGCTGGGCCCACTGCCCTTCTCTGTGTGTGTGTCTCTGTGTGTGCTGGGCCCCCGGCCCTTCCATTGCCTCTGCTGTCTGTGCTTGGACCATGGCCCTTCCATTGTCTGTATTGTCTGTGCTGAGCACACAGCCCTTTCATTGTCTGTACTGTCTTGCTGGGCCCACGGCCTTTCCATTGTCTGTGCTGGGCCCACGGTCCTTCACTGTCCGTGCTGTTGTGAGCACTGGGACTCAGTTCTGCCATTGTCTGTACTGGGGCCCCGTTCCGTGATTGCCATCTTTGGGGCCCAAACCACCCAGTCTTGTCTTGTGTATGTCTGTCCTGTGTTTTCCCCTTCCCAAGTGGTGTGACCACCAAAGGACTACCAGGAGTCTGTGTACTCTCCACTTTAAGGAGCGCTGCTGAAGAACTGGGTTGGTTATGGGCTCTCCAAGTACCAGACCTCCTACGCCCCAGATGGTCGGCGGTTGTTTGTCCTCCATCCTCTATGTCCCTAGTAGGGTATTCCAATGTCCGGTCCCCTACCCATGGCCAGACTCCCATACTGGGGAATCCCCAGGCCTCCAGAGATGTCTGGTGACTTACTTTGCCTGGGTGTGACATATAGTTAGAGAATTTGAGATGCTTTGAAAGCCATTTCAAAGCATCTCAAATTCTTAGACTATCATTGACACTGTTCCCTAGGTGGAGGCGGGAGAAAGTTAATGTGTTCCTGGACAGGTACTATAAGGGATTAAGTACGATTTATGGGTTTAACATTGACACAGGTAGCTACTTTAGGTGCTGGTAAAGCTACTGTACATTTGAAGTTAGCACTGAGGGGTTAGATTAGGTTCTTGAGTCAGGTTTAGGAGTAAGAGCTAAAAAGTGGGATCAGTTTAAATTTAGGGTTAGATGTTTGTTTCGGGCTTTGGATGTTTGTTTCGGGCTTTGGTATAAGAATAGACCATGTTTGTATTTAGGTTTGCGTTAGCTGTTAGGGGCAGGTTTAGGAGGTTAGATTAGAATAAAATAAATGGCTGTGCTGATTTTGTCTTCCTTATTATGTGATGCATTTGCATTGCTGACATCCTGATGGAGGAAAAATATATGAGCAAACTAAATGAGGAAATCCAGGAACCCTGGGCAGATAATTTGCCTCATGCCGCTTCTGAATATATAAGCTCCCGCTTTATCATTGCTAACGAGACTCACTCGGAGCCGCTCACCCTATAACAAAGCAGAGATATGCACCGTGATCGGCGTGTGCTGAGCTTATGAATTATCACGTGGCGCTCTGATAACAAAGCACAGTCCGCTGGATGGTTGATGAAAAATTACTTGTTCAAGAGCATACATTTCTTTTGAGTGCCTCATATTCAAACTGCGTTTTGTTCGGAAACCACTTACATTACTGGTATCAAGGACAGCATAAAAAACAACTTTGTACAAAAATGCAGTCCTTGTGAGATCCAGGCAGCCTGGTCGTCCAGCGGCCATTCCTCCCAAGATCAACTCCTCCTCCTGGTAATTGGGGTCTCATGGTGAAACAAGCAGCAGAGGTCACATGGTTAAACCCCGCAGAAAAGCCTTACAGCAAATGTGTCAAACTCAAGACCTGGGGGCTGGATGCAGCCCTCCAAGCATCTTTATGTGGCCCTCTGACAGGTTCTGGATGGTGCTCTTTCTAGTCGGCCCAGTCCGACCAAGGCTTCAGACACCGGCAGCACATTGTCATGTCAGTGTGTAACTTGTACTCCACTGTGATATATTGTACCACCTCTAATAAAGCCTGAACTCTGGAATCTGTAGGCCGATGGGTTCTAATAGATGTGTCCAGGGATTGTGGCAGCACTGGGCATTCCTAGGCAAGTGCCAGGGTCCCTAGAACCTTCAGGGGCCCACTAAGGCTCAGGACCTACCCACTTGGCAGTGTCCTGTGCTCAGACCAATGCATGGCTGATCTTAGGACCAGAGCATGGCCAGCCATAATCAGGAAGGGTGAGAGGATCAGATAACAATTATCAGCAGTAATAGAGGGACTATTGCTTGCTATTGCCAGGTGGGATGAGGAAAAAATTGATCATGGGCAAAATAATTGAGCATCTGCATCTATACTGGACAAAATAATCATGTGGCTGTCCTAGGCATAAAACCTGGATAAATTACATTGTAATCATACATTTGCATACATTTAAATGGTCATTTAAATGGCTTGCATTTTGTTTTGTGTTTGTTATTGAATGCACCCACATGTGGCCCTCAATGAAAATTGGTTTGACACCCCTGCGTTACATTATATGAACCAGTAGTAAACTTCAAGAGACATGACAGGCAGCCAAGGGTCAGAGTCAAGAAATAAGCAGCTACGGTATTTATTAGACATATAATTATTTATTGGGTTTATATGGAATAGGACAAGTAATTTAATCCACAGTTTATATTCATACATCTCTACTAGATGGGAATGTAGGATTAGAAATGAAATAGTAATAATAAGTATTAGCAGTTAGTAGCTATTTTTAGTTAGGGTTAGGAAGACGGTGGGGAAGGTTTAAGAAGTCAGGTGAAGAATGGCACATATTAAAGTGGAACAAAACCAGAATTTTGACTTTTCTGGGTTTTTCTCTGTCCCCTGGGGCATCCCCAACTGGGATAGTTTGGGGCTCTCTATTGCATGAAACCCCTCAGATCGCTCATAACAACGCACATCTTCCCGGTCCAAAGGCGCATGGACGGGCTCTCGTCCAATCAGAGCAGTTTGCCGTAACTCAAGGCTTGATACAGTGCCCGGTGAGAGAACTCTCTCCATTTTTAGGAGAGAAAACTTCTATTCACTTTCATTGTCTACCTTCAGCAACCAGATGTAAATCTTCACCTGGCTCTGAATCAGCCGCAGAGTAGACCATGAAAGTATATGGCAGTTTCTCTCCTAAAAAAGGAGTGAGATTTCTCACCTGGCTCTGAATCGAGCCTTATGTCATTTGGTAAACTGCCCTGATTTGCTTCAATAGGGAGTGCAAGTGGGCACATGCCCAGCCTCCCACCCCAGCCTATTTAAATGGTTGGGGTATGAGCCAGTGCTCAGCCCTAAGATGCATGGTATGTGGCCGCTTACGCCCCTCTTTGAAAACTCAGAGTTGTGTTGCAGGGAAACGGCTTTGATTGGACAAGAGTCCAATCAAAGTCCTCCTGGGTCCCTTGCCATAACCTACACTGCCTAGACGCACACCCACAGATACCCTGGATCCCACACAACTCAACCCTTATTTGCACTGCCACTGACTTGGCCTTGTGGGCAACACTTTTATTTTAAAACTTACCCCCCACAAGTGATTTGTCCACAGTGCCAGGTGTCTATAAAAAAATACAAGCAGTGGGTATGTAGTGGAGCCTCAGGCTGTTTTTGATTCATTAGTATACTCTTCTTCACACACTTCTATACACTTCTTTTCCCCCTGGCAATAAGTCAGTAAGCATGCCAAGCATCAGGACAGGAAGCCAAGGTGTTAAGAAACAAGCAGTAATTTCTCTCTAAAAAACAATGCCCATAACTCCTAGTAATTAGCCAACCGGTTCAGGCATTTATAAACAAGGAAAACAGCAGAGGTCTTAAAGCTTAGATAGCGTGTAATGCAGCTATAACCCTTACATATGCCCCCTTAGCAATTCAGCGAGACATCAAGCGTCAGTGCAGTTAGAAAAGGTCAGGGCAGGCAGGTAGCCAAGTTTTCAGGAAACAAGCAGCCATTCCTCTTGAAAGAGATCATCCAAGTATATATACATCAGGCAAACAGCACATTATCGGAATCCAGCAGAGTAGCCTTAGGCAGTGTGTTCAGTAGTAACTTCTTACATCCGCCTGGCCATTTGTCAAGAAGGTGGCTATCAGCTATGTTGGGCTAGGATTCCTTTGGCCCACCAATAAAACCGTCTGGGGGCCCACCCCACACTTAGATGCCACTGGCTTATATTCAAGGCCCATGCACAGAATAATCATGCCACACTGTATTGAATCTGTGTGCACGCACTTGGAATGCTACATTAGTTCAGGTTTTGGTGATAAAGGCCCTCATGAGTGTGAGTTCAGGGGCCCACCAGAGGATTCCCTTGTAAACCCCCATGGACCTGTCTGAGTGTGGCTATCAGTCAGTAATCAAATCAAATGACAGTAAATATAGCCAAGGTAAAACCTATTCTCCTAGTAATTATTCAACAAAAAATGATGGGTATCTGTGATGCAAACCGTACCGCATAGCCCCGACTGACATCACTGTCACCGAGATCACGTGGTACATTTTTGTTAACAAAGGCCATTAAGACCTTGACTGGCTGCAGGGTCCCTCCACTACCACCAGTGAACAGAGCCTCCATTACCACCAGTGAACAGCCCGTGAACAGCCCATAGTATTGCCACCAACTCTATATGATACACCCTGGTCCGTTAGTTGGAATATATTGGGCCATTAGACAGCCAAGTGGTGTGTAATATAACCAAAAACACGGACAAATAAGAGCTTGGGGATGAATATAATAGAGTAGCCGACGATTACGTTATATATTTAATTGCTTTAAGAGCCCACTAGACAAACTATATACATACAATGAGTAGGGCAATCACAAATGGATAAGTTACAATCCGAATGAGCAGATAAAATACATGTCAGTTACTGTGTGCTGCGCTAGAAAACCACATAGAGCCATGTGGGGGGGTTCCTGGTCTTTGTTCTTGCAGATACATCTAGCACAATTCCAGCTTGACCTCTCTCCAGGAAAGGCAGTTCACCTCTGCCTTTCATCTACATTTAAAATCATGGCTGGTCACTTGCCCCTGGGAGGAGGTTCCCTCCTCTTAGCAATGCAATCTAAACTTCCTAAAAACTAATATGTGGCATAACTTTTTGGTGGAAGCTCCTAGAGATCCAATCCTGGGGCCAACGGATGCTGTGCACATTATGAGGCAAGACACAGCTGTTTGATATGACTCCTAAACCATGTTCTCCGGTCCCAGCAGGTCCTGTGATAGACCAGAAAGAATCTGTCATACCTTACAATCTCCAGATTATGAGCATGTGTAGTTTATAATTAATTTGCATTGTGATTTCATAATTACCAGTACAGTGCTGAAGCCAGCCCTGTCTAGAGGATGTCCCAGCTTACGGCAGGGGTTTCCTGCTGGTCTAGCTTTCCCAGCCTTAGGTGTGAACTGCATCAGTATGTGGTCTTTCATCTGCTGAGGTCTTTCCTAAGTTAAGACATTTTAAATGAGGTCTTTGACATGAACTGGCTTTATTTAGCAACATCCCTGCTAAATTATACTGACAGCCAGTGAAGAGAGGAGAGTGGAAGTAAAGATCGCAGCTAATTTGGAGAAAGTTAGCTGTGGCGGTGAAGATGACAGCTGGTGGTGAGAAAAGTGGTGGCCCTAGGATAGGGTGGGAGAAGCCAACATGCTCTAAGGGGACCGGTGGCACAGGCAATAATTGCCAGAGCACTGAGGATGGGGGGAGGATGTGAAGCAGCAGCAGTGAGGATGTCAGCCAGCCCTGGAGAAGATCAGACCCAGTGGGGAGAAGAATGGTATAATCGATGAGGATGTCCGCCAGCTCTGGAGAAGATCAGACCCAGTGGGGAGAAGAATGGTGTAATCGGTGAGGATGACAGCTTTCAGGAAAATAAATAATGATGGTATTGAGGGCAAGCAAGGAGAAAATCAGCAGCGGCATGGCAAGGAGAAAGGGAGGATGTAAGGAGCCATAATGACAGCTGGCAACAGTATGGGAGCAAAGGCTTCTGGGAAAGTGCGCTGTATAACATGAGTAAACGCAGTGGGCATTCAATCGATCCCAGGCAGGTGATTAGCTCAAACCAGACAATGGCAATGAATAAAACATGAACGAGGTGGCGGAAGTTGATAGCGGAATCCTCACCTCCATTTATAATCCATTAAATTGTAAGAATAAATTATCAATATTCCGATAAGGTGGCTAATATGTGTTGGCCGCACAGTTCTATCGCTAATCGCGCCGCATTGTTATGTAAAAAACACTGAGTGCTTCATAATTGTAACGCATGCTGCTAGTGCACCATTATTTAATATCAGCAATTTGCATGGTTCGAAGAATTTACCTGCATTACAGTGGAAGCGTTGGGGGATGGTAATGCAGTTAGAAAATAATCTATTTAATTTATATTCTAGGAGAATGAACAACCCACCAATATACTGTAACTTCATAGCCCAGTCTATCTCTCAGATCAGCTTGTGAAACATGGTTTTCATTCCACATAGGGAAAAAAACCATCCAATCACACTTCAGATTTGCACTGCCTGCCCTGTGCCATTGGTTCACCGGTCACATGTGTGCACATGAGTGGTGCGTGAGCATTGCAAGGGTTAGTATTTTGTCTGATTTCTAGCTTTCCAACTGGCAAGCCAATTTTGAATACTTGGTGCCCTACAGTCAGTTTTGACAATAGGGTCGCTTGTAAATACCTCCCTCGAGGGACTAGAGATTCCTGTAATCATAACATCTAGCGTTGGGATGGAAAAGTTGAAGCTTTGATAAATTGGTCACATGCGCAACAGAAGATATGAAGTGCAGCACTGGCACAATTTCCATAATATCATGTCTAATTTTTAACCACCCCTAATAAACTTCCTGCCATTTAATTACCCGCCCCTGAGGATCCTGTCATCCTAACATGGCATAGGCTGCAAGGGCCAAAAAAAAGTTCTAACTGCAGTTTTTGCCCATGTTTCCAGAATATATTGGCCGGAGGCGGATCATTATTGGGCACTATTGTACCAGGCCTACACTTCTGGGATAAGAGTGACTGCTGGCCCTGACCTGCCGCACATATTGAGTTTAAATTCTGCCAGCCTACCTGCCTGTCAGTGAGATTCAGATCCCAGCACCTATATTCTGCAATTTGCTCACCCGATCATCCAACGGCTGCTCAGCTGCTTTTGATAATGTGGGAGTGATGTCATTCACATATGCTAATGTTCCTTATTAAATCAAGTCTCATTAGAGGAACTCTTTGTAGATCATTACATCTAGACTCTTGGTTGCTGATAAGTAAGAAGGATCCGGAAATGAAGGTAGTCGGAAAGAAAAATGGAGCTCCGACAGGTGCCATATAAAATTCTTATTGCAGTATTGGCCCATGATGGCAAATATGTAACTCCATTTGGTGGAGTATATCACACAAATGCTGCACTACAAAATGAAATGAGACAAAAATACAAAAAGGAGGAAGTAGCAATACGGAACACATTGCTGCTGGGGGGGGGGGGGGGGTTCTTATGTTGGGGGCTTGAGTCGCAACATCTCTTCTTCTTTACTGGTTGTGTATTCAAATTTATTATATATTTTTTACACTTTGCCTTTAATGTTTGCAGTTCTGTAGTTGCTTTTTTCATTTGTATTTTTGTTTTTCTTTTTTTACACTTCTCAATCCTGATGTGCTCAATGAGTACAGAACTACTCCAATTGGTGATGCAAACTATTTATGTGGCAATTTATGTGCATTTCTTGCACTTTAAACAGCTGTTTTGTACATTTTTAAGGTGAGCAACAAGCCACACATGCCACCAATGAGGTACTTGATGAAAATAGGTTGGGAACCCCTGCTCTAGTGTATATGCTGGCACACTATTGCATTATTTTTGGCTGTGCATGATTGTGGCGGTTTACTAAATTTTTTTCAATTCAGCAGCCAATCTGCCCAGCAATTTCAGTACAACTATTCTGACTCAGCAGATGGCAGTAATGTGAATCCTGTAGACAGCTCCACTTTCTGTGTGTGTGTCTGTGGCAGATAGCTTACTCAACTGCTCGTGGATCACGTGAAATAAGTTTCAAAAAATTTATTTCAGTACATAATCTTGCAGCAAAACTTCTTACAGCAGGAATATTGACATGTACGTTCAATGCAGCAGGAAAACTTGTGATGTAACCCATACACAGCAGTAGGTAGAAAGACTGTAGACTGCAGAAGGGAGCAGCAGGTGTGCACTCATTGGATGCCAAACTAGAAATGGCTGAGGGAGAGGGGAAGAAGGGAGGAGTTACTTGCATCACAGCAAGATTAAGGGAGCCAGGAAGGGACAAAGGGGATTAAAGGCACACTGCTGAGCCTATGTAAGCAAACATTATGTTAAACAGTTACCCCAGGTAATAAAAAACACACCTCGTGGAACATGACATCAACGCCCTTTCCCCACAGGAACTCTCTGCAGATGTCTATCATCATAACCTAGGCCTAATAAAAAAGAAAACAATTTTACAAACTAAAATCATATTTGTTTTTCTCCATCTTACTGCTGCAGAAAGTGGCCCGAAGGAAAATGGCAGGTACTACACTCATGCATATCTGTTATTTTTAAGGTTTCTGACAAAATGTACGATTCCTCAACTCAAGCAGCACCAGCACAGCAGTGATAGATGGAGAAAATAGGCTTTGACAGTTATGGGTCATAGAAATTTCTGCAGCAATAGCCCCTGTTTCAAGCCATGTATCTCCATTTGTTCAGTTAAGCACTCACACCTGCTTTCCGAGCACCCGTCCCCCAAGGAATTCTCTGGAGAGTAGATAACATAGCTGTACAAAAGGAATTCATATTTCTTTTTTTCACTATATCCAGTCCAGGTCGTCCCATAAGTAATTACATGTGGGTATTCCGCCAGCAGGTGGCGCACTCGACTGCAAGATCCAAAGCTGTCGCTCCTCCCGGCCCCCTATAAAATCAGGTGTCTCACTAGAATCTCCAGTGTTCGTCTTGCAGTCTGCTGCTAAGGATTGTTTTGGATACTCTCTCCTGGATACTGCAGTTGATTGGGGCCTCCTAGGCCGTTGCACTCTTATTCCCACTGTTCCCGTGGACACAATTCTGCCTCCCAGCCTTGCTGACCGGGACGGTGAAGGTAGGGTGAACGCCAGGGTCAGGCGTTGACAGAGCTAGGCTCTGGACAGCAGACCCTCCCTAAAGGGTAACCGGCCATAGGCTGATGGTGAGCCTATAGGGTGGAGAGGAACCACCTTGCTCTTTTATCCCACAAGCTTTATTATGGTGTTGGCTGTGTGTACGTTTTACTGTTTTTACTGCGCTCACTTACCTGCCTCGTTCCCTCTTCCTTCCCCTCCATCTTGGTCCGCGCTGTGAGGGGGGGTGCGTGTCATCGGCCTGGGGATCTGACGGCCGCGGGCTGTGCGGGGGCCCCGCCGTGGGCTGCCCGGCTCCTCTCTTCTTTGTGGAGGTCTGCCTCCATCTTGTGGCCCTGGTTTCGCGCTGCCGGGGGGGGCGGGGCCACACTATGACGCTTTTCGCGTCACTGCGGGTGTGGCCACCCCTCGAGGAACGTATGCTGCTGCTGACGGGCACCATCTTGCTTCTCCTGCCTGCTGCCCTACTGCGACCCCTGGGTGTTCTCTGTCGGTGTCGTGAGTCCCTTGTTCATTTTTTGCTGTATACTTCATGCGCATGTGCTGTGGGATGCTTATGGCCCCTTATGCTTGTGTCTCTCAGGACGGGCCCTTATAGCTTGGGTTGTGGTGCCTCCCGGTCTCGCCCCCCCCACCTCCTCCCTCTCCCCCCGCCCTTTTTATCAAGATGGATAACGCCAAAAGAGGGATCAAATAGGAGGGATATAGCGGTTTGGGACGTTAGTGCCTTGTAACCTGCATAAGATTTGTCTGCTAATCACCATAATGGAGGCTTCTGGGGATAGTGAGCTAGGGCCCCCATCTGGGCGGGTGAAGCTCTGCCCCATGTGCAGTACCAACCCCCTGGGCGGACTCGGCACGGCTTGTGTCACTTGCGCCAGGAGCGTCTTTTTGGAGCATGATCGGGCGGGCGTATCTGCCCCTAGCCCTTTGTTGCCTCCGGCCTCACCAGCACCCTCGCTACTGCATTCAGCCCTCAGCGAGGGGGAAGCCAGCAAGGGGTCCCAAGCCGATTTGGCATATCGGGTGGCCAGCCTTGAGAGACCGTTATCTTGCACGGCTCCTGGGAAGGCCACGAGTAAGAAGCGGCACATCAAGCCCGGTTACTCGGATTTTGATGATGATGATGATCTTTTTGGAGGTCTGGGCACAATGGAGGAAGGCGAGTTGTTTAAGGACTCCTTTTCCACAGTGGATCATTTGGCTGGCTATGACAGCGGGCCTGGCTCTTCCTCGGGTGAGGATATGTGGCTCCCTGACAATACGGAGAAGTTGCTGACTTCAGGCTTTGAGACGTTGCATATTGTCCCTCCTAAAGCAGCTAAGAGGAAGCAGAGTGATTTATTTCGGCCTGAGAGACAGAGGCTTGTCTTCCCTGAGCAGGCCCATTTTTCCAATATGGTTTTTAAGGAGTGGGAAAGGCCTAACAAACTACCTTCGGTGCCTAAGGACCTGGACAGGCTATATCCCTTCCCGGAGGAGCTGGTCTGCCTCTGGTCCCGTCCCCCCAATGTGGATTCCCCCTTGTCGGGGATATCCAACACTACGGTTATGCCATCACCTGATACCGCTTCCTTGCGCGATCCAGCTGACAGGCGTATGGATCAACTGGCTTGCCATGCATTCACCTTTGCTGGTGCTTGGTTTCGCCCGGTGTGTGCCGCAGCTATTGTCTCATTAGCCATCAGAAAGAAGGTGAGACGTCTTGTAGACATTTCCAAGTCTCGCAAGCGGGCGGAGAAGTATAAAGACCTCAAAGCTTGTGTGGATTTTATTGCCTTTGTTGTCTCTACTATGGACAATGGTGTCCGGCTCGGCGCCAGGGTTTCGGCCCTGCTTGTTGTGCTCCGTCGCTCTCTCTGGTTGCGGCAGAAGTTGGCTGATGCCGCGGTCAAGATGTCGTTCACTAGTATCCCCTTTGTAAAGGTCCGGCATTTCCGCATGGAAACCTTACGGTCAGCAGTGAGCTCGCTTCGGCCCGGCGACTTCATGACCACGGTGGACATCAGGGACGCCTATTTGTACGTCACGATATTCCAGGGACATTGGAGGTTCCTGAGGTTTGCGCTGGAGGACCAGCATTACCAGTTTGTGGCTCTGCCATTCGGGATATTTTCAGCCCCCCGGATTTTCACCAAGGTGCTGGCTGGCATCATGGCTATTCTGAGGAATCAGGGCATTCGTTTCCTGCTTTATCTGGATGATTTACTGATTGCGGCTCAGTCCCTTCAGCAGTCCGAGAGTGACACACGGACGGTGTTATCCACTCTCAGTAGTTCGGTTGGGTAATCAACTACCCCAAGTCTTCGATCACTCCTTCCAGGGTGCGGTCCTTCCTGGGCATGACGCTAGACACCTCTTAGGTCAAGGTGTTCCTACCACAGCAGAAGGTGGTGGGGCTTCAGACGCAGGTGCAGGCCTTGCTGTCTTGTCAACGACCCTCGATCCGTCTGGGGATAAAGCTGGTGGGCCTGATGGTGTCCTGCTTCGAGGCAGTGCCCTTCGCTCAGTTCCACATGAGACCTCTTCAAATGAATCTGTTGACCGGCTGGGACCGGATGCAGGAGTTGCTGGAACAGGAATTTTCTCTGTCCCCCCTGGCCAGACGGTCCCTCTTGTGGTGGCTGGACCCCAGGAACCTATTGGTGGGCAAGCCCCGGTGGGAGATAGTTACCACGGATGCCAGTCTGACCGGCTGCGGAGGCGTTTGGCAGGCGCAGAAGATCCAGGGTCAGTGGGGTCCGCAGGAGAACCACTTGCCCATAAATCTCCTGGAGCTAAGAGCTATCCGGTTGGTGCTTCTTCAATTGACTCCCCAGCTAAGGGGCCGTGCGGTACAGGTTCGCTCGGACAATCAGACGGCTGTCGCCTACATCAATCACCAGGGTGGGACTCGGAGCAAGCGAGCCCTCAAGGAGGTGACCCAGATTCTGACTTGGGCAGAGGAGAATGTTCCCTGCATCTCAGCGGTTTACATCCCCGGGGTGGAGAACCAGGAGGCAGATTCCCTGAGCAGGGGGGCCTCTCGTCTGGGGGAATGGTCCCTCAGCAACAAGATCTTTCACGCTTTGTGTCTCCACTGGGGCCAGCCGGATGTGGACCTTTTTGCGTCCAGACACAATCACAAGCTTCCAAGGTTCATCTCCCTGTCAAGAGCTCCTCTGGCCCTCGCCACAGACGCTCTGGCAATTCCTTGGATGGAGTTCGGGCTCCTTTATGCATTTCCTCCGTTTCCACTCCTGGGTTGAGTACTGCACAAGATAGCCCAGGAGGGGGTGCCAACCATCCTGGTGGCTCCTTGCTGGCCGCAACGGAGTTGGTTCGCAGACATAGTTCAGATGTCAGTCGATCGCTACATCATGCCCGGCGACCCCAGGTTTCTCACTCAGGGGTCGCTGCGGCACCCCAATTTACAGACGCTGGCTTTGACAGCCTGGCTATCGAGTCCTCAATCCTGAGGGAAAAGGACCTGTCTGACACGGTTGTGCGTACCATGATTCAGGCACAGAATTAGTCTTCTTCCATGATATATTACAGAGTTTGGCATGCCTACATTGCTTGGTGTGAATCCAAGAGTTTCCCTTGTCGCACCTTCTCTGTCTCTAGGATCTTGGAGTTTTTACAACAGGGTTTAGACTTGGGTCTCCAGCTGAGCACCCTCAAGGGCCAGGTCTCTGCCTTGGCTATTTTTTTCCAGAGATCTTTTGCCAATCATAGATTGATCAAGACTTTTTTCCAGGGTGTTACCCACGTACGTCCACCGCGTAAGCCTATGTTACCGGTGTGGGACTTGAACTTGGTGCTTCTGCTCTCCTGGGGCCTCCTTTTGAGCCCTTGTGTGATGCTGCCTTGCCTATTTTGACCCTCAAGGTGGTCTTTTTGGTACCTATAACTTCTGTATGTCGGGTGTCGGAGCTGGCCGCGCTTTGTATGAAGCCTCCTTATTTTGAGCTTCATAAGTATAAGGTGGTTTTTCGTTTTAAACCTGATTTTTTTACCTAAGGTCGTTTCTCCTTTTCACCTTAATGAGGAAGTTGTCTTACCTTCCTTGTGCCCAGCACCGGCTAATTCCAAGGAACGGACCCTCCATGCCCTAGATGTGGTCAGGGCCATTAAATATTACCTGCGACTGAATCCTTCAGGGAGTTGGATTTGCTCTTTGTCCTAACAGAGGGTTCTAGGAAGGGCTTGTCACCAGCCAAGTCCATTCTTAGTGGATCAGACAGGCGGTGATGCAAGCATATTCTGCCAAGGGGAAGGAACCCCCTTTTCGAATCACGGCTCATTCTACCAGAGCTATTGGTGCCTCTTGGGTTTTTCAGCACCAGGCATCGGTTGAACAAGTTTGTGAGGCCGCCACTTTTTACCAAGTTTTACAAGGTTGATGTTAGGGCCTCAGCTGACGCTGTCTTTGGCCGAAAGGTGCTTCAGGCGGTAGTGAAATGAACTACATGCTGTTCCGTACTGGGGATCCCCCCTTATGGACACTGCTTTTGGATGTCCCACATGTAATTACTTATGGGACGACCTGGACTGGATAGAGTGAAAAATACAATTCTGTGAAACTCACCTGTAGAATTGTTTTTTGAATATATCCAGTTCAGGTCGTCCCATCCCACCCTTTATTCATTATCTCTTTTGCCTGTTATGGTGATTACCATTTTTATATTGGACCGTTGTCCTAAAGTTTTTGATGTACATGCTGAAGCTATGTGATGTAACATGGTTTCTTGGCCTCCCAGCCTGTCTCTTTTCTTACTGCTTTTTGACCACTGGAGATTCTAGTGAGACACCTGATTTTATAGAGGGCCGGGAGGAGCTACAGCTTTGAATCTTGCAGTCGAGTGCACCACCTGGTGGCGGAATACCCACATGTCATTACTTATGGGACGACCTGGACTGGATATATTCAAAAACAATTCTACAGGTGAGTTTCACAGAATTGTATTTCTTCATTTTACTGCTGCAGTAAGTGGACTGAAGCAAAATGCAAGCGGCACAGTCGTGCACATCTGTAGTTTCTAAGATTTCATATTAACTTTATGATCCTCCAAGCCCTTCAGCACCACCACAGCAGTGAAAGATACAAGCTGGAAAGGCGTAAAAGGGCTCCAGCAGTTAGGCCATAGAAAACTATTATTGCAACAATGGCATCTGTTTCCAAGTACAGTATGTATCTCCACAGTTAAGCAGCCACCCCCACCTGCTATTTAAGCCCCCGCCCTGAGAAAGTCTTCTTAGATCCCTGCCATCATAACATAGAAGTAAAATGGAAAAACAAATTTACAAACTAAAATCATATTTCATTTTCAGTGCCCAGGTACCACACCCATACTGTCAGGAACCGCTTACCTGATCCCCGTTCCAGCGACGTCTCCAGGCGGCCAGCTGCAGCTGTCACTGTGCGGCGGCCGCGCCGAGCGGCGTCGGCTCGAGCAGCGTCGGCTCGAGCGGCGCCCAGCTCAGCCACGCCCCCCGCTTCCTCCTCCAGGAGACGTGCTCGCGCGCGGCCGCGAGCACGTGTCTGTTATGCCCTCCGGCGGCGCTGTGCGGCGCGCACCCGCCGGAGGATCAATTAAAGGGTTAATGAATCCTAGGGGATTGAGGGCTTCGCCCTCTTCTGCTCTGCAGCCAATTACCCTTGGAATCCTATGTGCTCCAATCAGTACACTGCTTCCCTCAGACCTGTTCCTATAAAGGCAATTCCCTCTCAATTGTGAATTGCCTGTGATAGCGCTCAGAACCCTGTGTTACCTACTCCTGTGAAGTCTAGCCTGTTGCCGATTTGATTGTACGACCATTCTCGATCCTGAATCCTTGTTGCCGACCTCTGCCTGAATTGACGCCTCTCGATCCTGAATCCTTGTTGCCGACCTTTGCCTGAACTGACGCTTCTAGATCCTGATCCCCAGTTGCTGACCTCTGCCTGAACCCCGACTACGTCTTGCCTGACCCCTGGTGCCGCTACGATCTCTGCCTTCCCGTTATCGACCTATTGCCTGTCTCTGGACTTCCGTCACTCACGCTCTTGCTGTTGGTTCTCCAGTCCTCCCACATATAAGCTTACATCCTTTGAGCCATTAAGTCCTGGGGGCAACCGATCCCGGGTAGGCGTATCTTGCGTCCCGGCAAGCGGGGGCTCCTACAGGTGAAGCTGGCTGTGGAGATTGGGGGTTGTGAGCTTATTAAGAGGGCTGGAGTTACCCCGAGCGTGACATTATCACAGGCCAAAAAATGGATGACCTGGTACAGCAGGTGCAAGCTATGGCCACAGCGATCAACCAACTCGCTCAAAGAGTGGCCACTCAGGAATCTCGTCAAGTGCCAACTTCCGCTGTACCACCTCATTTCTCCGAACCTAAGATTCCACTGCCTGAGAAATTTTTTGGAGAACGAGCAAAATTTTCCAATTTCAAGAATGCCTGCGAACTATATTTTAAGTTAAGACCTATCTCCTCTGGCACAGAGGTCCAACGAGTAGGCCTAGTCATTTCCTTGCTTCAAGGAGACCCACAGTCCTGGGCCTTTAGTTTACCGTCCCATGACATTGCTCTACAATCAGTGACTGCCTTCTTCAATGCTATGGGCGTTTTATACGCCGATCCAGATATACAGTCTACCGCAGAGAATAGGCTTCGGGCCTTAAAACAAGGACGGAATTCGGCTGAAGACTACTGTGCTGAATTCCGCCGCTGGGCTATCGAAGCTAGGTGGAACGATCCAGCTTTGTGTAGTCAGTTCAGGGTGGGACTGTCGGATAGCATCAAGGATGCATTAGTCAATTTTCCCCCGCCAGCGGACCTAGATCAATTAATGCAGGTCTCCATTAAAATAGACCGACGTCTTAGAGAAAGGGCCAGGGAGAGAGTCGGGGCTCCCACGTCCTTTAGACCAGTCCAGAGTCATAGATCCCCGGTTCCCCGTGGAGAAAATACCTCATCATCCTCCCAGGAAGAACCTATGCAATTAGGGAGAACCCGCTTATCCCAAGAGGAGAAACAGCGTAGGCGATCCGAGGGGTTATGCCTGTATTGCGGGAATTCTGGTCATTTTGCAGGGTCCTGTCCCAACAAGGGGAAACCGGCGGAAAAACTTCCGCACCCAGACCAGGTAGAGAGTACTGATCTGGGTGAGTCAGTTTGTAACTCTCGCCAGAATAAGATGCTTGTACCTATTGATTTGTTTTGGGGGTCCTCTAAGCAGACAGTTTCCACCTTCATAGACAGTGGTGCGGCTGGAAACTTTTTGGACAGGAGCATGATCTCCACCTTAGGGATCCCTGTAGTTCCTCTTGAAAGATCCCTACAAGTTTTAGCTATCAATGGAAAGGCAATCCAGGGAGGTCCTATAAATACCAAGACCCCACCTCTCAGACTAATTGTCGGCTCTTCTCACTCTGAATTCTTAGAATTCTTTATTTTTGATTGTCCGGAAACTCCGGTGGTTTTGGGATACCCCTGGTTGCAACTCCATAACCCGGTGTTAGATTGGCGGGCTGGGGAGTTGGTCAAGTGGAGTGACCACTGTAAAGGTCACTGTTTTAATACAGGCCTCAGAAGCGTTCAAGTCTTACCACAGGAATTACCTCAGCCATACGCTGATTGGATCGATGTATTCTCTGAACGCTCCGCTGATACTCTTCCTCCACATCGGTCCTATGACTGCCCCATTGACTTGCTGCCTGACACAATTCCCCCGAGGGGAAAGATTTATAACCTTACCCTGCCCGAGGAGCAAGCAATGAGGGAGTATATTACCGAAAATCTTAGGAAAGGATTTATCCGTCCCTCTACCTCGCCTGCTGGGGCCGGGTTCTTTTTTGTAGAGAAAAAAGATGGTGGCTTGAGACCGTGCATAGATTATCGAGCCTTGAATAAGATCACTGTAAAAAACCGATACCCCTTACCCTTGATTGGGGATCTGTTCAATCAAGTCACAGGAGCTCGAATTTTCTCCAAATTGGATTTGAGAGGGGCTTACAATCTGATTCGCATCCGACAGGGGGACGAGTGGAAAACTGCATTTAATGTGAAGGATGGGCACTATGAGTACCTGGTCATGCCCTTCGGTCTTTGTAATGCGCCAGCCGTTTTCCAAGATTTTGTTAATGATATATTCAGGGAATATCTCGGTAGATTTGTAGTCATCTACTTGGATGATATTCTCATTTTTTCTAATTCTTTACCGGAGCACAGACACCATGTTAAGTTGGTGCTACAAAAATTAAGAGAGAACAACTTATTTGCTAAACTGTCTAAGTGTGTGTTTGAAGTCACTACAGTTCCCTTCCTAGGGTATGTTATTACCAACCAGGGTTTGGAGATGGACGCGGGGAAGGTTTCAGCAGTTCAGGATTGGGTCCAACCCAAAACTTTAAAGGAATTGCAACGTTTTCTAGGTTTTGCAAATTTTTATCGGCGTTTCATAAAAGGCTTTTCCCATGTTGTTGCACCCCTTACCAACCTTACCCGCAAGGGGGCTTTTACTGCTAACTGGTCCCCCTCTGCCTGTGAGGCCTTTCTAACCTTGAAACGGGCCTTTACTTTGGCACCTGTCTTAGTGCATCCAGATATTCATAAAGCTTTTATTATTGAAGTGGATGCTTCTGAGCTGGGAGTGGGTGCAGTTTTGTCACAATATTCTGGTAACCCTGAGCGTCTCCATCCATGCGCTTATTTTTCGCGTAAATTCAGTACCGCGGAACAAAATTATGATGTTGGCAATAGGGAACTATTAGCTATTAAACTGGCATTTGATGAATGGCGACACTGGTTGGAGGGTTCATTACATCCTATAACTGTGTATACTGATCATAAAAATCTCGAATACATAGGTTCTGCCAAGAGGCTGAACTCTCGTCAGGCACGTTGGGCATTATTCTTCTCGCGTTTCAATTTTATTATTACTTTCAAGCCGGGTGTAAAAAATACTAAAGCTGATGCTCTATCTCGCATGTTCGGTGAATGTAAGGATCGGGGTGATTCTGGTGAACCAATTTTACCCACAGGTTGTGTGGTGGGGACGTTACTTCCTGATCTCTCCAATACCTTGGCGCCGTTTCAAGATGAATCTCCTAGTGATGTACCCTTGGGGTGCCAGTTTGTTCCGCCGCACCTGCGTTCGGATGTAATTCGCGAATTTCACGATGCCAAAACTGCTGGTCATTTGGGTAACCGTAAGACGTTTATGCTTGCCCGTCGTCATGTATGGTGGCCTACCATGAGACGCGATATCACTGCCTTTATCGACGCTTGTGCTATTTGTGCTCGAAGTAAAGGAGTTCACAAGGCTCCTAGTGGCAGTTTGGTTCCTCTTGAAATTCCTGCTGAGCCATGGACCCATATTTCTATGGATTTTATTGTAGATTTGCCTCTCTCACATGGTAATACTGTCATTTGGGTGGTCGTAGATCGTTTCAGTAAGATGGCACATTTCGTTCCTTTGGCCAAACTTCCTTCTGCACCTGAGCTTTCGCGGCTGTTTACTTCGCATATTTTTCGTATTCATGGTATTCCGTCCAATATAGTCTCTGATCGGGGTGTTCAATTTACTTCCCGTTTTTGGAAACACTTCTGTTCGCGGTTGGGAATACAGATCTCTCTTTCTTCTGCCTACCATCCCCAGACTAATGGGCAGACAGAAAGAACTAATCAAACTTTGGAACAATACTTAAGGTGTTATGTTTCTGATGCCCAAGAACAATGGGCGGAATTTATTGATTTCGCCGAGTTTGCTTACAATAACGCGCCTAGTGAGAGTACCAAGGTATCTCCTTTTTATTGTAACTTAGGGAAAAATCCTAGAGCTTCTTCCCTTTCAGGGTCACCTTCCAATCTGCCGGCGTTGGAGGAGTGGCTTCAAGAACGGAAGAATATCTGGACACACGTTCAGGAGATTCTTAAGACCACTGGTTTGAGGTATAAGAAATTTGCCGACCGCCGCAGATCACAGGAACCTACTCTTCGAGTAGGCGATCTAGTTTGGGTCTCCACTAAAAATATTGCGCTCCGTCAGCCATCTAGCAAATTAGGTCCAAAATTTATTGGTCCTTTTCCAATCGTCAAGAAGTTGAATAATGTGTCTTTTAAAGTTCAACTCCCGCCAACTATGAAAATACCTAATTCCTTTCACGTTTCACTGTTAAAACCGGCGAAGAATGCTCCTCTTGCTGGTCCTGCACCAATTCTTCTTAATAATGAGCCCGAGTATGAAGTGAATAAGATCTTGGATTCACGTAAAGTGCGTAATTCTTTACAGTATTTGGTGGATTGGGTTGGCTATGGTCCGGAGGAAAGATGCTGGGTGGCAGCGAGGAATGTTCATGCCAAGGCTCTTGTAAGAAGGTTCCATCGTGACAATCCAGGAAAACCGGGTGAGGGTCCGGAGGCCCCTCGTGAAGGGGGGGTAGTGTCAGGAACCGCTTACCTGATCCCCGTTCCAGCGACGTCTCCAGGCGGCCAGCTGCAGCTGTCACTGTGCGGCGGCCGCGCCGAGCGGCGTCGGCTCGAGCAGCGTCGGCTCGAGCGGCGCCCAGCTCAGCCACGCCCCCCGCTTCCTCCTCCAGGAGACGTGCTCGCGCGCGGCCGCGAGCACGTGTCTGTTATGCCCTCCGGCGGCGCTGTGCGGCGCGCACCCGCCGGAGGATCAATTAAAGGGTTAATGAATCCTAGGGGATTGAGGGCTTCGCCCTCTTCTGCTCTGCAGCCAATTACCCTTGGAATCCTATGTGCTCCAATCAGTACACTGCTTCCCTCAGACCTGTTCCTATAAAGGCAATTCCCTCTCAATTGTGAATTGCCTGTGATAGCGCTCAGAACCCTGTGTTACCTACTCCTGTGAAGTCTAGCCTGTTGCCGATTTGATTGTACGACCATTCTCGATCCTGAATCCTTGTTGCCGACCTCTGCCTGAATTGACGCCTCTCGATCCTGAATCCTTGTTGCCGACCTTTGCCTGAACTGACGCTTCTAGATCCTGATCCCCAGTTGCTGACCTCTGCCTGAACCCCGACTACGTCTTGCCTGACCCCTGGTGCCGCTACGATCTCTGCCTTCCCGTTATCGACCTATTGCCTGTCTCTGGACTTCCGTCACTCACGCTCTTGCTGTTGGTTCTCCAGTCCTCCCACATATAAGCTTACATCCTTTGAGCCATTAAGTCCCGGGGGCAACCGATCCCGGGTAGGCGTATCTTGCGTCCCGGCAAGCGGGGGCTCCTACAGGTGAAGCTGGCTGTGGAGATTGGGGGTTGTGAGCTTATTAAGAGGGCTGGAGTTACCCCGAGCGTGACACATACATGCTTATTCTAGGATTTCAGGACAACTTTACATAAGCTGACCATTTTGGGTTGCTCACGTTGTAACAGCTTACCAAACCGCTAGGTTAATTTTCGCTAGCGACAACATTGGTCACATATCATACAATGCTGTCGCTAGCGAAATTATCCTAGCCATTTGTTAAGCGGTCACAACTTAAGCAACCCAAATGTGTTCCTAATGTCCCTCGGTCAAAAATGGTCAGCTTAAAGAGTCCATCACCATCCACGGCGAGTGTGTTGGTGGCGGCTGGCGCAGCCACTTTCTGACAGACTGGGGGGGCATCCAGAATGCTGGAGCCCCCCCCCCGTACATAACCCCCAGGACGCCTGTACATCTTACCTTTCTCTCGCTTCTCCGTCGGGAATCCAGTGCTGCGATTGGCTGACCGGTGCTCATGTGGGCAGGGACATTCCGGCCACCGAATGTCCTGTCCACATGAGTGGTGGGCAGCCAATCGCAGCGCTGGATTTCTGGGGTGGAGCCTGAGAAAGGTAAGATGTATGGGCACCCAGGGGGGTCATATGCAGGGGGCTCCAGAATTCTGGATGCCCGCCCCAGGCCTGTAAGGTAGTAACCACACTAGTGGCCACCAACACCCCCACCGAGGGTACCACAGCTCCAACCGCAACAGCACAGCAGTGATAGCTTATAAAGGTATCTGGAAAGGAAGAAAGCGTCTCTGATAGTTACGGGACATGTCAAATTCTTAATGTAGCAATAGTGCCTGTTTCCAGGCAGTGGCGGACTGGTGCCAAAAAACAGCCCTGGATTTTACCAGCCCCTGGCTGGCCCTAGACATCCTTGTTGAGGCCCCCCAACCATGATGACAGGGCTATAGCATTAGGGGCTGTGGTTCCTTGGCTTGTGGGTACAGTAGGGCTGGGTACAGGGGGCTTAGAGGGAGACTAAGGGGCAGGCATTGAATGTGGATGTTAAAAGGTAGCCCCAAAGCAGAGTGGCCCACAAGGCATTGTCCCCGGTCTCCCTATGGCCAGTCCACCCCTGTTTCCAGGTATGCATCTGTCTTTTTTAAGCACCTGTCCCCAAGGAACTCTTTGCAGACCCTTATTATCATAACATAGCAGTAAGAAGGAAAAGCAGTTTAACAAACTAAATTCATATCTCTTTTTCTTCATTTTACTGCTGCAGAAAGTGGCCTGAAGCAAAATGGCAAACGCCACACTCGTGCACGTCTGTTATTTCTACGATTTCAGATGAACTTTACGATTCCCCAACCGCAGCAGCACCAGCGCAGCGGTGACAGATGGCCTCAGCCACTGTGCTTCTCTCCACCACAGAACGACGAGCAGCGGTATTTAAAAATCTATTCATCTGGTTTCCAATAAAGTTTAACATGTGCCGCGCAACAATCCCAGGGATGTCACTGGACCACGAGTGCAGACATGCACATAGGCGCCTCCTGCTACCATGGCTCGGCACCCCTATTAAACAGACAGTTTGCAAAGATATAATTTGCTGGAACATAAAGCGAGCGCCGCACTCCTGACTTACAGCGTTTTATGAGGGAAGTGTAAAATATTAAAGTTTCGATTTTCTTTGTGGAGTCGGCGTTGTAAAAGGGAAATAGATCCTCCTTGTGAGCATGTGACAACAACAAGTAGACTTTACACACAAACACAAAACCTGCCGCCATTTTTATTGCCCGCTTTAACTCAGCGCATTGCAGCCAGGATGCTGAAAGAAAGGAAGAACATTTTAAAGAGAACCTTTCATACATGAGATATCAAAGTTTCACCCTGTCATATATTCTTTATTATATGTAGGCAAAATAAGGACTCCATAGATCTAGTAAGCCCCTTCAAACATTCCATTTCTTGTTGTTCCCCTCGTTAGGGAAAATATTAAAAATTAAAAAATATATTATATGACAAAATGAAATAGTACACATCAATTTAAGCTAGATTTGCTTAAAGGAGCAGTATCGCGAATGTTTCTTGGTGACTTATATTTAAATGGTACTTTGAATGAAAAATGATGTGTGTGTTGAGCAGCTGGAGACTAATAGCTCATGTTTATGCCTTGTCAGTGTCGGGACCCGACACTCTGGCCTGTTCCATGCTGAGGAGAGGGGTGAAACAATGTATCAAAGTTTCAGCTGTTCAGTGCTGGCAGCCGTCCAGCATAAGATAACAACATTGCAACATTGCCTGGCCAGAACGTATATATCTAAAACAGAGAGAAAAGCTCTAGAAGTAATTTAGCTGATTTTGACAGTTTTCCCTTCATGTTGGCTCTGCTGCAGAATCTTACAGTTTACCATTTTCTCTTTCATGTTCTTATTTTTCATTTTTCCATATGATCTTTCTTTCAGCTTTGTGTGTTTTGAGCAAAGCCCAACCCAGGATTTTCACTATCTGGAGTTTTGTTTTGTGCCCCTAGGGGCATCCCGACTTGGGATGCCCTGATATGTGAAATCCCCAAGTTCGCCTGTGAAAACGTACCTTTCCCTGTCCCACAGCGCATGCGCGGGCTCTCATCCAATCAGCGCTGTTTGCACACAGATGGGGAGCCTGAGCAGTAACCTTCCTGGCCGCCCGGCCTGTCTAAATGACTATCTGCGTGAGCGCGCCAGAAAAATGGGGGGATCTGTGGTTATCCAGGGGTCGTTTCACACAGTGGGACATCCCAATTTAGAATGCCCAAGGGTCAAGGTCAATGGCCGGGTCTCATAGACTTCAGGGTCGGCCACTCAGGGTTTTGTTCCACTTTAATACCTTTAGATTTTCCTGCACAGTTATTCAAAGAAGAATTTCAGTTATTTTCAGTCAGTTTAGTTTATTTTGTATAGATTTTACACATTTGAGTCACCTGGTCTCATAACAAAAGCAGCACCTCACACACACACAGCCGTTACTACTGATTACAGTGTCAGCCTCTGAGGTAAAGTGTTGCTAGGAGACCAGTGGGCTAAATGAAGCAGCTCACTAAATACAACCCAGCAGATCCCCCTATTCAGCAAATGGACTGAGCCATTGTAATTATACAATTTAAAAGAAAGGCAGATATTTTTTCCTATTTCTATCTCCAGATTATTTATACACATGTTAGAAGCTATTGTGTGGCTATTTAATTATTTATCTTTTTTAATGCAAATTTTGCGATACTGCTCCTTTAAATTGCTTTCATTTTCCGCCAGTCTCTCCGGGTGTCAGTGACCGCTCAGCTCCCCAACACATGGAGGAGCTGTTATACAACGTCACAGCTCACTCCCAGTATAAATGTCCTTCCTGCGGTGGGGAGTAGAGATGCCGAGACGCCAGTTGGGCCACTGGATGCTGTGGAGACAGGCATGGGACAGCAACAGAGATGACAGATAAGGGGACAGCAAGAGGAAAAGTTCGGTCCACACCAAAAAGGGACCCTATTGCCATTTGTTTTTTATTTAATCCTTTACATTTTGGATAGTAGTTATATTTTATTTGTAAATGTTATAAAGGGCTCGTTTAAGTTTGGGGGGGGGGGTCTCCTTGACAGTACCAGACTACTGATACATATGTGGTACCAGGAGAAATGGCGCTTTCACTTGCAATATGGGCCCTTATTTAACAAGGGATAGCAACAGGTAGCGACTGGTGAGCGGCCGGTAATGACGGGCCCCACCACAATCACACATTTATCAAGCCGATCCTGCTTAGCGACTGAGATAGCGCCAGATAGCGACTCATTCATCATTATTCCAGCCTCAGCCCACAGCGCCAGCGTCCGACCTTGAACAGCGACAGGTATGACCTCTCGCTACCTGGCGCTCTCCAATGCATTTCAATGGAACAATCTTTAAATATTCATAATTAATTGTTATGATTTTTTTTTTTTTTTTTTTTTTTAAATGTGAAAAATTCTGTGACCACTTCTGCCATTTTAAATAATTTTTTTAAGGTAAAAAAAATTGTACAGAATTGATATTACAGGTCTGATATTAATGGATTCATATTGCAAAATTATTTAAAAAACTTGTTCTTTTTTTGTTTCCAAAAATATGGTTGTTTGGGGGTTAAAAAACTACTTTTAACCCATCGCCACCAGCGCTCTGGGGTTTAAACAAGCATTTCACAGCGCGAGAATTTTTTGAGCGTGATTTGTTAATGAATATGCTGGGAGCCGTTCGCTATGGCCAGTCGCTATCATGCGCTCCCATACAGCGCAGAACCTGTCAAATAGCGACTCCTCACCCAATATTCAACATTACGCCACACCGACTGAGTCGCTATCAACTACCGAACAACGGCCAAGCACAGCGACTACTAGCGGGCAATCTGAAAATGCCGCTACAGTCGCTCAACTGTCGCTACCTGCCGCTGTTAATGAATCGGCCTCATGGTTTTCTTGATTAAAATAATTTTTTTATTTAAAATAAACGAGACCATTTAAAAAAAATGTTTCCTTTTTTTAACTCAAACATATAAAAAGAAACACTGAAAAATTGCAAACAAGACATTTCATGTTAAAGCCTAAACTCTGTGGTAAAGAAATATATAATTTTCCTGGATATTCCTGCAAAAATCACAGTTAAACAGGGTGACAAAATCTCAAGTAGGCTGGCAGTTAAAAGCGTTAAAGGTTGCTATGCATGTTGCAACCAAATGGTGCAACTAAAGAATTATTCGAGCCCACTACAACAAGCTGGGTAGGTCTAGAAAGCTTAAAGTGGACCAAAACTCAAGATTTTGACTATCCTGGAATTATCTTTTAATCTTTGTGATAAAAGGAAACAGTTTTCTGGGGCAACTATGTGTTTACCTTAGCTATCTAGATCAAGTGCAGTTGATTTACAGATAAGAGACTTCCACATTCTGGCTTTGTTAATAATATGCTTGGCTGAGGCAGATATTACAGATGTAACCCCTTCTGCTGTCATTTAACTTCTTCATATAGTGGGGATCACAGTCTTGTGTCACTGGAGGTGTTCTCACCTTGGGAGGTCATAACTGCTGATTGACTGATAATTTCCTCACCTGTTACAATGGATGAATTCTGGGATTTTAATTCAGTTTTTACCCAAAGCCAGGCAAACCATTCCCACTATAGCAACACAGAGCCCCAGGTATATTTTGGAAACTGCGTGTAGAGGGGGGGGTGGCTTGCTGGTGGCAGCGGCTGTCCCAGAAGATGATGGTGTCTGCAGAGACAGGGCAGGAGATGTGGGGGGAGAAAAATTAGATAAAAAATATTATTTTATTTGATTTTAATTTAACAGGTGTCATAGGTCCAGGGGGAGGTGGACGTGGATGTGGTGGTGTAAGCAGAAGAGGTGGAGTAAGTGGAGGTGGATGTGACTGTATAGGGGGAAGAGGAGGATGTAGCAAACACTTCAACCACTCGCTCAGGTGCTGGCACAGCCAAGTCCCGTGGGATCCACGCCTGGTTTAATAAATGTAAAGATGTCCACGTTGGCTGTGGATAGGTAGATCCCCTGCGGCGCTGAACACACGATTTGTAGCAAAACACATTTGAGACCACACCAGTTTAATTGACTATTATGGCGTGCACAACTACTTGGGTGAGATAATAATCTACAATTACGAAAAGGAGGGAGTCCCACAACTCCCGGCCGGAGCGTGTTGGCAACACGGAAGTGGCTGGCGGCGCGGGACACAGGCTCGCCCGGTGGGGTGAGCATAAAAGGAGCGATGTGGGGAGAGGGCAGTAGTTCTGCCCTGAGGAAGTGACACTTGGTCGTCACGAAACGCGTTGGATTTGGGCGGGGGGTCCCCTTTGGCGGTGATACTGCAGTTTGGACTCGTGAGGTCTTATCATTATTAGTGTGATATATGTATATGTCGGCTTTTGTTCCTACCTGGCTGGTCCTCTTGATGATTATTTTTTGCATTGTTTGCACATAGGAGAATATTGCACTAGGGCACTTAGCACTTTGTTAATGGTTACAGAGGGGAGGTTATGACTAGATTTGATTAGGGTTCAATTTATATGCACATTTTTTAATGTATATGTATGTATTAGGTATTTTCTGGCCAGGCCTAAAGCGGACCTTAAAACGGATCATTATTGGATCACTATTTTGTGGCTTTGAGTGTTCTTATTATCTATTATTATCCATTTTGGGGTGCCCCCCTTCCCATCCCCTTCCCCTAGTGAGGACACATTTGTTGTATGTGTGTTTTTTAAATGTTTTTAATATGTCTATACATTATCATTTATTAATCAAATAAAATATTGTCATTGAGATAGTTGGTGGTGCCACGTTTTTTGATTGGGTGGGTTGGGGAGTTGTGGGACTCCCTCCTTTTCGTAATTGAACACACGATTTGATCGGACACTTGCTGCAGGCCAGCACCTTGAAGGCATAGAAGCTCTTGCCACATGTCAAATTTACCACCCCAGAAATTCAGTAGTGGAGGACCCATCGGACAGTACCAGGAAACTCGTCAAAAGATACTCATCCACCATGTGAGTCTTAGGCCCTTATTTAACAAGGGATAGCGCAAGGTAGCAAATGGTGAGCGAACGGTAATGACGGTCACCGCCACGAGAACGCCGGCTCCCCTCCGCAATCACACATTTATCAAGCCGATCCTGCTTAGCGACTGACAGAGCGCCAGATAGCGAATCATTCATCATTATTCCAGCCTCAGCCCACAGCGCCAGCGTCCGACCTTGAACAGCGACAGGTATGACCTCTCGCTACCTGGCGCTCTCCAATGCATTTCAATGGAGCAATCTTTAAATATTCATAATTAATTGTTATTAATGTTTTTTTTTTTTAAATGGCAAAAATTCTGTTACCACTTCTGCAATGTTAGATATTTTTTTTAAGGTAAAAAAAAAATAAAAAATTTGTGCAGAATTGATATTACAGGTCTGATATTAATGTATTCATATTACAAAATGTTTGTAAAAACATGTTTTTTTTTTTTCAAAAAATATGGTTGTTTGGGGGTTAAAAAACTACTTTTAACCCATCGCCGCCAGCGCTCTGGGGTTTAAACAAGCATTTCACAGCGCGAGAATTTTTTGAGCGTGATTTGTTAATGAATATGCTGGGAGCCGTTCGCTATGGCCATTCGCTGTCATGCGCTCCCATACAGCGCAGAACCTATCAAACAGCGACTCCTAACCCCGTATTCAACATTACTGCACACCGACTGAGTCGCTGTCAACAGCCGAACAACGGCCAAGCACAGCGAATACTAGCGTGCGCTGTGAAAATAACACTACTGGCGCTATTAATGAATCGGCCTCAAAGTCTATCTCTTGGTACTGCAGGCCATACCTAATGGTGGTGGATGTGGCGGGGAACTGAACAAGGTGTCGCACATTGTGGTCACACTTACCCTCCCTTCTGAGGTGGTGCTGCTGCTCCTGCTCGGCATTGGCGACTTCCCCAGCCTTGTGCCAACACCGAGGCAACAATGTCAGATGGGAACTCCACCAGTAGTGCCTTTCAGGTTGCATGCAAATAACCCATTTCTTCCTCCTCCTCTGCCTTGTGCCACCACTGAGCCATGTCTCTTGGGAACTCCACCAAGTAGTGCCTCCACCATAGCACGGTTATATATTCTTAAACCGGACCTTCACCATGTTTAATTGAAAAGCCCAAACCCTTAAAAAACGATTCCCCAGCATCTAAAAGTTAATATATTTTAAGTTTTTAGTCACTTATTATTCTTTTCCCCACTGGGCTGCAACTCTGTTCAGGACTTTAGGGTACGGGCGCCGCCATCTTGACTCAGAAGCATCACACTTACTGAGGAGAGGAGAGTGGGATAAAGTACAGGGGGCGGCTTATAGCTGTGCTTTGCTCAGACAGAGCAGAGCTGGGGTCAGGAAAAGGTCAGCAATCCCAGAATGCAGAGCAGCACAGTCAGAAGGTACTTCCTGTTTGCAGGCTGCCTGACGTTCCATCAGCCGCCATCTTGGATGTTTAAAGGCTCATAACATGCAGTAGATGCAGGTAGGATGATTTTTAATGTGAGCAATCAGTATGTACAGGGTGTGGGAAACATATAAGATAGGCTCTTATTCAGAGTGAAGGTCCGGATTAATGTGAGCAATCTGTATGTACAGGGTGTGGGAAACATATAAGATAGACTCTTATTCAGGGTGAAGGTCCGGATTAATGTGAGCAATCTGTATGTACAGGGTGTGGGAAACATATAAGATAGGCTCTTATTCAGGGTGAAGGTCTGGATTAATGTGAGCAATCTGTATGTACAGGGTGTGGGAAACATATAAGATAGACTCTTACGGCCTTATTTATCAAGGGCTAGCGCCAGGTAGTGTCTGACGAGCGCCAGGTACCGGCTAACGGCGGCTACCGAATCAAGTACGCCCGGCGGCGGTCACAATGACGCATTTATCGCGCTAAATGAGGCTAGCGCCGGCGAGAGCGTCAGCTAGCGCGGGATTCATCATGTAGCCGACTGCAACGAACAGCGCCGCTGCTAATCCCATCACAGCGACAGGTATGACCTGGCGCTCCCTGGCGTTGTCCAATGCATTTCAATGGAGCAATCTTTAAATAATCATAATTAATTGCTATTAATGTTTTTTTTTTTTTTTTTTTTTTTTTTTAATGTCAAAAATTCTGTGACCACTTCTGCAATGTTGGGATTTTTTTTTAAGTAAAAAAAAAATAAAAATAAAAATTGTGCAGAATTGATATTACAGGTCTGATATTAATGTATTCATTTTACAAAATGTTTAGAAAAAAAACTTGTATAATTTTTACATTAAAAAAAATGGTTGTTTGGGGGTTAAAAACTACTTTACACACATCGCCGCCAGCGCTCTGGGGTTTAAACAAGGAATTCACAGCGCGATACATTTTTGAGCGTGATTTGTTAATGAATCTGCAGCAAGCCGTTCGCTCTGGCCATTCGCTGTCAGGCGCACCCATACAACGCAGAACCTGTGAAACAGCGACCCCTAACCCCGTATTCAACATTACCGCACACCGACTGAGTAGCGGTCAACAAGCAAACCCCTGCCAAGCACAGCGAATACTAGCTGGCGCTGTGAAAATCACGCTACTGGCGCTCATCTACCGTCAGAGTGAAGGTCCAGATTAATGTGGGCAATCTGTATGTGCAGGGTGTGGGAAGCATATAAGATAGGCTCTTATTCAGAGTGAAGGTCTGCTTTAAGGGAAAGTCCATAAAAGAAGCTATTGCGGGGGAAGCTCTAGCCGTGGTTAGGAGTGTGTAACACTTTGATTCATTTTCCTCCATGCTCAGCTCTAACCAGACAATAAAAGCCAGGACATGGAGATCAATGTCGGCTTAGCTTACAGTTAAATACTGAAGCCAGGATCTCACCAGACAACAATGCGATTTACGGCTCCTGCTGAAATTTCGACAAAAATGATGGTAAAGCTGCAGGTGAGCGCCGCCGCCGCTTCTTTAGGGATTAGAGTTTAATCTCTCTCTGATATGTACATAACTCAATGGACTGATGAGGCTCGCAACCGCTGTCCCGCCGCATCAATATCTAGCAGGACAGTGACCTAATGAGTGCTGCGTCCTGTCTGATTTGTATCGAATTGGACTTCAGGGTCATTTATAGCCAGGGATAGACTTAGGTTTAAGGTGTCCAAACACACGCACACACATACATTCAAAGTCAGAAATGAAAATGAAAGAGGGAGTGCAAAAAAAAAAAAAAGAGCAGGAAGGTGTAAAGGAAAGTAAAAGAGAACGAGAAGAAGGGGAGGTGACAAGAGAGGGGCATAGAAGTAAGATGGCGCAAGAAAGAATTTACACACAGAGTTACACACAGAGATATAATAGTCAGAGTTACCTTAACATGCAGATGTTGTGATGATGAGCTCCCACATGGAGGTGAGTGGCAAGCCTATTGATGGGCACCTCCAGCAAACTGCAGCATGACCTCCCCCAGAAGTGACAAAAGCCTGGCCCAGGGTTACCCCCTTTATGCGGCGAGACCCTTTCACTCCCTCCCTTCTCTAGGACGGATTGCCCCCTCCCACCATTGTGGAGCCCGCTTTAGCACCTAAAAACCCTTTAGGGGTTATAACTGAGCAGGGGGGTCATATGGCTCTGGATACGGCACCAAAAGATTGGTCTGGATGCCAGGCATCCGATGAGTTCAAAGATGGAGTCCCTAAATGGGTCAGAACCCGAGATCCCCATTTCTCTAGGTTCCCCTGGTTGCATGGCTCTAAAAATTGTATGTCTACGTGCCGTTTTGGGGGCCCGTTCTGGTTCTGTATCTGGCTTGGTGCTGGGACACAAAGTGACCCAGCTATGGTCCAATTTGTGTTGTTGCCAGTGGTCTGAGGCTCTTGTCTTTGATGTGAAAAAGCTCACAGCCAGGGGTCACATCGGCTTCAGACTCATCGGGGCCTTCCCAGCCCAGAAGTGTGAGGGAATCAGAAGGGAGTCTGATCTGCGCTTGGCTCACATATGCTAATTCTCCTGGGTTTCCAGGGTTTATGGCTAGAAAGCCTTAATGCTACAGGCGGAAGTAAAGAGTGACATTTGCTAGGGACAGAGAATTTTAAAGAGGAACTCCGGACTTATACATTTAAACAGGATTTTTCCTTCACAGTTGCCAAAAGCAACAGATTGCAGATAGCGCTTCTATAACACTATAACAACAGACGTTTGAAAAAAATGCTAGATAAGCTCAGCACCTCGAGGACATCGTTCTGGCTCGCTATAAGCAAAGCCTTTAAATATTGCCTTTAAACTGGACCAACAGCCTGGCACCGTTGGAAAAGAAAGGTAGCTGCCATTTTGGAGCTTCCTCTCCCAGCATCTCAGCCATGCTGCTGCCTGGATTCAACTGACATAACTGACAATGCACAGTAACAGGAAGTCCAACAGCACTTCCTCTCTGCAGATGGCCTGCAAGTGCATTGTCTTTAAAATGTACCACAGCAAGAGTTAGAAAAACGTAAATGAATTTGTATGTGCAGCAGTGTAAATTGCCCGGGGGAGGGATACATATGAGCACTGTATGTTGTGTTGCTCTGGTTTAAGTCATGTTTGACTGTCTATTTGATTACATGATTTCAGGTTGGTTGGATCGAAAGCACACCACAAACACAAAAGCTTGATATGCAATTAAAATTGTATTAGGGTATTTTATATATATATATATATATATATATATATATATATATATATATACACACACAGTGGTACCAGCAGTTCTCTTGATCACATGCATCAGAAAAAAGGATACAATGAATGATTCTGTGGGTAAGGGGTTCTGGGTGTCATCAGAAGCGTTTGTTCACCTCCATGTAAAAACTGCTCTATATAGGGTAACCATGCATTACCATATGAGGCTATGGGGTGAACCTGTCACGATTCTGATGAGGGAGCAGGGGATGCAGGCTGCAACATTTGGCGAGCCAGACACCGCATGTGACGCCAGTTGGGACCCCGGAACCGGAAGTGACGTTCTGGACAGCGCTCTACGAGCGTGCCCGGAAACGCCACATTGGCCGGCCAGGGGGGAACAGAATAAGAGGCACCAGTGAGGTATTCTCGGGTATCGGGTATTGACAAAGGGGCAGAGGGCCCCGAAACGTTGGCATGTGTACTGCGATCACTGACTTACTTGCTACCGATTGGTAATATTATCCATACATCGCTATTATGATCACTCTATTGACGTCGTGATTATACATGCATACTCTGTTGTTGGATGACTTCTGGTATGATGCAGGGCTGATGTATATGACTAAACTGACCATAATTGTTTTCAATGATACATTATCTGCTGTATATACTATGAATCGTTTTCTCCTTGACCAAATGTTGCAGCCTGCATCCCCTGCTCCCTCATCAGGATCGTGACAGGTTCACCCCATAGCCTCATATGGTAATGCATGGTTACCCTACATAGAGCAGTAGTATTATTTACATGTTAGTGTTAACTCTTTTACTCTTTTTACATCGAGGTGAACAAACGCTCCTGATGATACTCAGAACCCCTTACCCACAGAATCATTCATTGTATCCTTGTTTCTGATGCATGTGATCACTGCTGGCACCACTGTATATATATATGATACCCTAATACAATTTTAAAGTCTTAAAGGAGCCACAGCACTCAAACCAGTTAGCTTGCTGACCAACCTACAATCTGTCTCTAAAGTTGGTTAAAAACAGAGGACTCGGTCACACACATCTGCAGAAGTAGCTTAAGCTGCACCACCAGCGCCAAGGTGCCCCTGTGAGGTGCAGTCCAAACTCTAATCTCTGAGAGCCCCATTTGGGACATACAATGCAATAGATAAATTGGGAGCAGGCTTACCTGAGGTTGCCCTAAACCTCAAGTGCAAGCCATGGGGTGGAAGGGTCAAAGACCTTGCAGTACAGCCTAGACCCCACACCCCATGTTTAGAGACAGATTGTAGGTTGGTCAGCAAGCTAACTGGTTTGAGTGATGTGGCTCCTTTAAGACTTTTGTATCCTAATTGCCCTACTAAAGTGCACCTCCCAGGTTAGTTATAAAATGGTCTGAGCGGCTGCCACCCCTCCTTTGTTTCTAATACAATTTTAATTGCCTATCAAGCTTTTGTGTTTGTGGTGTGCTTTCGATCCAACTAACCTATTTAATAGATGCTTCCTTCGAGTGTCGGGTGGTGAGGCACTCTGGATCATATATAGCACCCCGTCGATTATATCTATTTTTGGTGTGCCGACCACCAACCTTTAACTCTATTACATGATTTCAGGAAATAAAAAAAAAAAAAAAAGAACACAGCTGGCATTCACAGGGGGAGCGTTGAAAAGTAGGGATACCAGGAATATCGTGTAAAGCTGTCAGTGTCGTACATACTCTTATAAAATGCAATCTGACAGTTTCATTTGTTCCTCTCGTCTAATTTTTAGCAGAAATGTCAGCCTGACTGTTCCCTGGGATGAATACCGGTGCTCACCCCGACATCCAGCATTGCGCGAGGAGGAGCCGTCATCCATCGCCATCATTGTTTACTGGTAATTAGATCACGTTTTGCAGAAAGGTAACTGCTCTCCTGGACTTTGCAAAAGTCAAGAACCTCACTTGTCGCCCCTCTCACCTATCTCCTATACCAGGGTTTCCAAACCAGTGATACTTGGTGGGATTCATTGGTCATGCCTCCCAAGTGTCCCCGATTTGGAGGGACTGTCCCTCTTTGGAGTCCATGTCCCCGTGCCCCTTGTTGTTCTCATTTGTCCCACTTTGAGGTGTAACATGCATCAATAAATTATTCATTTGCCTATTTAAAGTGTTTCTATTGTTGTAACTGTTACAATGTAGCTCCTATCCATCCAATAATGAGCGGGGCGTGGCCTAATTTAACAAATGTCCCTCTTTCCCACTCTGAATGCCTTTGGTGGTTCTTACCAAAGTGGGGGAACATGGAACTGCTGCACTGGTAGGGCATACCTCCCAACTTTTGAAAGCCATAAAGAGGGACACAAGAAGCCACGCCCATCCACACCATCAGCCACGCCCTTATCCCCCCCCCTTAAAGGGAAACACCACCTAAGAATTAAATAGGGCATCCCTCAGTACAACCATTTAGGGGCGACACAGACACAAACACACACACACACATAGACGGCCATACACGTGCATGGCTAGAGGTGAACGGGGATGCAGCTGCAACACAGAGACACAGAGAGGGCTCCGGGAGAAGGTGAGTGTTCCAGGGGGTTTTACACAGTGGGGCATCCCAATTTGGGAGAGCAGCAGTGTGACTTCAGGGCCTTCCGAGTTCCAAGGACTGGAATCTTACTACAAGCTTGTACCGGAAACTTAAACCGGACCTTCAGCGTGATTTAATGAAAATCCCAAACTCTTAAAAAACGGTTCCCCAGCATCTAAAATTAATATATGTTACGTTTTTAGTCACTAACTTACTATTCTTTCCCCCACTGGGCTGCAACTCTGTTCAGGACTTTAGGATACGGGCGCCGCCATCTTGACTCAGAAGCATCACACTTACTGAGGAGAGGAGAGTGGGATAAAGTACAGGGGGGTGGGTTATAGCTGTGCTTTGCTCAGACAGAGCAGAGCTGGGGTCAGGTAAAGGTCAGCAGTCCCAGAATGCAGAGCAGCACAGTCAGGAGGCACTTCCTGTTTGCAGGCTGCCTGATAAGATGGCGGCTTCCATAAGCGGCCATCTTGGATGTTTAAAGGCTCATAACATGCAGTAGATGCAGGTAGGATGATTTTTAATGTGGACAATCTGTATGTACAGGGTGTGGGATACATATAAGATAGACTCTTATTCAGAGTGAAGGTCCGCTTTAACATTTGCCCATAATCTGCCACACACCCATAACCTGCCAAACACACACAAAGACACACAGACACAAACACACATAGACACACATACACAAACACACACACACACACACACAAACACACAGACAGACACAAACACACATAGACACACATACACACAGACAGACACAGAGACAGACACACACAAACACAGAGACAGACACAAACACACACACACACACACACACACACACAGACACAAACACAGAGACACAAACACACAGAGACACACACAGACAGACACACACACACACATACACACAAACACACATACAGACACAAACACACAGAGAGACACACACACACACACACACACACACACAGACACAAACACACAGAGACACACACAGACAGACACACACCAGTTCAACAATTTCCCCTCTGCGATCTCCTCCGAGCCTCCTTGTAGCTCCGCCCACCTCCAGCTTAGCTGCAGCAATAGGCTCCTTCCTGGAGCCACACCCCCACCCACTGAACCACCAATCAAATGGGGGGTATGGTAGGGAAGTAAAAGGGGGCTCTTTGTCACAGGGAGAGTATGGGCGAGCATAGCTTTACCTGGGATGGTTTAGGTCTGCTTTAGAGAGAACCTATAGTATATGTAGGATCAGGGCCGAATTAAAGTGGACCAAAACCCAGGATTTTGACTATCCTGGATTTTGGTCCTTTCCCCCGGGGCATCCCCGATGGGGGATGCCTCGCTGTGTGAAACCTCCCAGAACGCTGATGTCAACTCACCTCTCACTCACATGCGCGGCCACTTGGAGCTGCTGACGTCCAAGCCTTCGTCTAAGGCCAGCGGCTTCGAGCGTACCCGCGCTGACCATTCACAAATGCCTGGCATGGGCACGCTCCCTGCTAGAGGGATTGCGGCCACAGCTTGCACATGCGCTGATGGACCGGGAAACAAGGTAAGTGTATGGGGCAAAATGGGGGATCTCACACAGAGGGGCATACCGATTCAAGATGCTTGGGGGGGGGGAATTGATTGGCTCGCGAATCGGCATGGGTTTTGGTCCCCTTCAAGTGTGATGGAGGCCCCTGGTCACAAAATTATTTTTTCCTTTAAAATAATAGTCCAGCCAAGTAACTGATTGGTGGTTGTCTGGCACCCGCCTACTTACTGGAACGTTAGATTAAGTCCCTTGTGCCCCCCTTGTGTGGGTGCGTGCTGCTCGGGAACTCCTGCTTTGCCATTCTGGGCGGAGGGTAGTGTAGTCGCCCGGCTGGTCCAGCAGAAAACAGTTCCCTGCATTGAGCTGCCAGCGGCTGTGCTTGGTGGCTTATGTGCAGTGACAGCTCTGCACCCATCACTGTAGCGTTGCTGATGGCGGCTTTGTTGCTCTAGACTCTCCATCCTGCACTGTGGTGGCTTTGGCTACACGTTTGCAAAAACAAAAAAAGGCTTGTCCAGCCGCGCCCCCACTGCCACCGATAGCTTTGTTGCTGGCCCTGCAGCCGGTCAGACCAAAGACTGAAAAGCCTCCTGGACCAGACCATGAACCAAAGGCTGGTGGATCCCCCTTTGCAGGGCAAATGGTGGAGGCCCAAGGCGCATGCCCCTTGCGCCCCCCCCCCCATATTCCGGCCCTGTGTAGGATACTAGTCCAGCCAGACTGCCTATTTTTTTTTAAATCCCCACCCTGCCACCCTACCCAAGCACTGAAGCAGGGCATCATCTTTGTCTCTCCCTATCCAGCCATTCGGTGCTGCTGGAAGTGCAGCTACCCTGTGCACACGAGGAGCGCGTTCCCGGTGGCTCCGAGCGGCTGGCCAGGGAGTGATGGCGGTGGCGCCACAATCACCCGGAGATCTCTGCTGGAGAGTGGGACAGGTAAGTGTTTTTTTATTTGTGTAAGCCCCCCGCCCTGTTTCAGTGCTCAGGTAGGGTGGCAGGGGTTTTAAAAAACAGGCAATCTGGCTCTTTAAAGAGAAACAACTACCAGTATGTCCGGCCCTGTAGTCTGAAAGTAATTTTAAGTGAAGTGAACAAAGGGGGGTGGGAGCAGCTCAATCACAATTATTTATACAAAATTATTATTATTATTCAGGGCCTGGGAACTAATTTACTGCCCAGTTTAACCCTCTCATCAACTAAATATCAAGCAACAAACATGTCTAGCTATGTGGAAAGACAGAGATTTGGTTGCATATATCTGCAGATACATGTGGAAGCCACACTGCCCCGGCAAGGCACTCTGTGTTTAGTGTGGTCCCTACTCTTAATTCTGAGTCCCCAAAGTTGGGACATGCAATGCAGACAAATATCTGAGAGCTACTCACCTGGGAAGCTGCTAGCCTCCCTTTAGAACACTTGACAGGGAGAAATCCATATTGACTGAATTCCTCCCTGCTTGTGCTCATGGCAATTCAAATAAACAAAGGGGGGTGGGAGCAGCTCAATCACTATTATTAATTTTAAGTGAAGGTCTGCTTTGAAGTTGACCACAATTCATGTAACCTAAAGTCTAAAAGATTCCATGATTCCAGATTTGGCTTAAAGCTTGCTCTTGAATTGGGAATCCCCATCGTGCAAACCCCCCTGGCATCACAGCTATACATATATGGGCAATGTGTAGGCCACGGATACATCCATGCCATCTTGCATCTAAGGCCTTCTCCTGTGCCCAGCCATTAATACAGGCTGCAAGCAGGAGCACGCCAAAGACCACAGATCGCCCCCTCGGTCGCCCTCTGTTTCCAAACAAAGTTGTGTACTGGGCATTACATGGCACAGCATACAACGCTGACTGGACAAGTGCCCATGCATGTGCTGTGGGATTGCCAGAAAGGTGAGTTTTACAACGATTAGCGGGGTTTCAAGCAACAGGGCATCCTAATTTGATTTGAAGAGAAAAGGACCAAACCCAGGGATTTGGTCCACTTTAAAGCCAAAATAGAATGTGTCTAGGGGGCACCCCCCAGCCAGAAGACCCTTATTGGATATTAAGGGTCTTCTGTAATTTACCTACTAGCGGGTGCACCAGAACGCCCTCATTATACCTGTTACTGAAATGAATGATCGCGTGGGTGCTTGATGAGGGGTCATCGGCGGTACAGCACAGCAGCCTACAATCTTATAAACTTACAATACAAGAAAAACAACTTCCCTCCCCAACACTAGTCCAGAAACCCATAAAATTGTGTTGTTCCTGAGCAATTCGCTGACCGAGAATGTAGAAGTGGCACAGTTGTCAGCTCTCATAGGCGGAATGTTCCTTTAAGCTCCAGGTAGCAAACAGGGAAAACATCTTTGGTCCATGCAACACCTATCTAACTAATCTAACTAACAGGCCTAGTCACCATCTGCTCAGTTATGCATGCATGCTTTTGTTTTACTGACTCGGATGCTGAATCCGATGATGTCCCCAAGCTGAACCACAACAAGTCTCTTCCACAACCATGAGGCACCGCAGGCCGGTCCATTACACAGCTGTCAACAGTCGTCCTGGAAGAAATTCTCTGCTTCTGGCAAGGATCAGATACAGGAACACGATCAGTCCCTCTGTTGCACGTCTGGTCTCCTCTTAACACACACAGCCTTTCTCTGTTCTCACAAATTGGAGGTATCTCCACTTCCTCCATCTTCTTCACAGCCCCAACTTCCTTTTTGCAAGTTCCAGCAGTAGCTTAGCTGCGTGGGGGAAACAGCGGCCTCTTGTGGCAAAACAACAGTCTTCATGTGATGACATCTGTTTTACCCTCTTACATGAGTACAAAACCCTCCCCCAGCCTGAACCACATACCTAATTCTGGAACATCAAACAGAGGGGCTTTCCTCAACACTGGCGTCCCTGCTCTCTGTGGGTCTGCCATCGGCATATGCACAGTGTATGGTGATGCCACTACTTGTGGCCATATCTAAACAGAGCGGGGTGTGGGGCGGAGCTACGCAGGATCACGTGATTGTCTAAAACTATTGAAGCAGCGTCGGGACCCGCGGCCGACGGAAAGACGCGATTGCGAGGGGAGACATAAGAGTTCGCTCTGCCCTACCTTCTAATTCATTTTATGCAAGTTTTATTATATGTTCTGGTGAGCATTTTCTTAAATAGTTTTTGAATTTGTGTCAACAGTATCGCGCTATGTGCGGTTTTTATTTCCCTTTCTTTTTCATGTCATTTTAATAAACTGAGGATGATTTTAAGTATTGCCTGAGTGGTGGCTATTTGGATATAAGTCTGTCTGATGAGAATAATACTGAGAGGCCAAAGTGGATATAGCATTTAATAAAGCTGGTGGAGCCATTCAAGCGGAGCTTAATTGATCAACACGATTTATCCATTGTGGAGTTGGTACGTGATTGAATCTATAGGTGGAGGGATTTGTTTGCACAAAAGTTAATTGAAGATCCGCAGGATAATAATCATTTCGGGTGTTAAGAAAAAGGTTATGCTAATAAGCACATTAAAAAAGTTATCTCGCTGAGCATTTACATATGCTTACATGAAGGTTTTGTGTGTCGTATATGTCTGCTGATTCCCATATCTGAACAGCACAAGATCCCAGAATTAGGTAGGTGACCCCACTTATATAATTATCATTTAATCAGGCATAGTAAGTAATGTAAATATTGTATGTGGATAGGCAGTCTACCCCTGCATTTGGGATTATGGGTAATTAGGGATAATGGGTATTATCCCTGTATATAGCCCCCTTTTGCACCCCAATGAGGTCAGATGGTGCAGTAAATAAATGTATAAATAAAATGTTTTGTGAGTATATACAAGTAGTTTTTCTGCTGTGGATTTCCAAGTCTATGGTGTACATCTGTGATCCCTTTTTTGTTGTATATACTATGAGGCTGATTTATTAATAGCGACATGTAGCGACAGTTGAGCGACTGTAGCGGTATTTTCACAGCGCCCGCTAGTAGTCGCTGTGCTTGCCCGCTTTTCGGTTGTTGACAGCGACTCAGTCGGTGTGGCGTAATGTTGAATACAAGGTTCCGAGTCGCTATTTGACAGGTTCCGCGATGTATGGGTGCGCATGATAGCGACTGGTCAGAGCGACTGGCTTCCACCATATTCATCAAAAAATCACGCTCAAAAAATTCAAGCGCTGTGAAATGCATGTTTGGAAACCCCCAATCGGGGTGCCCCGCTGAAGTGGACCAAAACCCAGGATAGTCAAAATCCTGGGTGTTGGTCCACTTTAAAGAGAGAGAGAGAGGGGAAGGGTAAAAGATGGTCTGGGATCATGTAGCACTTATTAGTTAGAACTGAATAATCATTTAATTAGAAAACTGATATCAGGTTATTTTCTAACTTCTCTACCATTTATTCCATGCTTGATACTGCACCAGCATGACGTTTTGACCTATGCTTGATACTGATCTACATTTTTTGGGCCTGCCATCACCTATGCCATTTTATACATATTTCTATCATGCCTTACACCAATAGCTTGCTAACAGTTATCCTACCTTAGCTGCTAACAGCCATTAATGTACGCCTTCTAAAGAAGCCTTCTGGGTGAAACATGTCATGTTGGTTAAAATACTTTCCTGCCAATCCCTGACCCCTATAGACTAGATATAGCTAATTAAAGGTGTGTGTGTGAAAATGGAAGCCATGGACATAACTGAGAGTGTAGCAGGTCCGTAGTCCGTTCCTGGCCCAAGACATCTCATCTCATATTATTACTTGCTAATATAACATTCTTTATTGCATTCTATGGCATGTTTTCTTGCTCTAATTTTTGATGTATGAACATCAATTTCTAAACAACTGTGACCTTGGTTATACCAATCTAATTTGTACTGACTGGGACCACTAGCTCAAAACACGTGTCTACAAGTAACATAGAAACATAGAAGATTGACGGCAGAAGGAGACCATACGGTCCATCTAGGCTGCCCTTATGTGTATACTGTATGTTCTCTTTATCTTAGGATAGATGTGTGTTTATCCCAGGCATGTTTAAATTCAGTGACTGTTGATTTTTCAACTACCTCTGCTGGAAGTTTGTTCCAAGCATCTACTACTCTTTCTGTAAAATAATATTTTCTAACATTGCTCGTCCTGATCTTTCCCCCGACTAGCTTCAGGTTGTGCCCCCTTGTTCTATCATTACGTTTCTTCTTAAAAACACTTCCCTCCTGAACCTTATTCAATCCTTTCACATATTTAAAGGTCTCAATCATGTCCCCCCTCTCCCTTCTTTCCTCCAGACTGTACAATTTAAATTCTTTAAGTCTCTCCTGTTTTAAGTTTAAGTCCTTCCACCATTTTCGTTGCCCGCCTTTGGACACGTTCTATTTGAATAATGTCTTTTTGCAGGTAAGGTCTCCAGAACTGCGCACAGTATTCTAGTAAGAAGTGATGGATGTGTAAATATTAGAAGATATACTGTACGCAAACATTGCACACCTGGCATACTCTTTCTGGTCGCGTGAGATAGTGAAAAGAGATAATTCCATCATTACTGCTAAGAGTCATGGGTAAATCTAGGCCAGTAAAGTGCCATTTAAATACTTTCTGTTTAAAGGAAGTGCTCGTTGGTCCCTTCTAGTCCAGTATATGAAGCCTATTCCACAACTGCATAATCCTCCTGTGATGCCTGTCTCAACCTCCAGTCTATTCCTATCTTGCCCTGGTTGTACATTTGCCTTTGCAGCCACAGGGCGGCACAACGCAGATCTAGACTGGGGGTTGTTTCCTGTACAAAGGCTGGTAAATGACTAGGGAATCACAATGGGTCTCTCATTAAATAACTAGTCCCCTTTTTTACAGAAACAATCAAACTTAAAAACAGTACAGAAACTTCAGAATGGTTCACAAATGTCTACAGTAACAACTACATTACGTTTCTTTCTAGTAAGATCATAATAGTACTTGACCATATTGTGCAACATCCAAGTACAACATCTTATTGCATTGTGAGGCATTTGAAACATATGTAAGCTGAAAATGGAATGATAGAGTAGAAGAAAAAAAGAAAAAACATTAGTCTGCAATCACAAAACTTACAGTAGTGTTATAGCATTATAAATTACAGCAGCCATACGCTGACAAAACATCACATTGCAATCACCTCTCCCTGTAACTGTAAAATCGATGGTTTATGAAGATCTTTAACCTATTAACGGCTCACAAAATTCCAACCCCTCCAAAAAGCGACTGTTGAAAAGGTTCATAAAATGTTACAGTCAAATGTGAGCATCGATCCCCCATTAATAGAGACGTGGCAGAATTTGTTACATGATGGGAGAAATCAATCATGGCCGCTTCTCCTCCCCCGCTCCCGGCCAAAGCCATTATCGATTTAGGGGAGAGAAGTAAAAAAAAAGAAAAAAAATTCTAAAAAAAAAATCAGAACAACTTCATTATGTACATTCCAGAGCTCCTGTGAAACGAACAATGAAGGGAAGAAATAATGCGACAGACTGGACAAACACAATAAACAAAGAGCGTCGTCAACATGCAGGAGAGAGCGGCGCACCAGATGCCGCCTGTTTGTTATCGTAAACAGTCATTTTATGGCTTCCTCTCGAGATTGCAAATTAGAATCAATCTGGAGCCAACATTATGTAACACAATAACGCATTTGTTTGCCTTTCTTTTTAATGGAATTTTTTTTGGATGGGTAGCGTTAAACGCTCAACACGCGTGTACTTGCCTTTCCCAGTAAAGCCGTTACTGTAACGGCACAGGGCTAGAGAGTTGAAATTATTGCGACTGTTATGACGAGGGCTTCTGCCTGGCCAGGGAACGCCTTGTGTCAGAGTGCCAAGCGCCAGCTTGTAGACGGGGCTGTTGTGGAGAACAGCGGAGGCGGCGGGAGACACGTGGAACAGCGGTGCTCTCCATGCACCTGCTCACGTTGACATGGTAGTCATTAAGCATGTCGTTAAAAGGAGATCCTGAGATCTGGAAACAGAAGACAGATGAACAGAGCAAAATCTAGCGGAGACACACAGGCGCTGAACATTTCAGAGAATTTCAGTGAAGACTCTTGTTCATCTTTTATCTCCATCAAGATCTAGGAGAACAACAAAGAAAAGAGGCCATGCTCTTCCAAATGCATCTTAAAGAAACTATGGATGGTGCTGGGGGGGGACTACACACTAGACAAAACACAAACTATTTACCTTCTGCACACTGCGATCATAGCTGGATTAAGTGTGGTGGATGCCCTTGGTCAGGAAGTCTAGGGAAGGACCTTGCAACCCAGGCCCAGCCATTCCCTACATTTAGTACTGCCCGCCAGTATCCATCACAGCACAAGCGAGTTGCTGTGAGGTCAGTGGACCAGGTGTGATAGATTAGGACTAGCCTGCAGCCAGCCTACCAGCTGCTTGCCAGCACAACAATTGCAACATTTGGTGTAGGCCAGTTACTCTGGAGGCCCACCCTACATTTTGCCCTGCTGTACAGCCTCACCCAGAAAGCCTGAAACCAGACAGCAAGAGACAAAGCAAAGAAAAATGTCAGCTCTACCTTATAATAGTATCCTCCTGCCCAGGGTATTGGGAAAATCGGCACGGCTAAGAGCGCTCAACTCCAACTATGCAGATCACAAAAATTGATAAAAATCACATGAAAGGCAATTTTCCAGTAAAAGGTCCAACACGTGAACGCGTTTCGGACCGTGATGGGTCCTTAATCATGACTATCAAACCAGGCAGCCCATACTTTCCACTTCCACATTCTTTTCCCGGTTTGTTGCACCACCATCTTTGCTCAAACCCTACTCTTACTATGCATGCCAGTGTTTGCCTGTTTTTACTGCGTGTGCGCAAGCAATGCAACATTCAGTGCCCATTTCTTGCATACAAACAATGAACCATATTTACTTGCCTGTGCAGTCGCAGTGCCGCAGTTCAGATAAGCCAATTGGGTGCAGACCAATGGGACCTTCTAAAACAACTAAAGGAGAGCTGCATTCTACTATGCCCTGTTGTGTAAACCCCTCGGGGCAACTGTAATAATTCACCTTTCCCTGGTCCAATGGCGCATGAGCAATCTCTCGTCCAATCAGCCCAGTTTTTCCTGGGTAAACTGGGGGTTTTCTCACAGCGGGATGCCCCAGGGGCACAGAACATATTTAACTTGGGAATGTTAACTTTATTACACCATGGGCCCCACATCATATCACATTTTGCTTGTTTTTTTCTAGGTTTATATAGTACCTAGGGGAGAGTATTGTTAATTAAAGTAGACCAAAAGAGACCCTATAGTCTATGAGACTCCAGGGCCGTCGCATTCCCTCGCACCGGGGCATCCTGATTTGGGATGCCCAGTATCTTATACCCTTCCAATCGCCCATTATGCTTACCCCACCAACGAGCCCACGGCCTATCCTTAGAGTGGGTGTGGTCCCCACATCGACAAGTCAAGGGAGTCCCTCTTTTTTGTAAGGAAAACAATAATCTTGAATCGGACAGCTTCTCACTTCCTGGCACTAGGAATGTCTGCCACAATTGAATAGCTGTGCGTGGCCCGGCACAAGCGAAGAACGTGAGTGATACCGCGCATCATTTGTGTGTGCGGCTGGAATTCCATTTAGCTTCTCCAGCCGCACGTTAATATGCTCAGCAGGAGAAGCTGAGTGGAGGAGAGATGTGCCTGCGGGTTCGTGGAAAGGTAAGAGCTGGGGCTAATGCTGGGGTTTCACAGAGCCTGTGATGGACCAAAACCCCAGATAGTGAATGTGCAGGGTTTTGGTCCACTTTAAGGATCTTTCAGTTTCAAGATCTCTCTCCTGTACCACACCCTCTCCTGTAGCATGTGCAAAATGCAAACCAGAGTATTACAGGATACCTGCGCCCCAAGAACTTGCAACAATAGTGTGGCAACCATCCCCCAAAAGTTATGTACATGTACCCAACTCCAAATTAAGTGCCAAACATCCACTCCAAGTACTCTACACTTGGAGTCTCCCCGCCCTGAAAAATGCTCCTGCTAACTAGGGGTATATTGGTGCAATTTTTAAAACAACTTAAACTCATCTACCATCTTAGCAGCCAACAGTGTGGGGTATAAATTAGGTTAGCCCTCCACTCCAGTCGGTATATCTCTCAAGGAATCAATACCCCGATGTGTAGTGACATAACTGCTACCACTACGAAACTGAGCCTATAGACAATGGCGCAGCTGCAGTTATCTATAATGATAAAAATTAGGTGCCCTGGTCATCTTTTGTTTCTTTGTGAAAGGAACCACTGATTTCTGACTAATCAGCCCTAGGGAAACTAGTCCCCTGCATGCCAATAATCTTTTCCCCTGGGGAAAACAAACAAGCATATTGCCGCCCCTTGGGGCAATGTCCCGGCATACCCTCAGCCAAGGATGAATAATTCGTCCCAGGTATCACCCATTAATTTAGATACACCAACTGTCCCGCCAAGTAATACAAATAAAAGTTGGGGACTACCTGGTCGCCCGAGTCTCTAGGGTGCTGAAGTGCCAATAGACCTTCCAGCCCCCAACTAAATGACACCAATTATTTAGTTCCCTGAAAAAAATTTGAAATGAGAGCAGGTACATGTTTCAGAACATATGACAATTTAGGGAGAATAATAATTTTAATAAGATTGACACGCCCCAGCATTCAAGGACAAAGAACGCCACACCCTGAACCTCCCTCCACTGTATTCCAATAGCGGGGCCACATTTAAATCCCCCTGGCAATTTTGTAATGGTTATTCCTAGATACTTAATGAAGCCCACCCCTCTATGTTGGCTTGCTATATTATTACCTATGGGATGCCGATCCTGTAAAGGGCAAATTAATAAATAGACCAGAGGATGGACCAAACAAGCTTATATCAAACAAAGCTGCAGATAGCTTCTGGTTTGTGAGACACAAAAACAATATCATATCGTTAGCATAAAGGGCAAGTTGCTACTCAGGCCGGTGAATAGTAGGCTTTGCCATAGCCTGCAAGCCAGTGACTCTATCACAATAGCAAAAAGATAAGGAGATAGGGGGCATTCATCTTGTCCCCCTCTGCAGGAGGGTGAGCCTATTAACCAAGACACAAGCCCTAGGACTTTTGTATGACAACACTGGTCCAAAGTCCGTCCTACGCATACATTCCCGAAGAAAATCCCACTTTATGGAATTAAAGGCCTTGGTCACATTGAGGTACACTAGAGCCCCGTGACCCCCATTGTCATGATCCACCTGGGAGTTAACCCACACAGATTATTAGATGTGGACTTCATAGGCATGAACCCAAGTGGGTCCAAGTGAATCACATGGGTAAGTCCAAATACCAACATTGTGGCTGGTATTTTATAATCACTATTAAGCAATGAGAATGGTCTGTATGAAGAGCAGGCTAGCGGATCTTTTCCCTCTTAAGAAAGGATAACAATAAGAGCTTGATATGCAGATGGTAGTGAGTCTGCATTCTATAACTTAAGATGTTGAGGGTATAAATGCATATGGTATTGTTTGTACATTAGCCTTTTGTTAGCTAAGTAGTGGACCCCTGTTTGAATCTCATCTAAGTTGATAGGGGCATCTACTGTAGTTCCTCAGACTGCAAGACAGTAAGCTCTGGTAAGTCCATGTCCACCAAGTATCGCTGTACCCCAATCTGTCGTATACAAGTACAATATAACTGGGCATAGAATCTTGTAAAGCAGGATGCTATATCCAAAGAAGTGCAACTTTCCCCTATAACAGGATCCTTAACCTTTAAACTGCTAGCCTAACTAGAGATTTTGTCACCACTTGCCTGGGTATTTTAAGCATTTTGCACTACACAAGTTAAACTGTGATTTTTGCAGGAATTTCCAGGAAAATTATATATTTTTTTCAGCAGAGTTTGGGCCTTAACATGAAATCTTTTGTTTGTAATTTTTCTGGTGTTTTCTCAATATTTTGGGGTGAAATATGTGGAAAAAAATATAACAATTGTGTGTAAAAACCCAATTTCTCCCGATTACAGTGGTACCACATATGATTCAGGAGACACCCTTACCTGACCAGGAGACACTCCAAAACTGAAAATAGTGTTTTTAGAGATTTTTAAATAAACTACAACCCTTAAAAGTAAAAAAAACAGCTATTTAGTCTGGCAGACTAGGATGTGGAGGCCGTGTGGCTGGCCCCTGGTCTTGAAGGCTAGCGGCCCACATAGCCCACACGGACTCTTCAGCCCCCCCACCCCGGGCTTTGGGGATGCAAGCAATGGTGCAGAGTGGTTAGCAAGTCACCCTCCTGCCCTTTGAACTGGTATAGGAGTTTCACAAAGGGTTAAGTGTAAACACACACTCGCACTTTAAAAAGTTCTTACATTTTCTTTTTTTTTTGTTACTACTTACCTCCTTCCATGCTGCCCCATGCCATCCATTTTTCAACCGGAAGAGAGCACAAACCCTAAACTGACCTAACCCACCCACTTCAGCCAACTGTCTACAGAAATACTCACCTTAGGTGCCAACCAGACAAAACCCACCAATACTAATGTCAAAGTGAATGGAGCACACATCTATTGTTTTGCTTTCTAGGCCTCGGCAGACCCTGGCACAACCATAACCATAAGTGTATCCACCAAGGCTTTTGGGGTGCAACACACCCGGCTCTTCTGCTTACCGGAACCTCTCTTTAATATTTATCTACACTCCCTATGTGCAGCAAGACATAAGTCAGGCAGGCTTGGAGTGACTCAATAAGGAGTTTCTAGGTTGGCAGAGATCTGGCACCCAGCCATAGTGCAAACATGACCATCAAGGTGGTCCAACTAATGCTCAAATGGGTTGAAATCTTGGGAAGTGGGGGCCTAGGTAGTATTTGCCTTAGTCATACCCCTCTACAATCAATGTCATATTGCATTGTCTTGCTGGAAGATTCCATTCCATGAGAACAACTTTCACAACATTGCCTAGCATACATCCTTGCTTTCTATAAGGTTGAAAACTAGACTCATCAGAGAATTCAACCCCTCAGCCAATCAGTAGAGGTCTAGTTCCAATACTGCCATAGAAACTGAAGCCAGCTTAGCTAGCAGAGGTGCAGTGATCATGTGTCTGCTTCTGAGCCGCAAACACATTCAGATATAACTGTTGCGTTAAACACTTACCTGGTTCATTTCAACAATGAGTTGCTCCACTGTATTGTGTTGGTCGACCCTTGTGCACCTTTAAAGGCGAGGTTCACCTCTAACATCAATGGCACATGGTGCCATGTTGAAGAGTGCCATGTTACCAGTTCTTAAAGTTGGGGTTTCTGATGAAGGTTGCAAGCATTATGAGAACAGGTGATCTTATCTTTGGCTTCTTTCACATCAGGGTGTTGTGCTGCGATTGCATTACATCTGCGCTTGGCGATTCCAGAGCAAAACCTGTGCCGGCAATGTTTTGAAGGCTGCTGTTATAGTGATTCTGCTGTATTGAGGGGCAATGCCACACTGCCTATGGAAATGGAAGGGGGGAATGCCACACTGCCTATGGAAATGGAAGGGGGGAATGCCACACTGCCTATATGGGGAAGGGGGGAATGCCACACTGCCTATATGGGGAAGGGGGGTGCCACACTGCCTATATGGGGAAGGGGGGTGCCACACTGCCTATGAAAATGTGAGGGGGGAAATGCCACACCAAGGGCTAAGCTAGGGGGTCAGGCAGGGTATGTGCAGCGGATCAGGGGGGGCGCCAAAGAGGGCCTGAGCACCGGACGGGGGGGCCTTTTGAATTTTTGCCCTGGATACCAGAACGCCTAGCTACTGCTCTGTGCCAGACTGCCTATGGGAATGGGAGTGGGGGGGAGCCACACTGACTATGGGAATGGGAGTGGGGGGGGAGACACACTGACTATGGGAATGGGAGTGGGGGGGAGCCACACTGACTATGGGAATGGGAGTGGGGGGGAGCCACACTGACTATGGGAATGGGAGTGGGGGGGGAGCCACACTGACTATGGGAATGGGAGTGGGGGGGGGCACACTGACTATGGGAATGGGAGTGGGGGGAGCCACACTGACTATGGGAATGGGAGTGGGGGGGGGGCCACACCGCCTGTGGGAAATGGGAGGGGAATGCCACACTGCCTATGGGGGAGATAATGCCACTCTGCCTGTAAGCTGAGTATTCTGCACCTAGCTAATTATTTGTTTCTTGGGGGGGGTAATCCCCTCCCATTTTAAAGCCAAGAAGGAGGCAGGGTAGCCCCCTGTCTCCATCCAATGTTATTCAGCCAGGGGACAAGACCAATCTGGGTAGTGGGGACTAGGCCCTCATTATATTATGTTTTTTTTTTTGTGGACCTATCAGATAACTCCAAGCTTGACACAGCTTCTTATTTTAGAATTTTATAATGTCTATTTCAGTTAACCCGGTCACTACAAAGTAAGGCAATCTATACAACGAGTTATATATTTCTGGATATCAGAGGCTCTATGCATACCTCTCCGCTTGCGCTGCATTGGAAAACGCAGTCACAGCAAAAGGAAAAATGCTGCCCATTGTTTTTAATGGGCCAGTTCACATATATACATTGCGTACGTATGTGAAGTAGCCCATTAAAAATTGTAGCCAGCATTTTCCTTTGCGCTGTGACTACGTTGCCCAATGCAGTGCAAGTGGAGAGGAGAGAATAGAACCTAATAGTGTGGGATTTATGGTAACAGTTTTCCATATAATATCCCTGATTTTCTCAGGGATGCTCATCCCTGCCCCAACTGATTCAGACAACATTTTTTGGGGATATTTGATGCGCTTATAATCTTGTAGAAGCTCTTATTGATATAAAGTTAGGTGATTTAGGCTACGTTCACACCGATGTGATTGTGGGGGGAATTACAGTTGTCTCCTGTTTAGCGCTTGAAAAGCTATCATGACTGAGATGTGATCTTGATTTTTGACAGTGGATTGCCCTGGAAATAATAAGTACAAAAAGTGCAAAAGTACTGTGTATGGGTGATTAAAAAGTGCTTCAATAGTGCTTCCATAGACTTGAATAGGGGAGCGATAGGTCGCTTACAAGGCTGTTTCGAAGTTCTGCTAAAGTACAATCACTTACGTGATAAGCCCTTTGGACTTACATGGACCGCAATTTATTGGCTATTACACGGCACTTGTTTGAAAGCGCAATCACCCAGTGTTTCTTTGAATCTCCCGGTGCCCAAACATTGTTGCAGAGTGTGAGTGCTGGGTGCAGTGCAGTTGTAAACTTTTAAACTTAGTAATGTTAGGGACGGGGTACAAATTGGACGGCCTTGACGTGGCTACCTCGCTTTTTACATTCATTGCAATCTATGTTAACAGTCCATGTTCTTAACAAGTTTTTCTTGACTGCTATATATTGACTGGATGAGCACATCCTATCTTTCTTTTTGCTGTTGCATTTGCAGGTCAGTAGCCAGATCTGCTGGATTGTAGCTCTCCCAATGTAACAGGGAGTCCAATTGGCCTCTACCTGAAATCCCCCCTTTTTGAACTGTAACACTGTGCAGGCAAGTAAAGCATTTTTCATTGTGTGTGTGCAAGCAAGTTAAGTTATTGCAATGTCTTTAGACAGGCTGATTCATGTATTGCATTGCTTGTGCAAACACAAGTAAAGAAGTAGCAATGTCTGCACAAACTTTTAAACTTAGTAATGTTAGGGACGGGGTACAAATTGGACGGCCTTGACGTGGCTACCTCGCTTTTACATTCATTGCAATCTATGTTAACTAACAGTCCATGTTCTTAACAAGTGTTAGCTAGGTTTTTCAATAGTATGAGTGTGCAGAGGGTTAACTTTCTTTTTTGCTTAGTGTGTGGTCACACCCCTCTAGCACCTCTTGACTGCTATATATTGACTGGATGAGCACATCCTATCTTTCTTTTTGCTGTTGCATTTGCAGGTCAGTAGCCAGATCTGCTGGATTGTAGCTCTCCCAATGTAACAGGGAGTCCAATTGGCCTCTACCTGAAATCCCCCCTTTTTGAACTGTAACACTGTGCAGGCAAGTAAAGCATTTTTCATTGTGTGTGTGCAAGCAAGTTAAGTTATTGCAATGTCTTTAGACAGGCTGATTCATGTATTGCATTGCTTGTGCACACACAAGTAAAGAAGTAGCAATGTCTGCACAAACTTTTAAACTTAGTAATGTTAGGGACGGGGTACAAATTGGACGGCCTTGACGTGGCTACCTCGCTTTTACATTCATTTCAATCTACCCTGTTTCCCCAAAAATAAGACATCCTCCGAAAATAAGGCCTAGTGCCTGCTTTCGGAGGATATCGTTATATAAGTCATCCCCCGAAAATTGTATTGTAACCACTAGGGGGCGTAATGACGGGGCACGTAAGGGGGGAGCTCCAGGGAGGTGGAGGAGAGGCACGCTGTGCCATATTTCCGGGGAAAAATTAATCTAAGACAGTGTCTTATTTTTGGGGAAACAGGGTATGTTAACTAACAGTCCATGTTCTTAACAAGTGTTAGCTAGGTTTTTCAATAGTATGAGTGTGCAGAGGGTTAACTTTCTTTTTTGCTTAGTGTGTGGTCACACCCCTCTAGCACCTCTTGACTGCTATATATTGACTGGATGAGCACATCCTATCTTTCTTTTTGCTGCAGTGCAGTTGTAATCCTGATAGACATTAGTGGTATAACAGGAACTGGCTTTACTGGATCACAAATGCAGTAAGAGAATGTCACCTTACATGGTGGCTAACAGACAGGAAAAAGGCGGAAGTACCATAGAGCAACTGGAAGCGCAGGAAATAACAACACATCAGTAAAATGCATAGACTCTACAGTTAAGCATTGGTCACAGCGTCATCTATTGTCGTAACTTGTCATAGCTGTAAACTGCATTAAATCTAGAAAAAGTCACTAATCACATGCAAGCAGAAGCTGTTGCAAACTATTGTATCTCCAACAAACATTTCTCGCATAAAAGTGTACTGTAAGGCAACAATTTTACAACCGCAATCTCTTATGGTGCTGAATCGAGCCTACGGTGTGGTATTTGGGGTCGATTCAGAACCTGGAGAGAAAACTCACTTCTTTTTTTAAGAGAGAAAACTGTCTGTCTCTCTGATGTAAATTTTCACCTGGCTCTGAATCAGCCCCGAGGTAGACAATGAATGTCAACTGCTATTTTCTCTCCTAAAAAAGAAGTGAGTTTTTATATCAGGCTCTGAATCGACCCCAAATACCACACCTTAGGCTCAATTCAGCACCATAAGAGATAGCGGTTGTAAAATTGTTGCCTTACAGTACACTTTTATGCGAGAAATGTTTGTTGGAGATACAATAGTTTGCAACAGCTTCTGCTTGCATGTGATTAGTGCCTTTTTCTAGATTTAATGCAGTTTACAGCTATGACAAGTTACGACACTATGAACCAGAAAGAAAAAAGGGGAGACCGCACCCGCTAATCTATATAAAGGGTGTGCACAATCGAGGGGTGGAGGCACATATGTGCACTACTACATAACACCACCAAAACAGAGAGTCCCAAACTCCCTAAATCCACTCCCTGTAGTGAATGGCACCACTCCAGTTGTAATTACAAATTCATATTACTTTATTCAGATGATTTTACTATGTACATACATTTTGTTAAAAAACATTAGTTAAAATACATATATTTACAAACAATTCCCCGAAGAGGGGGGGGGAGGACCAGAATGTACGGAGGGGGGGCAGGACAACACTAACCAGAGTGTCCAGATGGAAAAACCTTCATGGCTATATTAATAAATCAGTGGTATCTATTGGTCTGCTGCTGTTCTAAATGCCAATGCTGCCTATCCACAAGTGACCAATTCATGAAGCAATTAATTATTAATATACAATAAACGTGCAAAAAACTAATATATTATATCTACATAAAGTGCTAAGTGCCATATATCACAACAACCTATCCACATCTATCCTAAGGACAGCCATAGGGAGAAAAAAGCAGACACGTATATAACATTACACAGTGCCTTGAAACATTCCAGTAAACAGCCAAGCGCACCCCCTCCTGTCCCAACCGCCGCGTTGCGTGACGTCCCGCGTCACTTCTCCAGGGCAAGGCAAAGGTTGGAGAAGTGACGCGGGACGTCACGCAACGCGTCGGTTGGGACAGGAGGGGGTGCGCTTGGCTGGTTACTATGCATTTACTGATGTGGTGTTATTTCCTGCGCTTCCAGTTGCTCTATGGTACTTCCGCCTTTTTCCTGTCTGTTAGCCACCATGTAAGGGGGCATTCTCTTACTGCATTTGTGTTCCAGTAAAGCCAGTTCCTGTTATACCATTAAGCAAAAAGATGTCCTGTTGGCAATGCAAACAATGATTAGCATCTCAGACCTGAATATGCAGCTACCCTGAGTAAATGAAGAAATCCCATGGGCCTATTTCCTGTAAAATATTTTATAGTTGTTAGATTGTGTTACAGTAATTGAACACATATGATATATTCCCTTATAGCCTTCCACAACTAAAGTTACCTTGTTTTGCTAGTGAAAAAAGGTTTTCATGTTGCTCTGTGGATTGATTTTTTTATTTATGAGCCTTTTGGGACAGGATAGAGACTGCATTTTGGATGCAGTTGGTCATATTGCTTCCTGGCTGAGCAGCCCCACCCCCTGATGCTTTCTAGTGATGATACATTCAGTTACAGTACACATAGCTCAGCATTGGGGAGCACTTCAACCTCACTGCTATTACGGAGTCGATTCAGAGCCAGGTTACAATTCTCACTCCTTTCTTAAGAGAGAAAAACTGCCATTGACTTTTTAATGTCTAATAGGTGTAATTTTTCACCTGACTCTGAATCAGTCCCAAGGTAGACAATGAAAGTCTCTCCTAAAAAAGGAGTGAGAATTCTTACCTGGCTCTGAATCGACCTCTATGTGACAGTTTAGTTGTAATTAAACCGGACCAACAGCCTGGCACAGCCATGCTGCTGCCTGGATTCAACTGACATAACTGACAATGGACAGTAACAGGAAGCCCAGCCTCACTTCCTGCTTGCAGGTGGCCTGCAAATGCATGAGCCGCCATTTTGTTTCTAAAATTTACTACAGCAGGAATTAGAAAAAGGTAATTTTTATATGCAACAATCTAAATTCCCCCGGGGAGGGATGCATATTGTAAGCAATACAACCTCTCCTGAATGGCATGTGCCAATTATGTAAATAAATTAAATATTAATAACTAATATAAATAATATCTCCTGGCTGGCGCAAGCCAATTATGTAAACAATACAACCTCTCCTGAATGGCACGTGCCAATTATGTAAATAAATTAAACTATTAAGACTAAAATATTAATAATATTATGTATATATATATATATATATATATATATATATATATCTTGCCCGGCTCGACTAAAATAGGCAAACACATATACTAATATTATTAATATCTGGCCAATGATCACACAATGGATACACGCATAAGACTGTAAGACTGTAGGTTCTTTTGACTTCTGGTATATGCAGAGGACACTGAGACAAGAAGTAAATAAAGAGATATATTGTTGACAGAATAACACAATAATGCAATCAAATCTTTCAACACAATACAATACAATTCTGGGACTGGCATACATATATACAGGGATTAACCCTTTCGCTGCCAGCCTACCTGGAGTTTTTGTCACCCTTGGTGCCAGACCATTTTGCACTATTTTGCGCTCCCCATGTTCAAATGTGATTTTTGAAGGGATTTCCAGGGAATTCCCAGGAAAATTATATATTGTTTTTTTCAGCAGAGTCTGGGCTTTAACATGAAATGTCTTGTTTGTAATTTTTTAGGTGTATTCTCAATACTTTTGGGGGAAATATGTGCAAAAAAAAATATATTTTTTGCAATTTGTAGTGTTTTTTGTAATAAAAAATGTAAGTTTGTCAATAAAATCTTATTGCATGTGAAACCCCAATTAATCCCGGTCACAGCATTACCACATATGTATAGGTAGACACCCTTTCCTGCCCAGGAGACTCCCCCAAACTGAAACAGCGCTTTAGGAGATTTTCAGATAAAATACAACTATGCACCGCGCTAAGCGCACCTTGCTGTCTTTCCAGAAAAAGAACCCTTTAAATTTGAAACATCCCCACAAACTATATATTCTCTGGAAGTATACACCTCAGGCTTTCTAGGCATACCAGGTTTGTTGACATGGGCGCAATTTTCTGGAAGTAATCCCTCAATCAATTCTTTGGTTGCACAGAGTTTCCCTAAAAAAGAATAAAAAAGAAGAATCAAAGCCACATTTTCCTAAAAAAAACTATATGCAAAGAGAAAAAAACAAGTAAAATCTGAAAAAGCAACATCCCCCGAACAGAACAATACCCAACATGCATAGGTACTGTTGTAAATAATGGGCCTTTATGGAAAATCAATATTGCTAATAATGTTGCATATTTAAGTATAGGAATATACAGCAAAATAGTTTACAATACCAGCATGCACAGGTGGCCGGGCAGGAATTGTATTCCAATCAGATAGGACAGCATCCTGCGACAATAAAGCAGGGCTGGGATAAGATTGAGAAGCCAGATTAGGAGAAGACTAGGGTCATAAAAGATCAAAGGAATACCAGAAGCCCACTTTTAGTATAATTAGGGCAGACGGAATGAAGGTGGGGAGGACAGCAGGACTGGAGATCAAAGGGCAGGGAAGTATAATTGAGGTGAGTGCAGTGAGAGAGGGGGCAGAAGGGGGGGCAGAAGGAAGGAAGGCAAGACGGAGAGTCAGTGTGAGTACAGGAGAAGGGCCCTGGAAGAGCGCTGAGGGAGACAATCCACTGAGGCAGGTAACTGAGCTGCTACTGATGTTGTGCCATATCTAACGCTGGTTAGTGCTATCAGGGAATATTGCTGTATTGGGGTGTCCATTTAACTTGTGTGGCTCTTTTCTTTTCTGCATAATTAATTGTAAGTTCCTTGTGTGAATTTTCTGTCAGTATGGTATTGGTGCTGTAAATCCACCCATTAGGGGTTAATATATCTGTGGTTGCATGTAAAGTAAATTGTATTGTCTTTTGCTATTTTGTTTTGCTTTTACTACAATATATCTCTTTATTTACTACGTGTCTCAGTGTCCACTGCATTTACCAGAAGTCAAAAGAACCTACAGTCTTATAGTCTTATGCGTGTATCCATTGCGTGATCATTGGCCAGATATTAATAATATTGGTATATGTGTTTGCCTATTTTAGTCGAGCCGGGCAGAATAAATATATATACATAATATTATTAATATTTTAGTTATTCATAATATTGTTTATGCTAGTTAAATTGTTTACATAATTGGCTTGTGCCAGCCAGGAGATATTATTAATATTAATAGTCTATTGTTTACATATTGGCTAAGCGGCAGGCAGGAGGCATCTTGTGTATTTGCAGAGCACTGTGTTGTGGTGAATATTGAGTGTATTGTGGTATATAATACAGTGTGCAATTCAATTTCTATAGTTCATAGACCGCTGTTGCTATTGGTAACTATAGCATATTTTAAAGTGTTGCAATTGATTTGAAGTGCCTTATTGTATAGACATGGAGGGTCTTGCAAAAGAGATGAACAAGATAAAGAATGCAGAGGGGATTATTAGAGCAATGCAGGGATCCAGTAATCCATGGGCTGAAGCCCAGGATTATGTGACTAAATGCATTGCTGCTAAGCAAATCTCGAAATAAGAGGGCAAATGCTTTTTGATTTATGGGGCAGTGTGGATTGCAAAGGAGTTTGTTTTGGTGAAAATACAAAATGAAAGCCTCAAAGAGGAGGTAAACTCCCTGGATAAAGCGCTAGGAGCCATGAGGGCATCTACTGAAAGTTTGGGCGCAATTGTGGAGCAGCTGAGAGCTGAGAGCATAGAATTGTGCAGGAACAATCAGGCAATGTCAGAAAAGCTGATAGCCACAGAAAAAGAAGTTGAACTTGTGTCTGTGGATATCAGGAGACAGGAAGATGCCTTTCCTAGTGCTGCTGAGGTGGTTTCATGTGGGTCTTCACCAAATAAGCATATAGATTCGGGGGTGCAGGGTAAGTGTATGAGTGAAAATTACCCAAAGGTAGCCCTAAAGGTTAGTGCAGTCAAACAAGCTCAAATGACAGTTGCAAGGTCCCCATTACAAAAAGCAATGCCTAAAATAATTAACTCTGCTGTACCCGGCAGAGACAATTTAAAGAGAGCTAGAAGTGTGAAGTGTCACTCTTGTGGCCAAGCGGATCACATTTCCAGGCTCTGCCCCTCTGCAAAACAAATGTATAGTAATGAGGCCCAGAACTATAGAACCCACAAAAGGCAGACAATGGTGTATTCTGCTAGATTTGGGACAGGAAGCTTTAGCCATAAGAAATTTGCTAGGGAACATTATAGTCAAAGCAAACCTGTAAAGTGTGTCCCAGTAAAATGGTTAAGAGCCAGAAATGAATACCTTATGGCAGAAAATCTGCAGTTGAGGAGTGATATGAGCTCACTGATCCAACAGGTTATGGCCATAAGAGAAGAGGTAAGTATGTCGGGGAACAGAAGAATGTCGGATGAGCCAAGGCTTAGACAAAAAGTTTTAGATAGGCACCCAGTTAGGTGTTATTAATTCTATGTGCTTTGTCTTACAGGTCTATTGGATAAAATCCCGGCTAAGTCTCCAATTAACGCTTTGATTTTTCCATTCGCTTTTGGGGACCTTAACGTGGGCTTTTTTTGTGTTGGTTTTTTTTTTTATGTGCACACGTTTAGGATAAGCCTCAAAGATTAATTTGATGAAAGCAGTCTGGTTACCAAAAATCTAAATTCATTTTTGTTTTTTTAGTTAAAAGACCTGAACTGCTAAGCTGGCATGGACAGGGTTTCGGATATCCCTGATTTCCATTAAAGTGTAAATTTAGTATTTTTTTATGATTGCACTATATTTTACAGATTGCGCATATTTAGTAACTAGTGCCAGCCTAGTGTATGAAGGAGTTTTCCCAGGTGTCACTGACAGGCTGTGTGGAATGCTCTGTTGCTGGAGCTGCAGAATGTCACTCCCAGGCTGATTAGCATTTCTATACAGCCAGTGTCTTTCCAGTGACAATGCATTGGGAACCGGTTTTAAAGCGTTTTTTTCCTTTTTCAATGAACAATGAAAAGGCTAAAATTCATAATTTAGCCTGTTCATTGGAGCAATCATTTTAAATTGTGTGCTTGTAAGTTTTTTTCTCCTGTTGTTATGTTATTGGCGTGGGAACCATTACTTTTTTTGCTAAGTAACTTTTTTTTGGAGTTGGTACACAGGCACACAATTTGAAACTATCTGTTTGTTTATGTTTTCTTACTCTGAATGGTATGAAGTGGGCGAGCAGCTTTTCTCCCCATTTTCTCCACAAGTTTTACTTTAAATGTTATGAAGTGGGCGAGGTTTAGTGCTTAGGATTGTTCAATATGGTCAACATACTAGGTCTGCATTAGGTGGACCTATTATCTTATGGATGTGTGTTTTAATATGTTGTATATTGTTGTAAAATAACCTTTAAACAGTATTTTTCCATAGATAGCCCAGAGATGCCCTTGATTTGAGTTTGCGGAGATGGAGGGGGATTATTGATATAGCATAGTAGCAACCATATTGTTCTTTGGTTATAGCTTGAATCCTCAAAGCCACATCTACAGAGTCACACTTTCTTTTGTTCAAGGTTTTCTTTCAGACATTTCCACCGTAATACGCCGTTTGCTATGTTGCATTATGTTTAAGCTCTGTGACCAAAAATCTATTTCTTGGAGTCTGCTGTGTATCACTGTGTTGGAGAGTATATCACCGATTGCTTCTAATATTGCAGATGTACTGTTGCTGTAACTCCTTATGGTCTGTGTGAACTGTCAAAGTACATGTGCACCCATAACAATATGGACTGTTCTAATGATATGCACCCATGACAATATGGGCAGTTCTGATGCTGTGCACCATGAAACCATGGGCAGTTCTGATGATGTGCACCCATAACATGATGGACTATGCAGTGCACTCATAACAATATACACTGTCACGCTGTGCACTCAGTATATTATGGACTGTCACCTTGTGCACCCGCCTCGCTGATGATAATACAGGCCTTGGACACTCAGTGACAGCTTTTAAAGCAGTGTCTGCAATGGAAGTCGACTGATGTGTGTCCAGCAGGAGCGGCAGTGAATGAATCCGGATGTCACCAGATTTGGTCACACAAAATCACATAAGCAGTTATGGATAGTGTAAAAATATGAAATATGTTTGATGATCTGTTGAAGAAGGTGTGGCATGAAATCATTGTGTGGTGGCTGAAGGATTCGGACTGTAACTTGAGATACTGTAGGTTGTCATAGCTTTGTGTTGGTATATATCGGGTCCCATCAGTCTCAGCAAATTTGAATCACTTTTAAGACTTATGTTTTATATATTTGAGAAACCTCGATATATATAGATATAATATATATATATCTCTAGTGGGCGAATCTGTAAATAATGGGCCTTTATGGAAAATCAATATTGCTAATAATGTTGCATATTTAAGTATAGGAATATACAGCAAAATAGTTTACAATACCAGCATGCACAGGTGGCCGGGCAGGAATTGTATTCCAATCAGATAGGACAGCATCCTGCGACAATAAAGCAGGGCTGGGACAAGATTGAGAAGCCAGATTAGGAGAAGACTAGGGTCATAAAAGATCAAAGGAATACCAGAAGCCCACTTTTAGTATAATTAGGGCAGAAGGAATGAAGGTGGGGAGGACAGCAGGACTGGAGATCAAAGGGCAGGGAAGTATAATTGAGGTGAGTGCAGCGAGAGAGGGGGCAGTAGGGGGGGGCAGAAGGAAGGAAGGCAAGACGGAGAGTCGGTGTGAGTACAGGAGAAGGGCCCTGGAAGAGCGCTGAGGGAGACGATCCACTGAGGCAGGTAACTGAGCTGCTACTGATGTTGTGCCATATCTAACACTGGTTAGTGCTATCAGGGAATATTGCTGTATTGGGGTGTCCATTTAACTTGTGTGGCTCTTTTCTTTTCTGCATAATTAATTGTAAGTTCCTTGTGTGAATTTTCTGTCAGTATGGTATTGGTGCTGTAAATCCACCCATTAGGGGTTAATATATCTGTGGTTGCATGTAAAGTAAATTGTATTGTCTTTTGCTATTTTGTTTTGCTTTTACTACAATATATCTCTTTATTTACTACGTGTCTCAGTGTCCACTGCACTTACCAGAAGTCAAAAGAACCTACAGTCTTATAGTCTTATGCGTGTATCCATTGCGTGATCATTGGCCAGATATTGATAATATTGGTATATGTGTTTGCCTATTTTAGTCGAGCCGGGCAGAATAAATATATATACATAATATTATTAATATTTTAGTTATTCATAATATTGTTTATGTTAGTTAAATTGTTTACATAATTGGCTTGCGCCAGCCAGGAGATATTATTAATATTAATATTCTATTGTTTACACTGTCAAGGGAAGAGTTGCCAAACACCCCAAAGTAAAGCATGCGCATAACGGTAATTTTACTTAAAAATTTCAGCTCTGCAGACAAAGTGCGCACCTTGCAATTTTTCAACCAAAACAACCCTTTAAATTTAGAATATCCCCATAAACCATATATTCCCTGAAAGTACACATGTTAAGCTTTCTAAGAGTACTGAGCTTGTTGTAGTGGGCTCATCTTTCTGGAAGTAATCTATTGAAGAATTCTTAGGTTGCACAGGGTTTCCCTAAAAACAATTATAAAAAAAGCAGAATAAAGACCATGTTTTCCTAAAATATCAATATGCAAACAAGAAAAAACAAGCTAAATCTGAAAGCGCAAGCTCCCCCGAACAGAACAATACCCAACATGCATAGTTACTATTAACCCTTTTAATTGTCAGCCTACTTGAAGTTTTGTCACCCTCTGTTGACAGGTCATTTTTCCCCATTTTGCGGCATGATTAACCGTGATTTTTGCTGGAATTTCCAGAAAAATTATATACATTACATATACATTTTTTGCAGCAGAGTTTAGGCTTTAACATGAAATGTCTTGTTTGTAATTTTTCTACTGTTTTTTGAATATTTCTGCTTAAAAAAACAAAAAATATATATATATATATATATTTTTTAGACAATTGTCTCCTTTATTTTAAATAAAACCTTTTTTTTTTTTTAATGAAAACCATATTGCATGTGGTCCCATTTCTTCCGATTACAACGGTACCACATATGTATTGGTAGCCCTGGAGACCCCCCAAACTGAAAAGAGCAATTTATTACATTTACAAATAAAATACTATCCACACTATAAACATAAGGGGTTAATGAAAAAAAAATGACATAGGGTTCCCCCTTCCAGGGGGGGGGGAATTTTTTGGGGTAATTTTAAGGGTTTAGGGTTAGGCTAACCCTAACCCTCAAAAATCCCCCAAAAAATGACATAGGGTCCCCCCTCCCAAGGGGGGGGGGGCTTTTTGGGGGGAATTTTAAGGGTTAGGGTTAGGCTGCAGGTGAGTAAATGTCATTTTTATTTTTTTTTTTACAGTTAGCAGCTGCTGCTGCCAAACGGGGGGGGGGGGGGCTATTCCGGGGGCTCTCCTGGAGCCATCCGACCCCCCACAGGGGATCAAATGGCACCAAGTTAAAGAGGAGACCCGGCCGGATCCAACGAGGGGTTAGGTGAGTATTTTTGATTTTTATTTTTTTTGCTAGCAGGGGGGAAAGTCAAGCACGTAGATTCTACGTGCTTGGCACTTAAGTGGAGTGGAAGCGAGAACGTAGAAACTACGTGCTTGGCACTGAAAGGGTTAAGGTAACATTAAAAGCATTACCCTCCTGAAATGGGCACCCATAAGCAGACCTTTTCAACTGGTAGCTTCATGCCTTTTCTCTCCTGTCTCCCGCCTTGCCCTTCTCATGTGCCAGCCGTCTCCTTCTTGCCTTCCTTCCTTCTTCCTAGCCGTCTAAGGATCCCCCCAATTATACTCAAAGTGGGCTTTCATCTTCTGGTATCCCTTTGATCTTTTACTACCCTAGTTGCAGGTTTTACTCTTCCTTATCTCATCTCTCTTACTGCTGCTTTGTTTAGAATGTATTACTTTATAGACCCAGGATGCTCACACACTCTATTGAATACCTCCCCTAGGCCTTCCTCCTGCTGTTGTGCCATAAATTCTTTGTTTTGTATATTATATATAAGCAACATTATTAACAATTCTCTTCCAACTCATATACCCCTGTATATTTGCATATGAGCACTGTTTGTTGTGTTGGTCTAATTGCAGATGCTGGGGAATCTTTTTTTTAAGGGATTGGGCTTTTCATGAAATCATAGTGAAGGTCCGGTTTAAGCCTTCAGCACAGTGCAGCTCATAGCACAAAACACAGATTCAAGCTGTATCTCCAGCATCAGAGTATAACAGCACAACTTCAGTACACTTCACAGAACACATTCATTCATTGGCTCAGTAATGACACAGTTCATGATTAATCATGGTAGCATAGGGCCTAGTCCACCCCACCTTAATAGGCAGAGAATAGTGCAGCGCAATGGTTGCTAAGGGAGGTCCTCTCTGCCTTAGAGATATTGGTCACAAGTTAGATGTAACGTTTCCAGTGTTCCCATTGATTTAAGAATCAAATCAGGTGAATGTCCAGGGACAACCCAATGGGGTTCAACACTTCCCCGGAACTTAAGGGTTTCCAACAGGGACAGCCACACCTTACCAGATGTCAGGCTCATCTCTCTTGGCTTCGAACACTCCTGTCCATATTTGGCTCCTTACTGGTAGTTCCACACCAAAGGCACGCCCATGGGTTCCTCTCTTGCCCGCCATGGCCATCTACGGGCATCACAAAACTCTTGCACTTCACAGCAGCGTTTCCCCCTGAGCTGTGCTTTCTGTTTCCGCCACTTTACCTTATCTGGCATGAAATCGGGCTTTTTTAGATTGACCCACCCTGTGACCTACCATAAACTCCCCCCACCATACCCCTGGTATAAAGGGAAACTCCACCCACTTCATATACTTAGGGCCTAACTCCACCCTTTTTCCTCTGGCTTAAAGTCTAACTCCACCCCTCCTTGTCTCTTATTTATGGGTGTCCAACCCCCTTTTCCTTGGTTATATCTTGGCACCACCTACTATCTACCTGTATTAAGACAACTTTGGCTGCTTATCTCTTACCAGTAGCTTCACGCCATGGGGGCGGTTGATCCACACCAGACGTCCCCATGGCATCCCTGCAGCACTGAAGGGCATCCAAACCCCTCCTCTGACCCATTCAGCTCCACCAGAAAGAGGGACGAGGAGGAACATCCCAGCCAAGGCAATCTCCACTTTTGACTCCCTATTCTAGGCCTAGGGATCCCATTGTGCCCTCCATTACTAACCCTTCCCACTCTTTACTACAGAGGTCCTGGCTGGACCCACTGGGGACATCAGGGGATGGCACATGGCTCCCTAGAAAGACCCAGGCTCATCCTACTACCTGGTGCACCCATGTCCTGGGTGTAGACCTTCCCTGCTTTGGCACATGTAAACCTCTCTGCACCTACCTGGTAAGTGGACCTTGCTTTTGTATTCTGGGGATTCTTCTACGTTAGGAAACCAGATCCAGTTTCAGTTATTAACTGAACCCCTTCTTTTCCATTGACAAGTATTTCTATCCCTCCACCCTAGACCCAGACGAGAAGACCATAGTGAACCCATTAACCCTCCCAGTGTCCACCTTTCCCAGCCCCTCTTTGCTCCCAACAAAACCCTGTTTCACTAATGTGTTTTTATTCCTACTACAGCAGCTGTGGACCAAAACTAAGATCAGGCAGAGCCTCACATCAGGAAATTACTCCTAAGTATAAGTTAAAGCAGTTAAGCAGTCCTTGATTGTAAACGGTAAGCAACCCAAATGGTGGTTGAGGAACCTGGGTCACAAAGAGAATTTACAGATGCACAGGAATCACACTGAAACACCAGGGTGCAATGTGTGGGAGAGGGTAGACACGTGCCCATAAATTTGTGAATGGACAATGCTTCTGCTAATGCCTGAAGAAATATCTATCATTAGGTATGCACTTAGATATGCACATGAGCACTGGCAGAACAAATCTTTGGATATACGGAACATTCTGACACCCATTTAGCAACCCTGTATTGCCTTCCTTTGATACAGGCTCATGAGCCTTCATGAGTCTACTCTAGTTACCATGTCCCATAACGTAGTCAAGACTGACTCTCCTGAACATTTCATTCAAAATGGCTGCGTCGCTGCCTGCAGCAAACAACTTTCCTTTAATGAAAAGATCAAATCAAAGTTTCTGTCCTAAAAAGCAGTGTTTTAAAGATTTCTCATTATGCTTCAGCAAACACAGCCAAAACTACAAATAATGTAGGCGGGAAGATGTCAGAAACGATTAAATCACAGCATTTCATTTCGGTGGTGAGATGTTTCCTAGGATTAAATATATAGAGGAGAGCTGGAACGTACATCATTTTTCTCTCTCCGTTCTCCCTCTGCATTGGGATACTTTTCCAAGCCAGTGATTAGCTTGGTAAGATATATTAATTACACCTCCCCTCAAATAAAAATCAATTTTCTACTCTATTCGTCTGGATAATGGAATTAGAGGGTGAGCTGAAGAAAAGGAGCATTTGTATAAACATTAAGATATTCCCTTCAAGGCTGTTTGAAGAAGTAATGCCTGGAACTGTACATATTTCTTGATGGCAAAACCAGGGCAGAAAAATTCATTGTGTGCAAGCGAGAACATCAGGTTATTTACCAAGAGAGGTTCAGAAAGACAAAAATGTCTTTCTTTTCAAAGTTCTTCTCCTTTGATGCAAAGATATCCTGCGCCCAGGTGTGGACTGGCCATAGGAACACCTGAATTCCCAGTGGGCTCCCCGCTTTGGAGACAGCAGGGTTGCTACTTCTGATGTCCCTATACAATTCTTGCCTCTCTAGTCTCCCACAGCCTCCTGTACATGAAACTGCAGTACCCCCCACAGAAAGGAAATCCTATCCCATGTTCTACCCCTAATTCTATAGCCTCAGAATTGGGACTGACATGCTGGCCGAAAAGCACATGGAGGTACGGGGGCCAGTAAAATCTAAGGCTGGATTCAGTCTGCCATCACATTAAGATGGAGTCCTGACATGGGGAACCAGAGTCTCACTATTGGCAAGGCAGACAACCAAGACCACCAAGAACCAAGGACTCAACCCAGTGACCTGGAATCTAAGAGCAACTCTGGTTTTCAGTAAAGCCCAGGTCATGCCATTGGGGAATCGAAGGTCTAGGTCGACAAGCAATGATTTCCTGGCAAAATTAGACTGACAGAAGCAAGATAACAAGAACATGGTCAGGCATAGCCATGGTTGTGGGCAATCACCTGAAAGGGTTGGCAAAGCCTGTTGCAGTGCTCCTAGGCATGCATCAGAACAGGGGTTTTACGCAGACAAACACACTGCCTCAGTCAGATTGGTAATCGTACCTCTAAATTAAAGTGGACCAACACCCAGGATTTTGACTATCCTGGGTTTTGGTCCACTTCGGTGGGGCACCCCGATCAGGGGGTGCCCCGCTGTGTGAAACCCCCCAGAAAGCCCCGAAAACTCACCTCACCCCGCTCCCACGTGACTCGCTTGTCCAATCACCCGCTAGACGGACGAGCGGGAGGCTGCGGCGGCGGACATGCATGCGCCGCTGGAACGTGGAAAAGGTAGGATTGTGGGCTTCCTGGGGGGTTTCACCCCGTGGGACATCCCGATTTCGGATGCCCCGCGGGGAGGGATCTAATCGGCCTGGGAATCCTGGGTGTTGGTCCGCTTTAAAGATATTGTTAAACAAAAATCTACATTGGGCAGGGTTTGATCCTCCATCAGTGGATCATAGATATATATACTTATTGTTCCTTTTTTTTATTTCTCCAGAGTAACTTATCATTATCAAGCCATTGATATGACCTGCAACTTTAAAAAGGGACCAGCAACATCCACTGGCACTCAGAATCCAATAAGATAAAGGAGAAGAGTGAATGTAACCATCATGTTCAGGTCTCACTGCTGGCAAGGCGGACAACCAAGACCACCCAGAACCCAGGGCCCTGGAAACCAAGAGCAACCCCAGTCTTCACTAAAGTGGTCATGCCATTGGAGAATCAAGGGTCTGGGTAGGTGAGCAGTTACCGGTTACAGGATAGGAGGAAATAATGCCAGTAGCTCTTTCTTGTGGAGGATAAGCCAATTTTTATTTTGTGATAGCTGATCTGGGTGAGGGTTGACTCTTCCAGGGATTGAAGGGTGTCTACAACCCTGATTTCAGATATTCATTCATTCAGATTCATTTCTCTGATGTTCAATTCCACTAGGGCTTAGCACCCAGTTGGTAACAGTCAGACCCTGTTTGAAGCTAGTTTCCTTGATCAATAGACCAAATCTTCTACTGTCAGGTACTTTGGTCAAGTCCAGGATGTGAAGAGACAGAAGACCCTGCTTAAAGATATTTAACTTGATCACAAGGCTTTAAATTTTCTGATTTCTCTTTGGCCAAGTTCTGGATGTAAAGTATTAGACCTGCAACATCCAGTGCTTAGTATGAGATTGGTTACAGCAGGAGTCCCTAACCTTTCTAACTTTAAGAACCACGTTAATTGCCAAGAGATGATCCAGAGCTACATTCGGCTTGAAGATATTGGTAACTGCATGCCCCCCACCCCACACACACACCATAAAATGCTTTCCCCTTCAAAAATAAATCCTTCATCTTCAAAAAAGTTAGACAGGCAGAGAATTGCTTACTCGTTGAATTACCCGCACAACACTCAATGGGAGTGATGGCTGTGACTGAAATCTGCAAATAAAGGTAAGCTGGAATGTTTTCCCTCCTCTGCCCCATTGACTCCAGACAGGCAGAAAGTCCCACAGCAAAGGTCCGCGAGCTACGTGTGGCTCTCAAGCTACAGATTTGGGGCCAATAGGTCACAGGATAAGAGGAAGCTCTACTGTCTACTGTGGAGGATAAGCCAGATTGTTTTGTGATAGCTGCTCTGGGCAAGTTTTGATCCCCCATCTGTGATTGTGATATCTACCACTCTATTTTGAGATATTGACCTCTTCCTAGTTTCTTTTATCTGGTGTCCTAAACCTTGGTCAAGTTTTGGGCATAAAGAGTCGAAACTAGGCATGCAGAAACCACTAGAGTTCAATAACCAAGTGGTTTGGTCGCACCCAAGCAAGAAGCGGTCTTTGGTACCGCGAAGCGAAGCGCAGGTGGAGCACCCCCTATGTCCTGTCTGTCCTCCCCGATGATTGCATGCTCTTTAGTAATTCAGCATATCTCTTCTTTTTTTTGTACATTTGTATATTTGTTAATCCTTGTGTCTTTCGTGTTAGATTTTGATGGTTGCTCCTTAGTACATTATAGATGGATGTTTTTTGTCATTTCAATGGGTTTATGAATTTGTTTGTATTCAATTATGTACACTTTTAATGATATTTTGTACAATGTATATCTTCTTGATTGTTCTAAGCACTCTTATTAAGGTTTGAGATATAAGTTTTCATGAATACTTTAAGCACACAGGTTTACACACAGTGAGGTTTTGTGACAGTGGGTTATATATATATATATTTGTTAAGCACTTTGGTTTGTTTATTTAGGTAGCTTTTGTGCAGGAACAAAGGGGGATTAGATACATAGGTGATACTGGTTGTGTGAGTGTAAGTAGTTTCAACTATAGCAGCAATCTTCTACTATATGAGTGATTGTTGAGGACAGACAACAAAAATTCTTTATATATATTATTAATTTAATATTACAGGACCACTAGGGGGTGGTGTTTTAAGATGTCTTTTGTGTTGGTTTTAAATGTTTGTCTTTTGATGTCTCAATACATTTTCATAGATTGACTATTGGCTTTGCTCCGTTTTCTGTGGTCCCTATGGGGATGCTTGACCCTAGGTTCCACTTTGGATTGTACAAGTGGTTAAAAGAAAATGAGCAGCAGAAGAAGGTAGCCAGCAGTTCTGTGGAGGATAAGCCAAACATTTTTTTTGTGATAGCTACTAGGATCAAGGTTTGATCAGTAGTAATTATAATCTTGTTTGGAAATATTTTACTTCCATATCACCAGAACTTATATTACTTGTTTATTTTCTCTGATGCCAGGTACACTAGTCAAGCTCTGGATGTGAAGTCAAAACCAAACTCTATTGGCTGCTGATGTCACATGCATTGTAAGAGCGGCACAGATCAGCTCTCACTGCACCAGGCAAACAGCTTGAAGCGGATGTAAAGTCATTTCTGCTGTTAGATCTTCTTTAATTCTGTTGGTTGTGCTTTGAAGAGAATTAACGCGCTCGTAGCACTCCCTTATAATATAATAACCCTATTATGTAGATTAGTGATATTAATCAAACAGAATCTCATTTTATTCATATGTTTTAGCTTTTTTTAAAAACTATAAACCAGCTGCAGAAAATTTCAAAAATCACTCGACCCAGGTTAACTAAACCTAATTTTAATTTAGCCAACTGGTACGGGGCTTTTGTTCCCATACAGCAGCCAGCCAATCACATTCACAGCTAGAATTTACACGGGTCATTATATGATAAAGCGTTGCTAATGGCCCCTGGCTGCACTCCAGCCACCGAAGCAGACGCAGAGAAAAATGTCAGCACGTGTGAGGCTGTTTATGCGTACAGCACCTTATCTGCAGGATGAGTTGAGACCCAGCTGCCTGCCCAGAGGCAAAAATGTAACAGTGAGGAAGACTTCATGCAGAAATACACCACACATTTCCACTCACGCGCAAGAATGCTGAGCCTGACTCAGGCTGCACTCCTGTGACTCTGAGTGTGCATCCTGCCAGGGAACCAGGGCCGGCATTTTGGGCACCTTTTATTCCTTACTCCCTTGCTTCCCCCACTCTTTTTGCATCCCCTCCACTATTCATGCTTTCCCACATTCCCTGTCTCCCTCTTTTATTCCACATTTGCTCCCTTCTCCCACTTTTGCATTCCCTCAAATTTTCTCTCTTTTCCACATTTCCTTCTTTATTTTCTCTTTTCCCTATGTCCCCGTCTCCATCCTTTATTCCAAATGTCCTTCTTTGTTTTCTATGTTCCACCTTTTTTTTAACCCTTCTTCTACCTTTTCCCTTCTCCCCCTTTTTCTGACTCCTTCCATCTTTTTCTCTTTCTTTTTTTTCCCATTTCTTCAGTTGAGCCTTCAGCCCATTGAAACATCAAACCTCTTTTGTTAGAGTGATGTTTTTCTGCCCTACATTGAGGACAGATAGCCCACTGATTTAATTTTGCTGTTTTGTGTTTGTCTTGTGCTATCTGAGTGGAACTAAGATAAGTGTAGGACAGCTAGGGACACGGTAATTGTGTGACGCTGCAAATTCAGGTTTTGAAATTCAGTCTGTTTTTAAACCTAGCACAAATTATATTCTGTAAAAAGAATCTATTACTGCTGAATCAGTGTCTGTCCTAAGGTATTACAGTTTTTTCATTTGCTTTGCAAAACTGTTAGAAAATGGGGGGGGGATAGATGAGCTGTGGACATCTTCCCGAGCTATTTTGTTAGTCTGCTGGAAGAAGGCAGTAAATACATTTTCCAGGACAGTGAGCATCTTTTCATCAGCTGGACAAAGATGACATCAGGGAAAGTACACACTCCACTTTCCATTTTAATACGATAGTCAAATATATGCCCTCATGCAGAGCCTCCCTCTTCAGCTATCCCGTACGTTTTCCCGTTTGTTTTGGGCTGTGATCGGGTCCTGAAAGGGTGCTACGTTGCTTTTTGTGTGCGTTTCTGTGCTCAGGTGTGTCGGCATGCGCCTTTCCGATTGACGGCTCGCAAGAGGCTGAACTCTGTGAAAATTGGTCCTTTTTTTTAATTGATTCAGAGCCTTGATTTCCGATTGAAACCAGCCCCATTTAACGAGGGCCTCGACGCTTCACTTACGGCCACTATTAGCACCCGTATTTGAGCTCCGTATCATGATTTCCTCTGTGCGCGAGCATCAAAGGCGTCAGCTACGCGGTCTTGTACTTTTGAGCATGGCAGAAACCAGGCTGCACCGAACACGTTTGGACATCGATGGCATGCATGACGTTGAGCTATTCGAGCTCACCCGCCTTAACCGTGTTTCTCTCCAGGACTTGTATAGCCAGCTGCAGCCATGGTTAGCCCCCACCAGAAGAAAGGGGCATGCAATTGCAGGTATGACCAAATTGGTTGGCTGCCTGCAGTTTTTGGTGAACGGCTCTTTCCAGAGATTGGGTGCCTTCTCTGTGGGGATGTCCCAGTCTACGCTGAGCCGCAGCCTAACCAAGTTTTTGGATGGCATGGCTACCCTGGCCCCCCAATTTATATTTTTCCCAGACACAGGGGAAGCCTGGAATGCAGTTAAGCTGGGCTTTTATAACATAGCCGACATGCCCAACGTCATGGGTGCCATTGATTGTACCCACGTATCGATCATTCCGCCTGCTGACCAGGAATATCTGTTCAGGTATGTGGTTTAGGTCTGCTTGTTTTTTTTTTTGGGGGGGGGGGTTCAAGCAGACCTACACCCTGTGTATCACTAGCATCCATTGTTTAGTAATGTTGTTGATGTTTAAGAATATTTGTGTGCATCTTAACACTTATGGTCACACTAATTACAGTTATTTTTGGTTTGTGCAGGAACAGGAAGATGGGCCATTCGATTAATGTCCAGGCAGTGTCCGGCCCTGATCTGCAATTTTTTAGTATCTTTGCAGTCTTCCCTGGTTCCACGCATGATGCCCACATTTTGAGGAACTCCTGCCTCTTTGAACGTTTTTAATCTGGAGATCTGTCTGGCGGATGGCTACTGGGTATGTGTCTCAAACGTGTTGTTGCTGTGAAATTTTTTTTTTATTTTTTGGTGCCTGTCCCCCACTAATCTGTGATAGCAATGAAACAGTACAAGTTGGCAATCACTTACTTATCACTATTTGATCATCTTAATTCTTATATGTATTCTCCACTATTGCGTCCTGTCCTGGCCCTCTTAGCTATGTAGCATACCACAGTCATTGTATAGGAGTGTACTGGTTGGATGTGCATGTTGGCTCATCAGAACTGTGCTTCGCTCTGACACTGCACAGCGCACCTATTTGTCCCTGTTCAATAATGCTTTAATGCACACCTAAACATTATTGAGGTTATTCCCCTTAGGGCTCTGTCTGTTGTTCCATGTTGTTAGGCTTTTAAAGTTACCTAACATGCCATTTTTGTTTAATGCATGTAAGGTACTTGTGGATATTGTTTAGTTATTAGATTTAGAGTTATTTGATATTTTTTGTTGGCCTTATAGTTATGTGTTGACTAGTTATGGTGCCAGACACTACATATGTTTCCAATAGGCACATTTGTCATGTGTGTTGGTGTTATTGTTATTGCTTATTTTTGGTTGTTTTTTTTGCAGGTGATTCTGGCTATCCGTTGCTACCATGGCTACTCACACCCATCCTGCACCCATCTTCCCAGGCCCAGGAACGGTATAACACTGCCCATAGGAGGACTCGCTCAGTGGTGGAACGTGCCTTTGGCTTGCTCAAGATGCGCTTCCGATGTCTGGATCAGACTGGGGGTGCACTACAGTATCAGCCTGCCAAGGTCATCAAAATCATTCTTGCTTGTGGTGTCCTGCACAACCTTGCCATTCGAGGCCGGATATCCAGATACACTGACCTGCCTGAGGACACTTTAGAGATTTCAGAAGATCACACCCCTCCATACTCCGGATCACCAAGTGGCACAGCACAGGAAATACGTGCTCAACTAGTGGACAATGTTTTTGCATAAAACACACGCCTTTGAAATGTTTTTCTTTTAAATTTATTAGTGAATCAACCAAAAATTCTTTTCAATCCTTTTTTTGGATTTTTTTTTAAACTGAAACGTGGGGTCATATACATTAACACAACCATTTAGTGGTAGGTAGAGCCTGATGTTGCAGCTGATGGTTGGGGTGGGTGAATGTGTGCAGCAATATGTGCCAGGCTTTGGTTAATGTGCTGCCATTGTTGGACCATTTCACCCATATGCCTGTTTAGGCTTCTTGTTTCTGCCAGTAGGCCAGACACATTTGAGTTTAAAACCTCTAATCGATGTTATTTGGGTGCGCACCGTGTCATTAAATTGTTGTGTGGTTTGTGAGAAAGCTATATTCTCCTGGTGCCACGCTTCCTCCATAATCTGAAGCTGTCTCCTCTGGCTTATATGTCGCCTTGGCTGTGTTCTTGCACTGGCACGGGTGGGTGGTTCGGCACCAGATTGAGTTGGTGCTGGTGGTTGGGTTGGCACCGAGTGTGTGGTGCGGACGGCAGAAGTGGTTGTTGGCACAGAGGTTGTGGTAGTGGACACCAGGTGATGAAGTTGCTGTGCCTGTTGGTTCTGATGTTCGCACACTGGTTCTGTAGGCATTTGTTGCATCTGATTTGTGTCCTCCTCCAAATCTCGAATGTCTTCAATAATTGGGGGACTTTGTATGTTCTGTAAAGAAATGTAGCATTTATTGAGTTCACTATTTTCCCAAAAATGGATGCAAGTGCAATTTCCAGTCTACACAGTGGACCATTGACTTACCTCATCCAAACACTCAATTTGGTTGGTGTGGGAAGAAACCTGGTGTTGCATGGGCCTCTGGGACAAGCCAGGGGTTGCTTGGCCTTGTGACGTGTGTTGAGTTTGTTCTTGGAAGAGAGAATGAAATGTAATTTTTAACAACAAACACAGTGTGTATTAACGTTTACCAAAGTTTTTGGGTGCACATTGAAAAGTCTCTCTGTAAAAACAAACTCACCTTTCGACCTGACATTCCTGTCTGTGTCTAGGCCCTCTGGCAGGCCCTGAAGGGTTGCAGGGTGAATATATGTGTAGACATGTTCTTCTGCTGGGGTTAGTGTGATTTTAGTCGGGAGACCACCCCCTGTCTGCTGGCTGGGGTAGATTAAAACACACCTATTAAGTGTTACATCCTGTTACAAAGCAGGCTAGACATGCATTTACACTCTAAATGGACTTTACCTCTGCTGGCGGCGCATGTCCATTTTTTTTTCCCATAATATTTGAGATCCCCAAATTTGCGCTTAATTTGCTCAAGATCTCTCCTGACAGAGCCAACACTATTAACTTTGCTTTGTGGTGCTTTTTGAATAACGGCCAAATAGGGCATCATAGTGCTCACAGACACCAGTGGCTACAGCCATGCTTTGGGCATCACAAAAACGGGCTGTAAGTGAGCCATGGCGTAGCTGACGGCCACATGGGTGTGTGGTGTCCCCTGCATCAGATGAAATAGATGGCTGGCTGTCTGGGGAGTCGTGTTGGGTTCTTGGGCTTATGGGTGAGTGTGATGGAGTGTGGGTGCTGCTCTGTGTTAATGGCTGGGTGCCTGTGGAGCTTTCACCTGTTGAGCTCTTTGTGACACAGAGTGTTGCGGAGGAGGGGTGGGTGGCCTGGGTGGGGTGGAGGTTTTGGACCTACGCTTCCCCTTGCTGGTGTGTTTTGTTTTTTGGGCATGCTTTGTGTGTGGAGGAGGTGCAGGCTGCAGGCTTTTAACAGATTTGGGTCCCTTGTGAGGCCTGGCAGATTTAGCAGGTGCTGGCGAATGTTACAATGGCTCCTTGCTCCTGCGTTTTGGGTGAGCTACCTGTGTGTGTGTCTTATCCACCCTTTTAGTAGGTGCATGTCCATCCTGGTTCTTGTGGCTGCTCTTGTGTTGTTTTTTGTGTGCTGGATCTGAGCGGCTAGTATGTGCCTCTGGGCTTTTGTGGGTCTCACAGCTCCCTTTTGGTCTGGCCATAGTGATATGGTATCCAACACAGAGCTGAGTGCATTGACCTTTAAATATTTTTACCGTGTGGGCGTGTTCACCAGCGTGTGTGCCTGAGTGCGCGCACGCACGCACGCACGCACGTCACCGCGGGGGAACGTCATAGCCAAACCCGGAACCCCTAAAAAAAATGTCGCCAGCAATTTACACTGCGGAGCAGGACGACCTTATCATGGATGTGAGTAGGCGAGCGTGCGTTTATGTGCGCGCACAAGGCGCTTTAAAAAATAGCTATGGCAGGGCAAGATTAATGAGGATCAACTGACTTGTTAAAGTAAACTACTAGACCACCTTACTTTTAAACATGTGCGCAACATCAAACTAGCCTACATGCAGATTGTAGAACTAGGCCCATGTAAGTAGGAATGAGGGGCAGAAAGTGACTTTAGGTAGGGCATGAGACTTGGACATGTTTTTGTGTGACTAATGGGGTACCATTGTGTTTTTTCAAAACAGATGAGGAATCGCTACGATTTCCTGCCGTGCGATTATGAGAAGAGGACGTTGGCGCTGCCGGTGGTGGACGCGATAGCCTGCATTTCTGGAACCACCTATACCTTCACCCAGATCGCCCAACACTGGTCTGATTTAAAGAGGAGGCATAGGCCCCGGGTGAGGCGGTACTTCGCAAAACACTTTCCAGGTAAGTCGGGATACTTGACATGCAATAATCACACTGGCCTTGCCTGGGCGTGTTTTTATGATTGTGTTTATATTTCAGCACATGAATGGAATATGCGGTTCCGCCCCACCCGGAGAAGAGCCCACAGCCCAGTGTTGGACGAATCTGGTGAAGGGATAGGTGGTCCACCGCCAGTGCCAACGCCCACCCCCCCTCCCCTCTGCCAGTGAGTATGAGGAACCTCTTGACCTCAGTATGCAGGGGGGGGGATCACACGGCAGGGAGTCGAGCAACACCGAGCAGCAAACTGACTCTGGTAAGACTCTCAAAATTACATATGTCCAGATACATGCAAGAAAGACATATACTCATGTGCACTATTGTTCTTTTTAGATTCTGACGTCGCAGGCACATCCCAAGGGGTCCAGGAAGCTGGACAAGCAGAAGAGTTGCCAGTGGAAGGTGAGTGATTTGATGCATAGAAGCCTAACCTAATCTGACATTCATGAGTCACAAACAGTCAATAATATACTTGTGTTTTTGATCCCAACAGCTTCACAGCAGCAACAGATGGGGGAAGAAGGGAGGAGACTGCGCCCCAGACGCCATGTTGGCCACAAGCCTTATAAGTTTAGGATCTATCTAAAAAATGTATTTGCAACTCATGTACAAAAATAAAAAATGGTCCCAAAAAAATAAAGTTAAAAAATTAGCCAAAGAAAATTGAAAACAAATATGGACACCAAAAAAAAACCCAAGATAAGCACAACATAATTACAAGCCAAAATTGATGTTGTTTTTCATTCACAGATCAAAGAAAAGGCCAGCAATAAAGAAAGCAAGAGGCTCCTGGGTTGTTCAAACAAATTTTATACTTTAAGTTTTAAAAATTTTAACAAAAAAAAAAACATTAAAAACAAAAATAACAAAAAATATTGTGGTGTGTTCTCTTTCCTGGCACTGTACGTTCTTACAACATAAACATACAGTTACATGTCCCAAAAGGTAAGTATATGGGACAAGGAATAGGAAGAAGAAGGAGAAGAAGAAAAAGAAGAAAAAGAGATTCAGGTAAGCATGAAAGACAAGGAAGAAGAAGAAAAAGAGATTCAGGTAAGCATGAAAGACAAGGAAGATGAAGAAAAAGAGATTCAGGTAAGCATGAAAGACAAGGAAGAAGAAGAAAAAGAGATTCAGGTAAGCATGAAAGACAAGGAAGAAGAAGAAAAAGAGATTCAGGTAAGCATGAAAGACAAGGAGGATGAAGAAAAAGAGATTCAGGTAAGCATGAAAGACAAGGATGAAGAAGAAAAAGAGATTCAGGTAAGCATGAAAGACAAGGAAGAAGAAGAAAAAGAGATTCAGGTAAGCATGAAAGACAAGGAAGATGAAGAAAAAGAGATTCAGGTAAGCATGAAAGACAAGGAAGAAGAAGAAAAAGAGATTCAGGTAAGCATGAAAGACAAGGAAGATGAAGAAAAAGAGATTCAGGTAAGCATGAAAGACAAGGAAGATGAAGAAAAAGAGATTCAGGTAAGCATGAAAGACAAGGAAGAAGAAGAAAAAGAGATTCAGGTAAGCATGAAAGACAAGGAAGATGAAGAAAAAGAGATTCAGGTAAGCATGAAAGACAAGAAAGAAGAAGAAAAAGAGATTCAGGTAAGCATGAAAGACAAGGAAGAAGAAGAAAAAGAGATTCAGGTAAGCATGAAAGACAAGGAAGAAGAAGAAAAAGAGATTCAGGTAAGCATGAAAGACAAGGAAGAAGAAGAAAAAGAGATTCAGGTAAGCATGAAAGACAAGAAAGAAGAAGAAAAAGAGATTCAGGTAAGCATGAAAGACAAGGAAGAAGAAGAAAAAGAGATTCAGGTAAGCATGAAAGACAAGGAAGAAGAAGAAAAAGAGATTCAGGTAAGCATGAAAGACAAGGAAGAAGAAGAAAAAGAGATTCAGGTAAGCATGAAAGACAAGGAAGAAGAAGAAAAAGAGATTCAGGTAAGCATGAAAGACAAGGAAGAAGAAGAAAAAGAGATTCAGGTAAGCATGAAAGACAAGGAAGAAGAAAAAGAGATTCAGGTAAGCATGAAAGACAAGGAAGATGAAGAAAAAGAGATTCAGGTAAGCATGAAAGACAAGGAAGAAGAAGAAAAAGAGATTCAGGTAAGCATGAAAGACAAGGAAGATGAAGAAAAATGTAAGTATACTTGTCCAAAACATCAAAATAAGGGTGAAAACGGAAACGGATGGCAAGAAGGTACGTTTGGAAACCCATTAAAAAGGAGGGAAAAACGGATCGTCCGTGTGAACAGGAACGGAAGCCACGACTAAATAGCATGCCCCCCGAGAGGGGGAAAAAACACACAGAAATGGAGCATTAACGGAGTTCCCCCGACGGCGGCTCTGCATCACATTTTAACCCCGGGACAAATGTAAGCAAAACGGGCCATAGGAAAAACGGAACAAAATAAGCTCAGATCGGGGGAGGCTGTGCATCAGGCCAATAGTCAGGGACGGATTATGAGAGGGGCACAAGGGCCTCCACCACTTGCCCTGCAAAGGGAGCCTCCACCACTTGCCCTGCAAAGAGGGCCTCCACCAACCTTTGGATTTCTCCTGATCCAGGAGGCTTTTCTTGGTCTAGCAACAAAGCTATCAGCCTGGACGTGCCTGGAAAGCTTTTTTTTTTTGTTTTTGCAAATCTGTAGCCAAAGCCACCACAGACAGGAGGAAGAGTCTAGATCAGCAACGCTAGTGATTTGTGCGTGCAGTGAGTTCAATCAGCGGCTGCTCACTGCACAGAAGCCACCAAGCACAGCCGCTGGCAGCTCAATGCAGGGAACTGTTTTCTGCTGGACCAACTGGGTGACTACACTATCCCCCCACCCAGAATGGCAAAGGAGGAGTTCCCGAGCAGCACGCACCCGCACAAGGGTGGCACAAGGGACTTGATCTGATGTTCCAGTAAGTAGGCAGGTGCCAGACAACCACCAAACAGTTACTTGGCTGGGCTATTATTTTATAGGAAAAGAAAATTCTGTATCTGGGGCCTCCACCACACTTAATCCGGCCCTGAATATAGTGATTTTAATTCAATATTGTTACCTGAGGATAAGAAATCCCCAGAAGGGTTGTGGGCAGTGCTTCTAAAATGAATTGTGCATTAAGAGAAATACTGTGCCTCCTGGGTTTAACAGCGCTCTGCTTAGGAAACAGGTGAGTATACTTAGAGGGACACAGGGGGAGGTAGGTTGGCCTCCTTGCCCCAAAGGTATTGATTTTAGTATTTGCGATATTTATAATATTAATCTCTAATAGAAATATGTGCAGCACATATTAATAAATCATGTTTTCCCCTTTCACACATTTCCTGTCTCCCTCTTGTATTCCACATTTGCTCCCTTCTCTTTCTTTAAATTCCCTCAATCTTTCTCCCCGATTCGGGATGCCCCCCTACATGAAACCCCCCCGTCTCCCCGATCCAATGGTGCATGCGAGGGCTGTGTCTAAAGTAAGATACACCTGTAGTTGGGCCAGGTGCCAGGCATTTGTGAAAGACCGGCACTGGGTCAGAGGGTAGCAGGGATGCAGCCCCCCGGCAGGCTCCACTCGGCTGCTTTCGGCCCTTAGCTGATTCTTAGCCGGAATTGACGAGCACAGCTGGACACCCTGATTGAACAAAAGCCCACACATGCTCCATAAGCAGGGGAAAGTTGAATTTTACTGGGTGACCTGGAGTTTTTCACACAGCGGGGCATCCCAAATAATCAAAATCCCGTGTTTTAGTCCACTTTTAAGTGAAGCAAAACCCAGAATGGCCTCTTCTAGAATCTAAAAGATTCCAGAGCTGGCTACTACCTTTTCCTAAATTTCCCCGCTGTGTGAAACCCCCCAGGGTGCCAGCATTCACTCACCTTTCCCGCATCCAATGGCGCATGCAGGTGAGTGAATTACGGCTTTGTGGGGGGTTTCATACAATGAGCCATCCCAATCGGGGATGCCTTGGGGAAATGGAAAAGAAAAAACTAGGAATTTGACTTTGTTCCCCTTTACTTCTTTACTTTCTGCTGACCGTGTAAATCAGAGCCACTGATATGGCAGACATTCTGCTAAGCCCCTGACTCTGCGTCCTTCCTTTGTCTTTTGTCTAGATGCCTGGTGGGCTGATTGCCTGACTGACCTTAGACACCTCTTTGGATTTTTTCTGTTACTCCTTTTGGACCATTCTCGCCTATTCCTGCTCTGCTTTTGCCCCATTTCTTTATTGGCCGAATAGACTCTAAATATACCAATGGTTCAGCTGCCTTGCTTCTTTAGTATGACATATTGCTGCACCACACATCCCCCGACCCTGACCAGGCCTGCCCCCAGAATGCAGTATCTATTTCCCCAGCACAGAATAAAAGGACAATTCAGAGAGTATGGCTTCTACTCATACTGACCAGCTGACAACAGCAACACCTGCATGCCACCTGCCGTTTGTATCCCCTATAATAGATTGTAAGCTCTTATCCCTTCTGTATCCCCTATAATAGATTGTAAGCTCTTATCCCTTCTGTATCCTCCATAATAAATTGTAAGCTCTTATCCCTTCTGTATTCTGCATAGGAGATTTTAAGATCTCCCCCTTCTGTATTCCCCATAATGGTTTTTAAAGCTTCTCTCCCATCTGTAACATCCATTATGGATTGTAAGCTCTTCTCCCTTCTGTATCCCTCATAAGAAATTGTAAGCTCTTCCCCCTTTTTCATCCTCCATAAAAATTGTAAGCTCTTATCCCTTCTGTATCTTTCATAATAGATTATAAGCTCTTCCCCCTTCTGCATCCTCCATAATAAATTGTAAGCTCTTATCCCTTCTGTATTCTGCATATGAGATTTTAAGATCTCCCCCCTTCTGTATTCCCCATAATGGTTTTTAAGCTTCTCTCCCATCTGTAACATCCATTATAGATTGTAAGCTCTTCTCCCTTCTGTATCCCCAATAATAAACTGTAAGCTCTTCCCTTATCCGTCTCGCCTATAACAGATTGTAAGCTCTCCCCCCTTCTGTATCATCTATAATAGATTGTAAGCTCTCCCCCCTTCTGTATCATCTATAATAGATTGTAAGCTCTCCTCCCTTCTGTATCATCTATAATAGATTGTAAGCTCTCCCCCCTTCTGTATCATCTATAATAGATTGTAAGCCCCCCCTTCTGTTTCATCTATAATAGATTGTAAGCTCTCCTGCCTTCTGTATCATCTATAACAGATTGTAAGCTCTCCCCCCTTCTGTATCATCTATAATAGATTATAAGCTCTCCCCCCTTCTGTATCATCTGTAATAGATTGTAAGCTCTCCCCCCTTCTGTATCACCTATAATAGATTGTAAGCTCTACCCCCTTCTGTATCACCTATAACAGATTGTAAGCTCTCCCCCCTTCTGTATCATCTATAATAGATTGTAAACTCTCCCCCCTTCTGTATCATCTATAATAGATTGTAAGCTCTCCCCCCTTCTGTATCATCTATAATAGATTGTAAGCTCTCCTCCCTTCTGTATCATCTATAATAGATTGTAAGCTCTCCCCCCTTCTGTATCATCTATAATAGATTGTAAGCTCTCCCCCCTTCTGTATCATCTATAATAGATTGTAAGCTCTCCCTCCTTCTGTATCACCTATAATAGATTGTAAGCTCTCCCCCCTTCTGTATCACCTATAATAGATTGTAAGCTCTCCCCCCTTCTGTATCATCTATAATAGATTGTAAGCTCTCCCCCCCCTTCTGTATCATCTATAATAGATTGTAAGCTCTCCCCCCTTCTGCATCATCTATAATAGATTGTAAGCTCTCCCCCCTTCTGTATCATCTATAATAGATTGTAAGCTCTCCCCCCTTCTGTATCATCTATAATAGATTGTAAGCTCTCCCCCCTTTTGTATCACCTATAACAGATTGTAAGCTCTCCCCCTTCTGCATCATCTATAATAGACTGTAAGCTCTCCCCCCTTCTGTATCATCTATAACAGAATGTAAGCTCTCCCCCTTCTGTATCATCTATAATAGATTGTAAACTCTCCCCCCTTCTGTATCATCTATAATAGATTGTAAGCCCCCCCCCCCTTCTGTATCACCTATAACAGATTGTAAGCTCTCCCCCCTTCTGTATCATCTATAACAGATTGTAAGCTCTTCTGCCTTCTGTATCATCTATAATAGATTGTAAGCTCTCCCCCCTTCTGTATCATCTATAATAGATTATAAGCTCTCCCCCCTTCTGTATCATCTATAATAGATTGTAAGCTCTCCCCCCTTCTGTATCATCTATAATAGATTGTAAGCTCTCCCTCCTTCTGTATCACCTATAATAGATTGTAAGCTCTCCCCCCTTCTGTATCACCTATAACAGATTGTAAGCTCTCCCCCCTTCTGTATCATCTATAATAGATTGTAAACTCTCCCCCCTTCTGTATCATCTAGAATAGACTGTAAGCTCTCCCCCCTTCTGTATCATCTATAATAGATTGTAAGCTCTCCCCCCTTCTTTATTATCTATAATAGATTGTAAGCTCTCCCCCCTTCTGTATCATCTATAATAGATTGTAAGCTCTCCCCCCTTCTGTATCATCTATAATAGACTGTAAGCTCTCCCCACTTCTGTATCATCTATAATAGACTGTAAGCTCTCCCCCCTTCTGTATCATCTATAATAGATTGTAAGCTCTCCCCCCTTCTGTATCATCTATAATAGATTGTAAGCTCTCCCCCTTCTGTATCATCTATAATAGATTGTAAGCTCTCCCCCCTTCTGTATCATCTATAATAGATTGTAAGCTCCCCCCCCTTCTCTATCATCTATAATAGATTGTAAGCTCTCCCCCCTTCTGTATCATCTATAATAGATTGTAAGCTCCCCCCCCCCTTCTGTATCATCTATAATAGATTGTAAGCTATCCCCCCTTCTGTATCATCTATAATAGATTGTAAGCTCTCCCCCTTCTGTATCATCTATAATAGATTGTAAGCTCTCCCCCCTTCTGTATCATCTATAATAGATTGTAAGCTCCCCCCCCCCCTTCTGTATCATCTATAATAGATTGTAAGCTATCCCCCCTTCTGTATCATCTAGAATAGATTGTAAGCTCTCCCCCCTTCTGTATCATCTATAATAGATTGTAAGCTCTCCCCCCTTCTGTATCATCTATAATAGATTGTAAGCTCTCCCCCCTTCTGTATCATCTATAACAGATTGTAAGCCCCCCCCCCTTCTGTATCATCTATAACAGATTGTAAGCTCTCCCTCCTTCTGTATCATCTATAACAGATTGTAAGCTCTCCCTCCTTCTGTATCATCTATAACAGATTGTAAGCTCTCCCCCCTTCTGTATCATCTATAACAGATTGTAAGCTCTCCCCCCTTCTGTATCACCTGTAAAAGAGTGTAAGCTCTCCCCCCTTCTGTATCACCTGTAAAAGAGTGTAAGCTCTCCCCCCTTCTGTATCATTTGTAAAAGATTGTAAGCTCTCCCCCCTTCTGTATCACCTATAACAGATTGTAAGCTCTCCCCCCTTCTGTATCATCTATAATAGATTGTAAACCCTCCCCCCTTCTGTATCATCTATAACAGATTGTAAGCTCTCCCCCCCCTTCTGTATCATCTATAAAAGATTGTAAGCTCTCCCCCCTTCTGTATCATCTATAATAGATTGTAAGCTCTCCCCCCTTCTGTATCATCTATAATAGATTGTAAGCTCTCCCCCCTTTTGTATCACCTATAACAGATTGTAAGCTCTCCCCCTTCTGCATCATCTATAATAGACTGTAAGCTCTCCCCCCTTCTGTATCATCTATAACAGAATGTAAGCTCTCCCCCTTCTGTATCATCTATAATAGATTGTAAACTCTCCCCCCTTCTGTATCATCTATAATAGATTGTAAGCCCCCCCCCCTTCTGTATCACCTATAACAGATTGTAAGCTCTCCCCCCTTCTGTATCATCTATAACAGATTGTAAGCTCTTCTGCCTTCTGTATCATCTATAATAGATTGTAAGCTCTCCCCCCTTCTGTATCATCTATAATAGATTATAAGCTCTCCCCCCTTCTGTATCATCTATAATAGATTGTAAGCTCTCCCCCCTTCTGTATCATCTATAATAGATTGTAAGCTCTCCCTCCTTCTGTATCACCTATAATAGATTGTAAGCTCTCCCCCCTTCTGTATCACCTATAACAGATTGTAAGCTCTCCCCCCTTCTGTATCATCTATAATAGATTGTAAACTCTCCCCCCTTCTGTATCATCTAGAATAGACTGTAAGCTCTCCCCCCTTCTGTATCATCTATAATAGATTGTAAGCTCTCCCCCCTTCTTTATTATCTATAATAGATTGTAAGCTCTCCCCCCTTCTGTATCATCTATAATAGATTGTAAGCTCTCCCCCCTTCTGTATCATCTATAATAGACTGTAAGCTCTCCCCACTTCTGTATCATCTATAATAGACTGTAAGCTCTCCCCCCTTCTGTATCATCTATAATAGATTGTAAGCTCTCCCCCCTTCTGTATCATCTATAATAGATTGTAAGCTCTCCCCCTTCTGTATCATCTATAATAGATTGTAAGCTCTCCCCCCTTCTGTATCATCTATAATAGATTGTAAGCTCCCCCCCCTTCTCTATCATCTATAATAGATTGTAAGCTCTCCCCCCTTCTGTATCATCTATAATAGATTGTAAGCTCCCCCCCCCCTTCTGTATCATCTATAATAGATTGTAAGCTATCCCCCCTTCTGTATCATCTATAATAGATTGTAAGCTCTCCCCCTTCTGTATCATCTATAATAGATTGTAAGCTCTCCCCCCTTCTGTATCATCTATAATAGATTGTAAGCTCCCCCCCCCCCTTCTGTATCATCTATAATAGATTGTAAGCTATCCCCCCTTCTGTATCATCTAGAATAGATTGTAAGCTCTCCCCCCTTCTGTATCATCTATAATAGATTGTAAGCTCTCCCCCCTTCTGTATCATCTATAATAGATTGTAAGCTCTCCCCCCTTCTGTATCATCTATAACAGATTGTAAGCCCCCCCCCCTTCTGTATCATCTATAACAGATTGTAAGCTCTCCCTCCTTCTGTATCATCTATAACAGATTGTAAGCTCTCCCTCCTTCTGTATCATCTATAACAGATTGTAAGCTCTCCCCCCTTCTGTATCACCTGTAAAAGAGTGTAAGCTCTCCCCCCTTCTGTATCACCTGTAAAAGAGTGTAAGCTCTCCCCCCTTCTGTATCATTTGTAAAAGATTGTAAGCTCTCCCCCCTTCTGTATCACCTATAACAGATTGTAAGCTCTCCCCCCTTCTGTATCATCTATAATAGATTGTAAACCCTCCCCCCTTCTGTATCATCTATAACAGATTGTAAGCTCTCCCCCCCCTTCTGTATCATCTATAAAAGATTGTAAGCTCTCCCCCCTTCTGTATCATCTATAATAGATTGTAAGCTCTTCCGCCTTCTGTATCATCTATAGTAGATTGTAAGCTCTTCCGCCTTCTGTATCATCTATAACAGATTGAAAGCTCTCCCCCCTTCTGTATCATCTATAATAGATTGTAAGCTCTCCCCCTTCTGTATCATCTATAATAGATTGTAAGCTCTCCTCCCTTCTGTATCATCTATAATAGATTGTAAGCTCTCCCCCCTTCTGTATCATCTATAATAGATTGTAAGCCCCCCCCTTCTGTTTCATCTATAATAGATTGTAAGCTCTCCCCCCTTCTGTATCATCTATAATAGATTATAAGCTCTCCCCCCTTCTGTATCACCTATAACAGATTGTAAGCTCTCCCCCCTTCTGTATCATCTATAATAGATTGTAAGCTCTCCCCCCTTCTGTATCACCTATAATAGATTGTAAGCTCTCCCCCCTTCTGTATCATAATAGATTGTAAGCTCTCCCCCCTTCTGTATCATCTATAATAGATTGTAAGCTCTCCCCCCTTCTGTATCACCTATAACAGATTGTAAGCTCTCCCCCCTTCTGTATCATCTATAATAGATTGTAAGCTCTCCCCCCTTCTGCATCATCTATAATAGATTGTAAGCTCTCCCCCCTTCTGTATCATCTATAATAGATTGTAAGCTCTCCCCCCTTCTGTATCATCTATAATAGATTGTAAGCTCTCCCCCCTTCTGTATCATCTATAATAGATTGTAAGCTCTCCCCCCTTTTGTATCACCTATAACAGATGGTAAGCTCTCCCCCCTTCTGCATCATCTATAATAGACTGTAAGCTCTCCCCCCTTCTGTATCATCTATAATATATTGTAAGCTCTCCCCCCTTCTGTATCATCTATAATAGATTGTAAGCTCTCCCCCCTTCTGTATCATCTATAACAGAATGTAAGCTCTCCCCCTTCTGTATCATCTATAATAGATTGTAAACTCTCCCCCCTTCTGTATCATCTATAACAGATTGTAAGCTCTCCTCCCTTATGTATCATCTATAATAGATTGTAAGCTCTCCCCCCTTCTGTATCATCTATAATAGATTGTAAGCTCTCCCCCCTTCTGTATCACCTATAACAGATTGTAAGCTCTCCCCCCTTCTGTATCATCTATAACAGATTGTAAGCTCTCCCCCCTTCTGTATCATCTATAATAGATTGTAAGCTCTTCCCCCTTCTGTATCACCTATAATAGATTGTAAGCTCTCCCCCCTTCTGTATCACCTATAACAGATTGTAAGCTCTTCTGCCTTCTGTATCATCTATAATAGATTGTAAGCTCTCCCCCCTTCTGTATCATCTATAATAGATTATAAGCTCTCCCCCCTTCTGTATCACCTATAACAGATTGTAAGCTCTCCCCCCTTCTGTATCATCTATAATAGATTGTAAGCTCTCCCCCCTTCTGTATCATCTATAATAGATTGTAAGCTCTCCCCCCTTCTGTATCATCTATAATAGATTGTAAGCTCTCCCTCCTTCTGTATCACCTATAATAGATTGTAAGCTCTCCCCCCTTCTGTATCACCTATAACAGATTGTAAGCTCTCCCCCCTTCTGTATCATCTATAATAGATTGTAAACTCTCCCCCCTTCTGTATCATCTAGAATAGACTGTAAGCTCTCCCCCCTTCTGTATCATCTATAATAGATTGTAAGCTCTCCCCCCTTCTGTATTATCTATAATAGATTGTAAGCTCTCCCCCCTTCTGTATCATCTATAATAGATTGTAAGCTCTCCCCCCTTCTGTATCATCTATAATAGACTGTAAGCTCTTCCCACTTCTGTATCATCTATAATAGACTGTAAGCTCTCCCCCCTTCTGTATCATCTATAATAGATTGTAAGCTCTCCCCCCTTCTGTATCATCTATAATAGATTGTAAGCTCTCCCCCCTTCTGTATCATCTATAACAGATTGTAAGCTCTCCCCCCTTCTGTATCATCTATAATAGATTGTAAGCTCTCCCCCCTTCTGTATCACCTATAATAGATTGTAAGCTCTTCCCCTCTCTGTATCATCTATAACAGATTGTAAGCTCTCCCCCCCTTCTGTATCATCTATAATGGATTGTAAGCTCTCCCCCCTTCTGTATCATCTATAATAGATTGTAAGCCATTCCGCCTTCTGTATCACCTATAACAGATTGTAAGCTCTCCCCCTTCTGTATCATCTATAATAGATTGTAAGCTCTTCCGCCTTCTGTATCACCTATAACAGATTGTAAGCTCTCCCCCTTCTGTATCACCTATAATAGATTGTAAGCTCTCCCCCTTCTGTATCCCCAATAATAGACTGTAAGCTCTCCCTCCTTCTGTATCATCTATAACAGTTTGTAAGCTCTCCCCCCTTCTGTATCATCTATAATAGATTGTAAGCTCTCCCCCCTTCTGTATCATCTATAATAGATTGTAAGCTCCCCCCCCCTTCTGTATCATCTATAATAGATTGTAAGCTATCCCCCCTCTCTGTATCATCTATAATAGATTGTAAGCTCTCCCCCCTTCTGTATCATCTGTAATAGATTGTAAGCTCTTCCCCTCTCTGTATCACCTATAATAGATTATAAGCTCCCCCCCCTTCTGTATCATCTATAATAGATTGTAAGCTCTCCCCCCTTCTGTATCATCTATAACAGATTGTAAGCTCTCCCCCCTTCTGTATCATCTATAACAGATTGTAAGCTCTCCCCCCTTCTGTATCATCTATAATAGATTGTAAGCTCTCCCCCCTTCTGTATCACCTATAACAGATTGTAAGCTCTCCCCCCTTCTGTATCATCTATAACAGATTGTAAGCTCTCCCCCCTTCTGTATCACCTATAACAGATTGTAAGCTCTCCCCCCTTCTGTATCACCTATAACAGATTGTAAGCTCTCCCGCCTTCTATATCCTCTCTTATACCTTAATAAAATGCAAGCTTCAGACTAGCAGGGTGGAGCTCCTTGAAGGCACCATGAGGGGGGAAATGTCTGAACATTCCTCAGGGAATGGTAAGCATTAGGGTATCACAATCTCCAACCACCTCTAATATCTGGATGTGAATCAAGGCCGGCACGGGCTTTTATTGAGTACACATGCCTTTTTTTTACATAATCATGTGCTCGTACCTGTGGTGTTTTATGTCTCTAATAAAAATTGGCGGTAGATTTCTCATTTAGCGTTGGATAATTTATTGCCGCCTATAATTGGATTCACTTTTAAAAAAATGAGCTTAGAAACTTTGGCAACGTCACCTCTACAGGAGCACCTAAATATTGTACGACAGGCTGTAGGTTGATTTAGCGCTCGTCGTGGCTAAGTGACTCGCTGGCCCAACGAACGGGGCGAGATATTAAAGGGATCATGTGACCCCCGGAGGAGCCATCTTGTATTTTAATGTAAGTAAATGGAGACGGGGAAGTGGGCCGCTGAAAGCAGGCGTTAAATCTTTGTCTCAGGACCGCGTGGTCCATTAAGGACGCTCTCGATGGCGATTTTGTGTGCCCCCGGGGAGGGCTTTCAGCCAATTCCCAACGCCTGCCTGATTTACTGGATGGGACAGCTTTAACACGATGAATCTGGTGGGAGCGTTAAACAAAAATGAACGTCAAAATATTTTATATCCGTATAATTCTGAGAGGAGAAAGCGGTTAAGGCTGCGTGAAGGGAATTCAGACTTAGTGGAAGTACTTGGTGACCATGGTGTGAAATAAAAGGACTCGACGAGGATTGCCTGTGAAGGAACGGCCCAGCATAAGTTAAAGAAACCTCACATATTCCAAGTCTAGAGTTCTTCTTTAGCCCCTTGTTCTAAAGGCAAATGCACCGTGTCTCTATGCAGGAAGAGAGAATTAGCATTATGTGTTGAATAGCTCAGATCACAACCCCCCCCCCCCCCCCCCCGTGATGCTGCTTGTCACACCTGAGTCTCGAGACGCTCAGTCTGCAGCTGGTTCGACCCCCTGCTGTGAATTTGTCAGAGCAAGGATAAAACCGCAGACCGGCGGCACCAATAGAATTTGGACCATAACTCCGCGTCTATGCGTCCTAGCGCCAAACCGGGTACAGGATCAGAACTGGCTCACAAAACCACATAAGAGCATGGGCGATTGTGTTCATGGAAATAAAGCAAAAGCCGTAAACAGAGAACTAAGGCTCTGGTCAGCGTAAAAACCTGATTTTTGGACTCATTGCGTGTACGGCGTCCAGCCCGATAGTTTGGTTCCGCTTACAAGGCCATGCGATCCCCCTGCTCCGAGTTATAGCCTCTAAAGGGTTCTAGGGCAAGAGCACACTCCAAAACGGTAGGAGGTGCCGGCCCATCCCACAGAGGGGAGGGGGGCGGAGGGCCCTTGCAGCATAAATATGGTGGTCTAAAATCAGGTAGGGGTCACTCATCTGGAGGGGGTATGCGGTCAGCATACTGGGGGTGGCCATCATCATCGATAAGCTCTTGACACACCCCTTGTGAAGAGCTCCCCATCATCACTACTACTCTGCAACTGCATACTAAGGTAACTGCTTATTGTTTCTCTGTGTAATGCACTCTGTCCTGTAACCATCTCAGAAAAGCATAAATGTATCATCTGTATCATATTATATTACATCATAGTTAAATGCTTGTTATCAGTGCCTAGTGTGCTTATAGCATTAAAACTTACATTTTAACTTGCGTGATCTGTTTGCCTTAAACTAAGAATCTGTGTGTCCGTGGCTTCGGGCCTTGTATCCCTGGTAGGAGGGGTCGGACAAAGGGTTTTGGCGAACGCGGTCTGTGTTTACGGAGGTCCCTGGTTTGTAGTGGGACCACGTGACCGCGGTTCCCTGACATTGCCGCTATAACGTTTTATAGCTAAAGGATTACTGAATCCTCTGCACCTTCTCTGATATGGTATTGGCTGCCTAATTTATGGCAGCAGGGCAGGCGTCAGCACTGGGAATACCTGGGCAGGTACCGGGGCCCTTGCACCTTGGGGGGGGGCACCTCATTCCCTCTACTCTGGGCGTATGCAGGACACAGGGCTGTGCAGTAACCAGGCCTAAGGACTGTTGGCTAGGGGCAAATTGGCGATTGCGTTTCTGTCTTCTATTCTTTGTTTCTTTCTATTTGTTTCCATCTGTTCTTTCTGTCATTCCTTTTCTTTCTTTCTTCTTTACTTTTACTTTTTCTTTCCTTCTATAATTTCCCTTTTCCTTTCTTTTCTATCTTTTACCTCCTTTCTCTATATTCTTTGTTTCTTTCTCTTATCTGTTCATTCTGCCATTCCTTCTATTTCATTCTTCTTCCCTTTCTTGCTCTTTTTCCTTCTTTTTCTTTTTTTCTAACCTCTGTAAATACTTGCTTTTTTCTGTTGTTCCTCTTATTCTTTCTTTGTTTCTGTAATTCCTTCAGTTTTTAGCATTGATTTTGTTCTTTCTTTCTTCGTTTCTTTCCTTAAATTTTGTATTTATTTATTTATATGCATCTATTCGTTGTGTCTTTAATCTATTGTTTTTTGTCATTTTCTTTCTTTTTTTCTTATATTCGTTTTTTTAGTCATTCTGTTCTTTCTTCCTTTCTTGCTTTTTTCATTTATCTATCCTTTCTTTTATTTTCTTTCGTTCTGTCATTCCTTCTACTACGTTGTTTTTTTCTGTCAATCTGTTAATCTATTCTTTTTTTCTTTCTATTCTTTGGCAATATTCACCATACATGCATCTTTACTACCATGTATGGATTGTCATATAACACTGCAAGGGGCCCAATGAGCTAGCCCTGGTCGGCAGCATCTCTGTTACATCAGGGGAGCATCCAATTGGGTATTTACCAGTTCAAAAGGTGTAATAAAAAAAAAAAAAACATGGTACAAAAATATGCAGATTTTTCTTAATTTCACTATACTCTGGGCCGGCTCCAGGTTTAGGTGGGCCCTTGGCCGCCATGGTGTCACATCTCGCTCTCTGATCTCTGCTAGCCTGCTACGAACAGAGGGATGGAAAACTGTTGCAAACTTCTGCTTGGGTGTGGGGGTGCCAGCTCCACCAATCAGCAGGTGTGTCTGCAGTGTGCAGCTTTTTCATGTCCACAGGTGGTGGTTGGCTCATGTGGATCAGGGAGATTTTCAGGCAAAGGCCCTTTACCCATAACAACCTGGAAGATTGCTTTAAAGTAGACCAAAACCCAGGTTTTTGACTATCCTGGGTTTTGGTTTTTGCCCCTGCCGCACCCCGATGTGTGAAACCCCCCAGAAACCAACTCACCTCTTTGCAGTCCTACGGCGCATGCGCGGCCGCTCGTCAAATCAGCACGCTCGGAGCCGCTGAAGTCACGTTGTCTAAGCCTTTATCTAAGGCGAGCAGCTCCGAGCGCGCCGACGGCTGCATCCCCTGCTACCCTCTAACAGGGAGCATGCCTAGCACGGACACACGCCCTGCTAGAGTGAGGACAGCGGGGATGCAGCCGCAGCTTGCGCATGGGTCGTTGGACCGGGAAAGAGGTAAGTGTATGGGGTGACCCCCGGGTGGGGTAGGAAATTGATCAGCCCGGGAATCTTATAGATTCCAGAGCCGTCACAGTGGGTTTTGGTCCACTTTAATGTGAACCAAAACTTTAGAGCAGGGGTTCCCAACCAGTGGTATAAGCACTTGAGGTCCCATCAGATAGTATTTGGCAAGGCTACAGACTGATCTGTACCCCAATCTGATGTGCTGCCATTTATACCCAAGCAGATCCCCAGTGGTACGTGATTGAAAAACACTTGGGATCCTCTGCTCTAGGGTTTTGGTCTACATAGCATGATCCACATTTTAATGTCTCACAGTGTGCCCCTCTAGGATTCTATAGCAGAACACTTTGCAGGGGGCGTGCAGAGTGGAGGAAGCGGGGATGGCACTGCAGAGCAAAGTGTAGGTGAGTATGCAGCATAGGTTGGGGTGTTTCAGTAGAGGGGCACACTGTGGGGCATCCTAAATCTAGATTCCCCCTAATGGTCATGCTATGTGGACCAAAACACTATCACTTTGGTCCACTTTAAAGTGGACCAACACCCAGGATTTTCACTATCCTGGGTGTTGGTCCACTTCCGCGGGGCACCCCGCTGTGTGAAACCCCCCAGATAGCACCAAAAACTCACCTGACCCCGCTCCCACGTGACTCGCTCCACCAATCACCGCCGACGGACAAGCGAGGTCCGTCGACGGACAAGGTGAGAGCGCCCGCCGCCAGCGTCCCTCTTACAGGGAGCGCGCCTGCGCCGGCCATTCACAAACGGGCGGCGCTGGTGCGCGCCCTGCTAGAGGGATGCGCGAGAGGCGGCGGCGGCCCGCGCATGCGCCGTTGGTACGGGGATAAGGTAGGATTTGCGGGCGTCCTGGGGGGTTTCACAGATTCCCGGGCCGATCAGCTGTGGGTGTTGGTCCACTTTAAAGCGCACCAAAACCACTTCTAACATGACCTGGAAGTCTAAAATAATCTAGGGCCAGGTGAAAAGGCGCTCGCCACAGACCGGAGAGAGATCAGGGATGCTGCCGTTCCCCTTTCTCTATGTTTATAAATGGGGCTGTATTGCATGGCATACAGCACCGAGAGCCCACGCATGCACTGGGGGAGCAGTGGATAGGTACAATTTGAGGGTGGTCTGAGGGGTTTCATACCCCGAAAAACAGACCAATCAACAGGATAGTGAAAATCCTGCTGATTGGTCCACTTTAACCCCATCCACACAGTGTTCCCCAACACTCACAGTTAACCACCCACCTTTCACGCCCCTCCACCCCCACATGCAAAGTTAAAGTGGAATAAAATTCGGGAATTTGACTTTCCCAGGTTTTGTTCCCGTTCCCCTGGGGCATTCCAAATTGGCGCTGCACAATGTCGGCTTGCAGTGGGGAGTGCGGAGGGCGCTGCTGTGCCACCAATGTAAATACAAATAATGACACTGCGGCACGCCACGATGGGGCTTGCTGCAGGGGAGAAAAAAAGATTGCGCCAACTGTTAGTGGGCCCCAGCATTTGACTTGCTTTGCCGTACACTGGCACCGACCCTGACTACACTTACCTATTCATGACATCTGTCCCCCACCGGCTCTTTTATGATGCCAGTCTATCTCAGACGACCTGCAGGCATCTGGATTGAAAGGGGGCATTCAACCAATGGAAATGACAGATGCCGGGGAGCATAACTTTTATACTAGAGAGGTGGAGCCTCTCTGGAATCAACCCCCATGTGACTCTGACATCACTGGAGGGGAGGAGTATGAAGGAGTATGCCCTAGGAAAACCTCCTCCATACCCCTCGCCTTCAGCAATGTATTTAGTCACATGGTGGGGGGGGGACAAATCCTCAGCGGTTCTGCTTCTGTGGTTTAAGAGCCCCGCTGCCTGATTCCCAGCCATTACTCCTGTCCGGAAGCCAGGATAAAAGGAGGTGGGGAGGTTGCCATTGCTTTCAGGAGGCCCAGCGAAGGACCCAAAAAACCCACTGGATCAGAGGAGGACGCTGCTGGCGGGGGTCAGAAGGGAGAAGACCCAGAACAATAACTGGTCAAAATGAGACTATTAAAGCAGAACAAAACCCAGGGCGGCCGAAACTGGCCCCCGCAGGGACTACAGAAAGGTGTCCTCACTCAAGGGGGTACTTTTTGACTGGTATCTGAGAAGTGAACAAAAAAAAGGGAACAAGTGTATCTGACAGGTGAGCGGGTGGAGTTAGTATTTAACCCGAGAGAGTAAGTTTGGTTTCCCCTAAAAAAAGAGACCAGAGTGGGTGGAGTTTAGCCCCGGGCAATATAAAGGGGGAGGAGTCAATGCATATACTGGGGGTTTAGTGGGTGGAATCCATGGTAGGTCACTTGGTAGGTCATATAGACCTTTCCAGACTGACCGTCATGGGAGGGGAACAGAAACTGGACCCTAATTTCCATTTAGGGTCTCTTCAGCTTACTTATGGTTGGCCTGCCCTGGCTCAGGCTGAGGGGTCCTATTGCCCCACTGCCCCCCCTTTAGCTTGTTTGTAGTATTAAACTTGCTGCGGCTCGGGGAGCTGCTGTTAAAGTAACTTGCGCCTGGCCGCCCCCTGATAGCTCCAAACACTTTGAGGCCTGGAGCAAATGAAATTAAAGACAGCTGCCTGAGCCGCCAACGTGTATGAGCAGGGGAAGGTTAAAAACTACAAACAAGTGGCAGCCGAGGGAAGCCGCCACCATCAGCACAAGGCAGCTTTGCCTGGCTTCTTCCACAGCCCCCATGCCCCAAGAGGGGGTGCAGCTAATCGGATGGTGATGCCCAGTGGACATCTATGTGGGCCCCCACCTGTCAGTGGGTCCCAACAGGTGGGGGCCCACACAGCTGCATAGATTGCCCCAGGCACCACCAGCCAATGAGCTGCACCCCCTCTTGGGGCATGGGGGCTGCGGAAGAAGCCAGTGCCCATCAGTATGGTCTCTGTGTTCCTACAGGGTGCCCCCTACTGAAGGAAATAGGAGCTAGAAAAACCGACAGGGGGATTGTGAAATAATAAGCGGGAAGGAAAATTATAAAAGGCAAAGAGAGGAAATGATGTGGCAAAGAGAAAAGTAGGGAATGTGGAAAAGGAGGGGAAGGCGTAAAGGTAAAAAAAAAGGTACCAGAGAAGCATCCAGTAGGTCCCAGGCTGTGGCCCTGGGAAACCATTAGGGCAGAACAATAGATCCAAGAATAACACAGTGGGGTTAATTCAGAGCCAGGTGAGAAAACTCACTCCTTTTGAAAACACAAATTTTTAAGAAGAGAAAACTGCCATTCACTTGCATTGTCTACCTTGGGGCTGATTCAACACCAGGTGAAAATTTATATTCAGCCGTTAAATCAGTCCCAAGCTAGACAATGAAAGTGAATGACAGTTTCTCTCCTAAAAAAAAGGAGTGAGTTTTCTCACCGGGTTCTGAATCAACCCCATTGTTTCTAGTTTGTCTGATACTTTGGGGGGGGGGGGGGGGGTGGTGGTGGATGTAGCCTATTATCCTGGGGTCCTCCTAGGCTGAATATGGGTTTCCTGGCCACAGATTCGCTTTAGCTGCACATTCTGAACGCAGCGTGCGCAGCGCTTCCTCCCTTATATATGAGCGCCAGCAGACAACAGGCTGAGAGTAATATTCTGCAAGCAGTGTAATGACAAACTCCTTTCCTTAATGAACGCTGCCACCTGCTGATCATCCGGAAAAGTGCAAGCTGCAGGCAAAGGATTGCTGTTCACACGTCTCTGAAGCGCTAACATAGGAGTTTTGTGATGGGTTTTAGCTGCGCTGCATTTTATTGTGTTTTTGAAAAAAAAACTGTATTTGACATTAAGTGATTGTTTAATGTTAGTTTGTGTTATAATAACTCATAGCACATTGTGTTATACCTGCTTTATGCTTGTTGTGCCAGCGTTAAAGTGGACCAACACCCAGGGGGGATCGGCCCGGGAATCTATAAGATCAGATCCCTCCCCACAGGGCATCCGAAATCAAGATGTTCCGTGGGGTGAAACCCCCCCAGGAAGTCCAGAAACCTTACCTTAACCCCGTTCCAATGGCGCATGTGCGGGCCGTGTCTCGCGCTTCCCTCTAGCAGGGCGGCCATTTGTGAATGGCCGGCGCGGGCGCGCTCCCTGTTAGAGGGAAGCGCGAGACGCGGCCTCCAGCGCTCAGAGACGCTGTGGTTGGACGCCGCTTGTACATGCATACCACAGCGGCTCTGAGCGCTCTGATTGGACGAGCGCCCGCGTAGGAGCGTGGTGAGGTGAGTGTTACCGATCGGGGTGCCCCACCGAAGTGGACCAAAACCCAGGATAGTCAAAATCCTGGGTGTTGGTCCACTTTAGGTACAACACAACGCATATATGTGAACTGGCCTATTGAATATAATGGTCAGCGTTTTCCCTGCCTTGTGACTGCGCTGCATAACACTACATTCCAAATTATTATGCAAATGAAACAGTTCTCTGGTGTTTCCTAAATAGTGGATGCAAATGACAATGTCTGTATCACTTTCAAGTCATCAAATTATACTAAACAAAGCTCCCAATGATATTATTTTCACTTAAAATTTCAGTTTCAGCATTTTATAGGTTGTAAAAAAACAAAAGATGGTCATTTGTTGAATTTGCAGCACATTTACAGCCATCAAAAGCAATTTCACTCCAAATATCAAACACAGAACAAGTCACATGGTAACAAAGGAGCTTGATAAAGTTTCATATCACCTTCGCAATTCTTGAATTAATTGAACTTGTGAGTTTTTGGAGATCTTGCGCTTGATTTTCTTTGCAGGATGTCAGATTAGCCTCACGGAGCTGCTGTTTATATGTGAACTGCTATTTTTCGCCTTATAAGACGCACTTATTTTTCCCCAAAAGTGGGGGGAAAATGTCCGGGCGAATGCAAAAAAAAAAAAAAAAATCACCCGTTCCCGGCGCTCCCGCGTTGCTTGTCACACTGCGATCGCTGTCTTTTACCGGCAGCGATGACAGCGGCGGGGCCAGAGACAGCGCCCCCGCCGCTCCTCCATCTGCTGCTTCTTCCACCTGGGGCACATCCGAGCACCAGGTCAGGGCAGCGGGTGGGCGCGGCCTGCACCAAGTCGCCACACAGCCTATACTAATGGGGGGAGGGGGATGCCACACAGCCAATGGGAATGGGGGGGCACACTGCCTATATGGTGAATAAGAGGGGGGGGGGAATGCCACACTGCTTATGATAATGGGGTGTACACTGCCTATATGGGAATGGGAGGGGGAGAATGCCACACTGCCTATATAGGGAATGGGAGGGGGAGAATGCCACACTGCCTATATAGGGAATGGGAGGGGGATGCCACACTGTCTGTAATGGTGCGTTTTTGGTTTAAAATATTTTTTTTCTTATTTTTCTCCCCCAAATCCTAAGTGCGTCTTATGGGCAGGTGCGAAAAATACGGTATCTTGCTTGAGGAAACTCCAAAGCCCCTCCATAGGGTTGAGGTCAGGACAGGATAGTGGCCACAGTTTCTCTAATTTTATGCCCATAGCAGCCAATGACTGAGACACTATATACTTTGCGGCGGTCATTTTCACACCTTCCGTTACCCTAGGGGCCCTTTCAGCTCTCTCCCCCCATAATCCCAGCCCAAATCATGATCTTGTTGCAGACTTGTTGAAGCATAGGGAACATCCCCCAACCATCCAGGGTTGCATGACAATAATCAAACACCTGCTTTGTAACGCATTTTAGCAGCTGCTCTCTTTGTCCAATTATTTTTTTTCTGTCAAAAATCAACGTCATTCTGCCTTTATCTGCATAAACCTGTCTGTACTTTGAATCCGCCACAAATCTATTCACAATACAATAATCAGGCTTAAGTTTTCATGAACTATCTCATGCTTTCATACCTTGTCCAAGTCATTGCATTATTTTGCACTTTACGGCAGCATATTACCATATTTCTTGAAACATGTGGTCTGTTTAATGATGTGGAACATTCACCTTAAGAAGTTTTCCTTTAATTGGGATTACCTGACAAACAAATTATTAAAGGGGTCTGAGATTGATAGCAGTGATCCAACGAGCGCCAAGACACAATAACATTCACGTCACTGTCACCAGGATCACGCAGTATGTTTTCTTTAAAGCAGAACAAAACCCAAGAAAGTGCCCCCGGGGCATCTCCAAGGGCTGGCCCCACTGTGTGAAACCCCACAGAAAGCCTACTAAAACTCACCTTTTCCCACTCCAACTGCATGTATTGGGCTCTCAATCACAGGCCTTTGTCTTGAATATGTAATTCACCAAAAGGGTTCTGATTTAAATCAATTGGGAGAGTGCTCTGCCACAACCCCGCATCCCCAACTTCATGCCACCCCAGCCTATCCTACAGGCAAACGGCTCTGATTGGACGAGAGCCGCACATGTGCCGTTGCAGAAGGAAAAGGTGAGTTATCACAGGAACCCTGGGGGGTGGGGGTTCACACAGCAGGATTCCAAGCATGTCACTGGTGGGTTTTGTTCCGCATTAATATAGGTCCATTTACCCTAACCGGCTGCTGAACACCTTCAATGGCACCAGTATACAGAGCCCTGCTAGCCCAGTAGAAATGCCACCACTCCATTCATGACTCATGACAAATGAGTTTGGGATTAAGATGCAGAACAGCCCAAGATTAAGTTATGAATTTAATCACTTTAAGAGTGCACTAGACACTAAACTATATACATGCAATGAACATATTCATACAGGTCTGAATGCAAGTTAGACGTGAGAAGTTACAATTAAAATAAGCAACTAAATGCCAGTTACCGATTGCCATTAGGGGATGTGCAGTGATGCACGGCAACCACAGGGGGCATGTAGGCCTGCCAGAATCGTAGTGTTTCCTCCACACATCAGGTGCCCCCAAGCAAGTGATAGACACTGAGACCAAACTGATGAAACGAAATGGTGACTTACTGTGACAAACTGAATTACTGCAACACAAACTATACACAATAAACCTGCACCTACACGAAACACAGCAAGCAGCCAAAATGTAAAACAACACTAAATACTGGGCACAGCAAACCAACGAGGATGTATACAGAACACCACAACTCAAATAACAATATATACAGTTTCCACAGACAAGGCTGCCAAATACCCGAGACTGGGAAGAGGGCAAGATAACCAGAGAGCAACGACGGACTGACGTTAGGGCAGGACGGGACTGGGCACAGGACCGGAAACAGGAACGGAAGCTGGAACTGGAAAGGGACCGAAGGTAGCACAGGCACAAGGTCTGGTGATGGTGGTTCAGAAGCGCAGGGAGGCAGATACTGGTGTAAAAAGCGTTGTCTGTGGAACGCTCTTTATAGCCAGGTAATTAGCAGCTGCACAATTATCCAGGAGGGAGAGCGTGACAAAGCCACCTGCTGGACAGGCCGCACAGACTGCAGCAATATGAAAGGAACAGTGCCACCAGTGGCTAAGGGATACTGCAGACATTTCCTGACACCCCCTGACAAAAGACACAGGAGAGTCTGGGTTTTAAGACCTTTATTCACAAGTCCGACCCCCCCCCCCCCCCAGGCTCATCCATATCAGCTGAAAACTATTATGGAGCATAACTTTGTAGGACAGACTCTGGTGTCAACAGACTCGGTCAGATGCTGCACATCCAATGGGCCCACAACACTGCTGTTGGGCCTAAACCCGATTTCTGGAGAACTGGGGAGTCCCAAAAAAGATACCTCGACATACCTTATAACTTCCAGAAAATAAGATGTTCAATCCTAGAAATTCTTGATACTGTGCTTGAGAGCTTGAATGTCTACAAGATTTCCTTGCTATTGGAGCTTCCTAGCAGGGTTTCCCTTCCTGCTCCTTTCAGTCTAGGCTAGGCATGAACTGAATAGGTAGGGAGTTTGGAAGCACGACCTCCTGGTGTGGGGCCCTGGCCAGTGTGAGGTATGCTATGCTTTCCAAATATGTTCCCAAAAAGTCTATTGTGACTGACCAGACCTGGGCAGCCATATGTAAACTTCTATGGCTTATTTAAACCAAGGAAACCAGACGGCATTTCTGTGAAATTACAGCTATATGACACTAACATCCAGTTTGCATAATAATTTGAATAACATGTAAAGCAAACCTGTAAAGACAAAGAGTCCTTCCACAGTGGAAATGCATTAGTGCAGTGCAGCCCTGCCTTGAAGTGCAGGTGCAGGACACTGAGGACCAAGATGCTGTAGTAGGACCCAGTGACAGAAAGTGGCGGCTGCAGCTGGACAGGAGGTGCAAGTAAGGACAGAGGACCAGTGACAGCAGAAGAGATCAAGTATCTGGCCCTTTAAGAAGCATCCTGATTTGTAAAGCTCCACAGCAAGAAACATCCTCTGGGAGTTGGGATGCCCCCCAGGGGAAGAATTTGAAGAGGACCAAAACCTGCATTAGTTTGCTCTAAAGGACTCCAGGATCAGCTGGTTTCCTGTCACTGGGGCATCCCTATCTGAAAGGCACTGGCAGGTACAAAATGAGGGAACAGCGGTAGGGATGCACCCTCTTGTCTGTAAACAGGGTTTTATGTTGTTAATTCATATGCACAGCGCTGATTGGATGAGCGATCAGCAGTAGGGTTGCCGAACACCTATAAGTTCAGGTTTTAACCCAAACCCGGTCTCCATTGATTTCAAATGACCTTTGGAACCCAAAAATGGCTCAGCAGCCCATCAACCAGCTTTTCCGGGGTCGGGCCAAACGCTGAACTCTGACTGCTGGCTAAAATTTGTGTTCAGGTTTACGAACCCAAACTTTGCATTTTGGGTTTGCCCAACATTAAGCACCAGTGTTCCCAAAGTCTGGATACACCGGTATAGCAGACCAAAATTAAGGTGAAAAAAACCTGGTTTTTGGTCTGTATTAAATGGAAATTCCAGGTAAAAGTGCTAAATCAGCCTGCTTTCTGCTTTCCCCATGCTGAAGCACAAGAGAGCAAATTAAATAGGATTTATCAGCAAATGTAAGCTAGTGAATGAAAGCCAACAGCGGGAGAAAAGGAAAAAACCCTTTGTTGTCCTTTAACTTTACCCGCACTTTCCATAGCTGTGCATCGGCTGGAGGAAAAAAATACAATTCTGTAATTACTCACCTGTAGAATTGGTATTATGAGTACCGTATATACTCGAGTATAAGCCGAGTTTTTCAGCCCACTTTTTGGGCTGAAAAAAGCCGCCTCGGCTTATACTCGAGTCAGTGCTCTCACACACACACTGACACTTACTGGCTGTTGCGCGCAGGTTGGTAGGAGGCGTCCATTGTTTCTATTGGACGCCGACCACATGGGGCCCGCCCACCAACCGGCGCGCCACAACCAGGAAGTGCCTGCGCGTTTGTGAGAGCGGCGGCGGAGGAGGAGGCGGCGGCGGCGGAGGCAGAGGGAACGGAGGTGGCCAGCGCGCAACAATAGGTAAGGGGGGGTCCTCGTGCTGCAGTCACGAGGACAGGGTGGCGGCTGCAGTGTCCGTGTGTGAGTGTGACCATGCCCGCTCCAGCCCAGGTAATATTGGCAGCATCATGCCCGTCACAGGCTGCCATTCCAATATGACTGGGCATCGGGAGGGCAGGCTGCCAGCGGCTGTGTGAGGGGGTGACACTATACTGGGGGGTCATTGCTGTGGCCATGACCACATTGTTTTATTTTACAATGGCAGGGGCATTGGCCATTGGGACAGGGCACAAACTGGGGCTAATGCCATGACTGGCAGTGTTTAATTCTGGAATGACAGGGGCATTCCCAATGGGACAGGCACAGACTGGGACTAATACCATGACTGTGGATGGCAGTTTTGTAGAATAGCTGGGGCATTGCCCATTGGGACAGGCACAGGCTGGGGCTAATGCCTCTGGTTCAGTCGGCACGCTCAGGTCCGCTCCTGCCCCTTCGTCCAATAGCTTGTCTAAGGCTAGTGGATCTGAGTGCGCTGGCGGCTGCATCCTCCGCTACCCTCCAACACCCTAGGCTTATACTCGAGTCAATAACTTTTTCCAGTTTTTTGTGGTAAAATTAGGTGCCTCGGCTTATATTCGGGTCGACCTATACTCGAGTATATACGGTATACAGTACATCCTGCTCCAAATCTAATATTTACACTTGAGGATATACTCCACCAGATAGCGCTGGACTGCAGAGACATCGAAAATAGGCTTCTCCCGGCCCCTCAAATACCCGGGGACCTCCCACAAATCCCCAGCATTCAAAAGCAGTTAATGAGAAGCGAGGAGAATTAAACAAACCAAACTATCAACTATAACAATGATAACAATCACCATACAGGGGATCCAAGAAAATGCAAACCAAGGGTGGGTTGGAGCAGGACGTACTGTATACTCATAATACCAATTCTACAGGTGAGTAATCACAGAATTGTATTATTCTTAGTATACAGTACGTCCTGCTCCAAATCTAATACTTACACTTGGGACATCCAATAGCAGTGTCCATAAAGTAGGGTGGGATCCCCAAGAAAAATCAGCAGCAGACAGTTTAAACCACTGCCGCCTGCAGAACCTTTCGGCCAAAAGCAGCATCAGCTGATGCCCTAACATCAACCTTGTAAAACTTTGAAAAGGTATGAACAGGAGACCAAGTAGCAGCCTTGAAAACTTGTTCAACAGAAGCCTGGTGCTGAAAAGCCCAAGAGGCACCAATAGCACAAGTGGAATGAGCAGTAAGGCGGAAGGGAGGATTCTTCCCCTTAGCAGAGTAGGCCTGAATCACAGCCTGACGAATCCACTTGCTGATAGTAGACTTGGCAGGAGCCAAACCCTTCCTAGGACCAGAAGGGACCACAAAAAGAGCATCAGTTTTTCTGAAAGGTGCAGTAGCCACCAGATAGTACTTCAGACACCTAACCACATCCAAAGAGTGCAAAACCCTCTCCTTAGCATTGCTAGGAATAGGGCACAAAGAAGGAAGAACAATATCCTGATTCAGATGAAAGGCAGACACAACCTTAGGCAGAAAATCAGGTTTGAAACGAAACACCACCTTGTCCTGGTGTCTCTCATAGTAGGGGGGCTGAATGGAAAGCGCCGCCAACTCAGACACACGCCTGACAGAAGTGATAGCCACCAGAAATACAACCTTGAGCGTAAGAATGGCCAAGGCAGCATCCTGCACAGGTTCAAAGGGAGCACCCTGCAAGGCTGACAGAACCAAGTTCAGGCACCATAGGCTTACGTGGGGGGCGCACATGAGTGACCCCCTGGAAAAAAGTCCTGATCAGAGGGTGCTGAGAAAAGGACTTCTGGAAAAAAAAAAATAGCCAGGGCAGAAACCTGACCCTTCAGAGTACTGAGTTGGAGCCCCATCTCCAACCCATGCTGCAGGAACTCCAGAATCCTGGGAATAGAGAAGACACGACAGGGAAAAGACTTAGACTCACACCAGTCAATGTAGGCACGCCAAACCCTGTAATAAATGGAAGAGGAAGACTTCTTCCTAGCTTTAACCAAAGTATCCACAACTGAGGAAGACAGCCTCTTCTCCATCAAGATGGAGGTTTCAGCAGCCAAGCCGTCAAAGCCAGAGTTTGTAAATTGGGATGGCGTAGTGAGCCCTGAGTGAGCAGATCTGGCACCAAGGGCAGAGCGTACTGATCTACTGCCAGCTGTACCACGTCTGCGAACCACACTCTTCTTGGCCACCTGGGGGCCACCAGAATTGCTGGCACCCCTTCCAGGGCAATCTTGCGCAAACCCTGCCCAGCAGGGGGATTGGAGGGAAGACATACAGGAACTGAAAATCCTGCCATGACATTACTAGCGCATCCGAGGTCAGGGCCAGAGGATCCCTGGACAGAGAGACAAAAGCTGGGAGCTTGTGATTGTGGCGGGACGCAAACAGATCCACATCTGGTTGGCCCAAACGGTGACACAGAGATTGAAACACCCTGCTGCATAGGGACCATTCTCCCTGGCGAGAGGTCCCCCTGCTCAGAGAGTCCGCCAGGCGATTTTCCACCCCCGGGATGTACACAGCTGATATGCAGGGGACATTGGCCTCCGCCCAAGTCAGGATCAGAGACGCTTCATGGAGGGCCCCCTTGCTCCGGGTCCCTCCCTGATGATTGATGTAGGCAACTGCTGTCTGGTTATCCGAGCGCACCTGAACAGGCAGGCCCCGAAGGTGAGTAGTCAAGTGAGCCAGAACTAGCCTGATCGCCCGCAGTTCCAAGACATTGATAGGTGTGAGAGCCTCCTGAGGGCCCCACCTCCCCTGGAACCGCAGGGACTTCCAGAAACCCCCCGAACCTGACAGACTGGCATCCGTGGTGACCGTCTCCCAGGAAGGGGCAAGAAAGGATCTGCCCCCCCAACAGGTTCCTTGAGTCCATCCACCACAAGAGGGATCTCCTGACCAGGGGGGAGAGCACACAGACCCTGTCCAGGGACGCTGGGTCCTTGTCCCATACTGACAATAGGTGAAGTTGCAGAGGTCTCAAGTGGAACTGAGCATAAGGGACCACTTTGAAGCATACCACCATCAGGCCCGCCAGCTGCATCCCCTGCCTGATGGAGGGACAGGGACAAGCTAGGAGGGACTGAGCCTGTGCAATCAGACTGTCACCTTCTGCTGAGGAAGGAAGATCCTTGCCTGAACTGTATCCAGATTCATTCCTAGGAATGGAGTTACCAAGGAAGGGGACAGTGAGGACTTGGGGTGGTTGATCAACCATCCAAATGACTCCACAGTGGACACCACCAGCTGAGTATCCAACTCTGCCTGATGTAGAGACTGGAAAGTGATGAGAATGTCGTCCAGATAGGGAAGCACGCGGATGCCCTGACATCTGAGCAGAGACATCACGCCAGCCAGCACCTTGGTGAACACCCTGGGAGCTGAAGTGAGGGCAAGGCCACAAACTGGTAGTGTTGAGCCATCAGAGCGAACCTGAGGAACCTTTGATTACCTGGGAACACAGGAATATGAAGGTAAGCATCTTTGATGTCCACAGAAGTCATGAAATCCCCTTGGCGCAGGGAACTGATGGCAGAGCACAGAGTTTCCATGCGAAAGCGCCTGCCCCTGACAAACTTGTTGAGGATCTTCAAGTCCAGGATGGGCCTGACTGAACCATCTTTTTTGGGTACTGTGAATAGGTTGGAATAAAAGCCCTTGCCTTTTTCTCTTAAAGGGACCTGGCAGATGACCCCCAGCTCCAGGAGGCCTTGCACTGCTTGCACTAGCTCCTGAGCTGACACAGGGTCCTGAGGAATCCGGGATCTGATGAATCTTGGAGGGGGATCGGCAGCAAACTCCAACTTGTAACCGGAGGACACTACCTCCTGAATCCACCGGTCTGAGACATGAAGCCTCCAGACGTGAGCGAAGTGCTGCAGCCGTCCCCCACCCGGATGGGTGAGGGTGCCCCATCATGCCTGAGGGGGCTTGGGAGAGGATTTTGCTTTGGGACCCCAGGAGGAGCCAGGACGTCCATGTCCTCTGCCTCTACCCCAGAAATCTCCCCGGACCCCAGTAAAGGAACCCCCCTCCCTTGTCTAGCACCATGGTAAGGGGAGGAGAAGGAACCCTGACCCTGAAAGGGCCGAGATTGCCGCCTGCGCTGGGGTAACCTGCCTCCCTTAGCAAAAAGGTCCAGGCGGTCCCCAAACAGGCGCAGTCCTTTAAAGGGAAACCCAGTGAGGGCCTTCTTGGCAGCGTTGTCAGCAGCCCACTGGCGCAGCCAAACCGAGCGGCGTATAGCCACCACGAGGGCAGAAGTTCTGGCACACATTCTGATGGTGTCATCCAATGCTGAGAGGACAAAATTTACAAAAACATCACAACTAGAGAGTGCATTAAACACCTCAGAAGGCAAATCATCAGGGGCACTATCAAGCATATTTCTGATAAGGGTTCTAGTGGCCACAGCAGTAATGGCAGAGGCACAGACCGGGCGCAGCGCCGTTCCCGCACATGCAAAGGCGTGGGATGCCAGCTGGTCAATGCGCCGGTCCTCAGCATCCCGCAGGGTAGTATAGTCAGGAGAATGCATGACAGAGGTGTTAGATAGCCCTAGGATCTGGGGCACCCACCTCGGGGGGGGGGGGGGGGGGGGGAATGACCAACATTTAGCCACCTCAGCAGGAAAGGGATACTTCCTATCCCAACTTTTTGGAACCCCGGGAAGTTTACTGGGGCGCTCCCATTCCTTGAGCACAAGGTTTTGGAAATGTGCCTGCTCAGGAAATTCCAAACGTGATTTTGCTGTATGGAAAAGCTCCCCTCTTTGCCTGGGAGCCGCAACAGCGAGAGAGATGGACAGAACCTCAAAAATCTGGGTCAATAATCTGTCAGTGTCATCCGGGGCCCAGGGGTCAGAGCCAGAATCGTCATGACGCCTTGGTCTCTCATCAGATGAGCCTGAATCAGAAAAGAGCTCCCCTTCAGACGGGGTATAGCCACAAAGATTCCAAAACTCCTCAGTCCCCATAGGGAAAACAGTAACATTAGGCGTCAAGTGCCGCTTCTTAGCAGGGGCGCGCTAAAGACTTTGCAATAATCTGTTCAACAGTAGCCAGTCTAGAAGATACATCAGGCTGAGAATCCCCACTTGTATGCAACTCAGTAGGCGTGAGATTTAAGCTTGGGGGAGTAGGTGAAGTGAAACGAGGTGCAGCCACTGGCAGGCCAGATTGCAATGCAAGCACCTGCTCAGCACAGGGTACACAGACCTGCGCCTTGTCAGCGTCAGCATGAGGCTGCCCACATGCTACACACAGCTGGTCTTGTCCTGAAGGGACCCCGGTCACATTATCCTGGGATGCCTCCATATGGTGATTATAGCGGCGCTATACGCCGATAGGGAATAACGCTATATAGCAACCCCGGATGCCCCAATAACCCACTAGGGAAGTGGGAGTATTATTTTTACAAAGCCTACAAGTTATATACTAATACAGGGCCGGGAGAAGCCAAAAGGGTTCGCCCCGCCTGAAAGACATAAGCAGACAAGACCTGTAAGCACACCTGTAAGCTGCCCACGAGGGCACTTACAGACCGCGGTAGGTAGGGGTCTGTCGCGCATGGGCCAACCAAGCAGGATAAAGATGGCGTCGGTATACCTTGAGGGGCGGGCCGGTATCAGCGATGACGCGGAGCGTGCCATAGACGGGCCCCGCCCCCCCGAAGAGCGCGAAGCCAGAACGTGCAGGCAGCCAATGATGGCCACCAGTGCCTGAGGTAATGCCGCCGCCAAGCGCGGAACCAAGTCAGTGTGCGACGGCGGCTATTTTAAAAAGACAGTAAAGGCAAGTCAGCGCAACGGCTGATACAAGACTAAACAGAATGGAAAAAGAGTGTAAAACACAGAATGCATAGCATACACATTTACACCCCCCCCTCTTTTCCCCCCGAAGGCTACAAGGAGGATGAGGGAGGACAGCGGCCACTTAAACAGGGCCCACCGATGGGCAGGAGCAAGGGGGCACTAGTGCGGGAGGGGCATCCCATAGAGGCTCACCATAAGCCTGAACCGCCTACCCTTTGGTGGGGGATTGCGGTGGAGAAGAGCTCTTAAGCACCTAACAGCTGTGCTGCCCACCTTCACCCGATCAGCGCAGCCAAGGCTGGGAGGCATATTACTAGTGGAACGGGTGGGAATAGTCCTACAGGGCCGCAGGCTAATAGCCCCGCTCACCTGCGAGTAGAGAGCCATTTCTCGTCCTTCGCAGCCAGACTGCAGAGAAATTCTGGTGATATGTGGGAGGTCCCCGGGTATTTGAGGGGCCGGGAGGAGCCTATTTTCGATGTCTCTGCAGTCCAGCGCCATCTGGCGGAGTATATCCCAAGTGTAAGTATTAGATTTGGAGCAGGACGTACTGTATACTAAGAATAAGGTTTTCCTGGTGTTGGGGTTTAAAGCAGAACTCCTGCAAAAAGAAATTATTAGTTTTTGAAAAACCATCCATGACTCGGCCTACGTGCATTGGGGACATAAATTCCAGCTTCCCTGGATGTTCCAAGAAGAGATTTCATTAACATTCAATTAGCAGAGTCATAATATTGATGAAGGGATAAAGCGCCGCCGCATTTAAGCTTTTATGTGGCGGCTGCGGAGAGAGATGATTGTTTTATTCTCTCCCTGTGAGCAGTGGTCGGCATGGATGTGGCAGTATTCAATGTCAGGACCCAGTAAGTTTAGGAAGTAGGACAGAAGCACTGCAAGAAACAAAGGATTAAAGGGTTTGGGAATAGTGAATTGCATGGGGGCGGGCATTTAAAAAAAAAGTACCTAGGCACATGTGAGGTCCTGAAGAAGGTGATCAGAGCGGAGGACAGGAGGTGGTCCTGGTAAGAGCAGAGGCTACTCCTGTGTTGGTATATTTGGATAAGCAATGAATCATAGAACAGGGTTTGGTCAGAGAGCTTTGTAGGCAAAAGTTTGAAGTTTAAACTAAATGCTTTCAGATGGGCCAGACAGTTGAAGGACTGGCTGCTACATTTAATAGACAAGTAGTATTTTTTCCTGCCTAAACAGAATATACAAGCCAGAAAATTGGTGGCTATATATTTAATAATAAACCCCATGATTTTTGCGGCCCTGTCCAAAGTGGTAATTACAGACAGAATTAGTCTGGGTACTGCATGTTTATTACAAAAAAGGTGCTGCAGCAGTTAAGGTGGACATTTTGAATACAACATATTATAGGAGATACCCCTGCCTTTATAAGCTTACAGTCTAAAGATACAAATGCATGCAAAGGTTTTGCCACCCCTGGTTAAAATTACTGTTCAAAGTTGAAGAGGAGAGGGAGGTAAAAATGCACACTCTATATTTTAAGCAAAACCATTTTTTCTTACATTTTACATACAAGCTAAATTGTAATCCTTTACATTTTAAAATAAAGAAAAAAAAAAGGAACATGACCTGAAACAAATCTTAGGGCTTTATTTACGACGTGCACCTTTTAGCATCAAGTTTGTGGCTATAGCCCCGGCATTCCAGTCTTATCTGGTGCTGTGCTGTGGACTACATTGGCGCCAGCAGTCACTGCACCGAACACTACTGATTAGATTGATTGTTGCACTAGGTATTGGCCGGCCTATGACAGCACCTGTTGGACCCGCCAGCCGGTTATCTCAGCGCCTGTGAGCGCCACTTTGTACCACTATTATTCTGACGCTCCCAGCATATTTATGAATTTTTTCCTCCTTGAAATCTTTGGTGCTGTATTTTTCCAAAGCGTTTCTTTATTACAGAAATCAATGCTGATACAATGCATTCTGGCTTTTAGTTCTCCAAATTACACATTGTTAAGCCAAAGAAGCCATTAAAATTATCGACAAGTCACAATGCAAGTTCTGTACAAATGAATGTGTAATATTAATTATAAGCATTTAACACTTCATTCCAGTTCTGCCCATTGTGCTCTATGGGATCTTAAGCTACAGCGCCAGGTTTCATATGGTGCTGCTTTATGTTCAGCGCTAGTGCTAAGTAAAACAGTGGCCGGGGGCCATATCATTCTAATTAAAGCTCCCCGTTCTGGTTAGTAGCAAGTACCACATCTTGCGTTTTCTGTAGCCAACCAAGGTCAGTTTATGTTTGAGGTATTTGCTTTCATTCTTCCTGGCAGTAGGCTTTCAGTTCGGTGAGATTCCTGGCTGGTCTTGCATGCGCTGCTCTGCTGGCGGCCTATCCACAGTTTGCGCCTTTTTGACATGTTTAGGAACATTTGCCATTTGTAGAAGCCATTCTCTTGAGTTTTTTTTTTTTTTGTTTTTTACGGTTTTCTTCCAGAAATTACTGACATTTTAATAAATCTGTTCTTCCATCTACTTGTAAAACGTTCCCATGCCATTGGCTTTATCATTGGACGGGGGACAATTTCATAAATTTCTGGGCCATTTATTCTCCAAACAAACATTATTTCAAATGTCTTTACCTCCAAATTGCTTCACAGAACTCATGCAGCCAATGATGGCCACCAGCGTGTGAGGTAATGGCGCCACCAAGCGCGGAACCAAGTCAGCGCGCAACTTTTTTTTTTTTTTTTGGGGGGGGGGCTGACTTTGAATTTGGTGAACACAGAAGAGGATTTCTTTTGAGGACTCATTCATGAAGTACTGGGTCACTTGTAGGATTGCCGATTTTCCTTTCTAACAATCCTACAAGCAGCTGTTTCAGGAACTTTTTGCAGACCTTAGGGCTGATTCAGCACTGGGAAAGTTTTCTCTCACTTTTTTTTGTAAGAAAAAAATGTTAACTTGATTTTTTTCCCTCAGTGCAACTCCGCATCGTTTTTATCTGTGTAGATTATTCAAACATTTGCACAGCTAAAATGACGAGTTGCATGGAGAGGGGGGAATCAACATTTTTTCCCCGTCACCAAAAAACACGAGGAAAAAAATTCTCATGGTGCCGAATCAGTTCCCTTATCCTGACCTCACAGTTCCTTTACCTTCACCATTTTGTATCAAACCCAAAAGGAATACACAATATTGCTAAAAATAGGAGGCACATGAGTCATCTTTGAAGGACAACTATCATTTTAATCCTCTGGAGTTATGGTCTTATTATAAAAATATTTCACCAATATACTTTAAGAAAACTATAAATGGTACACACAGAGCTGGCACTTATGACGGATGAGGGACTGTGATGTGTGTATTAAGATACAGCATCATGCTTGAAACCTTTGTAAGGGGACACTGCCCACACTGCTTCTGTCAGGCTTGACAGGAGGATCATGCACAAAATGTATCCGATTGCAAAGATTTCAAGCACAGCAAAGACTAGCTGATTCCAGGGCCCAACACAAAGGGTTTTGATCTGCTTAAAAGAGGAACTATGATCAGAAATGACCATAGCCTACTCTTCAATAGGCAGCAGTGGGACAGCCCAACCCGGCAAAAAAAAACAAACATGCGGATACTCGCCTCTTCTGGGTTGTGCTCCCATGTACAGCTGGTGTCCAAGCCAATCAGCATGGCTGACAATGGTCATGCAACTGATCGGTGGAAGAGACAAGCACCCGAGCACATTTTTTTTTTTTAGCTGTGCGATGTACAGAAGGGAAGCCTGGTCCATGCTGCATATTTAAGAGGGACTATGGCCGTTCCTGACCATAATTCCTCTTGAAGTGTTCACAGTAACAGTAAATGTGATCAGGGGTGACACAACTTGCCCCTGTAAGTAGATAACAGACAGTGTCCCGGAAAGTTCAGCAGTAATTTTATTGTATAGCATTGCAGATTGCCTTTTGCAATAAAGTGATACATAAACAACACAAACAGCATTAAAGTAGTATACTTAAAGACAAAAGCCATATTAAAGTAGTATACTTAAAGACAAAAGCCATATATAACACACGCTCACAGTGTATACATCCACACAATTAAAGTGCAGCAGCAAGAACACGCCATTACTTTGTTTCCATCCCCTTCTGGTGCATATTTAGTGCAGAAGCAGCAGTAACCTAATGGTAAGCAAATCCCACTATACTAGCAATATTGTGCTTACAAATCAAACCTGAATGTTTGATGGCAGTCACACAATTGGCTGCCATATACATGTATGGGATGACCCGACTGTAGCTCCTCTAAGGCCTGACAGCAGCCAACCCTCACTTTTATTGCGGCTTGTAAACCATCACAGTTCATTGGCAGTGCGCTGGTTAATGTTTGCTCACGCTCCCCACATGACACGTTTCCACCGGCGCCCCATTCATCTCCGGATTAACATGGTATTTTCACGGCACTTTAAATCTTCAGTCATGCGTCAGTCTCTTTGGTTACCTTCTCTTTCAGTTAAAGAGGAACTAAAGTCACTTTCTTAGACACTAAATCCTGTGACTGCCTGCAGACATTTAGGCTTAATGTGCAAGTCCACTCGGCAAACTCGATAAGTCACCGGCAGTCATGCGATTGCCAGCTATACAATGAATAAGGAAGTGAGATACAAGTTTTAGACAAGCTAGAAAAGTTGCACCAGTCTATAAGCCAAATGGTAAGTCAACAATAAAGCCAATAATAGTGTGCACACTAATCCCAGCACTCCAAACTCAATACACTACTTAAATGTAAAATGTGGTTTTAAATGTTTATGTCATGTAGTTGTTATTGTATAGTCTTAATGTTTATTGTGATTGTAAATATATGTAATTAGTCAATAAATTTGAATATTTTTTAGACCCTTAAAGTGGTGCAACTGTTTCATCCTTGGCACTTTTTAGAGGGTACTGTGGGTTTCCCTCTTTTCTTGTAGTGTAATGAATAAGGAAGTGGCAAGCATTGGCTGACTCGACTTTAGTTCCTCTGTTCAACATGTAGTGATCCCAGAAGCCTTTAGCTGCTCACTGAGCGCAGGAGTGCCATAAGTTCAACAGCTGGGGCACACAGTGCCATGACTAAACCATGATGTGCCACCTTTCAGACATAGGGAAGTCCCACCAAATGCAGAAAGCTGGATGTCTGGGTGTTTTACAACTGCTCTGACTCTTTAGCTGAATGGAAGTAGAATGGTAGTGGAATGTATGGACTTCTGAACATTGGCTCAATCACCAACATCCTTTATGGACCAAATATTCCTAGACCATGTGACCTGTAATTTTACTTTAAACAGGCGTTCGTCCCACTGTCAGCTAATCAAAACACGTTTGGGGGGGGGGGGGGACATCCAGAATGCTGGAGGACCCCTCCGCACATAAACCCCCCAGGAACGCTGTAATTCTTACTAAGAGCCAGTGCCGGAAAAGGAGTCCGGCGTCCTCTGCGCCAGCCACCAGAACGACCTGCGACCGTGACAGGCCAATCGGGGGGTCTCCGTTCCCGGTGCAGGCTTGTAATGAGGGTGAGGATTATGGGCGTTCTGGGGGGTTATGGGCGATGGGGAATCCAGCATTCTGGATTGCCCCCTGGCTTGTTTTGGTTAACAGAAAGCGGGTGTTGATCTGGTTAAAGCCATACTGTCCTAATTTGAAGACACAATTTTTAGAGATTTTAGGATGAGCTCACCAGAATCTTGACCTTGAAGTGAATATCAATAGAAAGATTTTATGGTAAGAACACCAAAAACTTGCTCTATATTTACAGACTATTAATCCCTCCCTAAAAATAGATTTGTGGTTGGGTACACTAAATTCTCTACCTAAGTGAATACCAGGAGAAATAGATCTTATGGCGAATAAAAAAAAAAAAAAAAAAAAAAAACATCTATTAGAGAATATCGAGAGAAATATTTCAGTGCGAGTACAATAAAAACTCTGCCGAAGTGACTTTCAAGATTTCAAGGCAAGTATACCAAACGCTCTCCCCTAAGTAAATATCAAAAGAGATTTCTTTGGGTGAGTATAGCAAAATACATTTCAACATTCTCTTAGGGGCACTGCATTGATGTGTAGAGGAATTAAAGCTAAATCAAGAAATCTTTACTGAGTATCTTAAAAGCTCTCCCGAAGAGAACATCAAGAGAAAAAATGTTGTGTGAGACGTGATATACACTTGAGGGGGAGGGGGGCGGGTGAGGAGAGATTTCGCTGTTCTTGCCCTGAAAATCTCTCTTGACATTTACAGACATTTCACATTAAGTAGACTGAAAGCTCTCCCTACGTCAGGTGTGCTCAACCTTTTGACGAGTGGGGGCCACTTAAATGATTTGGAACCTGGTTGGGGGCCACAATGAATAGGTTCAGAATAGCATAATAAAGATTTTCTACATCAGTCAGGTATACCCACTGTCTTCACAAACTCCACTTCTAAGTCCTTCCACCACTCCTCATATACATATGCAACAATCCTCACATGCTGATCATCAATACACCAAATATTTCACCCAGGGGTGGCGTTGTACAATCAATGCCACCGCTGCCTCCTCTATTTGCCAGCTCCCCTGATATATTACTCTTTGAGCAATCAACTATCATTTACCTACCTTTACATGTCATTTCTATTTACCCCTCCCACTTTCCCCAGAGCAGGTCAGACAGCCAGTTTGAGCACATGTGCCCTACGTGAATATCAAGGAAATGATTTTTGGATGAGTACATTAAAATCTCAAGTGAATACAAATGGACATATTTTACTGAGATTTACGCAAAAAACTTTTCCTAGGTATATATAAAAAGAGAAATATATTCAATAGTGCTACGATTTACTCTGAGTACACTAAAATCTCTCCCTAAGCACACGTACGCACTGATACAGCGGAAAATCTATGGTGCTGAATCACATTTATATGTCTGCAAAACGCCAACCATGTGAGGTCACCAATGAGGGGTCTGCCATCAAATTCCTGGGTTTTGTTTTACTTTATCTAAAATGTATAGTAGACATTTGGGCTTTAAAGGTCTAGAAGCCCTAATGCTCTGTGATGTGTCCCCTGCGGAAGGGTCACTATGGACAAAAAAAGGTTGTGTGGCTTCGATTTAGGTTCATAAGGATAAGTGGGACAATGGCAGAGAACCCCACTTTCGTAGGCTGCACAAATTTGTGCTCTAGAGAAATTGGAGGGTGTTCACCTTTATTATTAACATGAGGACATTTAGTAAAGGGTTGCTGCAAAAGTGCGTGTGACAAAGGTTAAAAATACGATAGAAGCAACGGCACCAGGAGCAATCAGTCTCAAAGAAGGGGGTGCAAAATGCTTTCTTGGAATGACAATCTGTACACATGCGGTCATCGACAATTAAATAAGAGACGTAGGAAGCGAGAATAAGACCAGGACATCCTTCAAGTAGGTCATGACAAGCGCAGAGGGAGGTTTAAAAGAGAAAGGTGCCAAAGCTGCCCTTGCCGTTCCACTTAAACTGATTATTGAGGATGGAGATGAACATCTCCTGGGACAGGACCTGCTCATCATCGGCTTGGGTGATGCCCATGGCACTAAGTCTCTTCTTGTGGATCATGGTCTTCCTTCTGCAATTGGCAAGTTCACTAGCAATGGTCCGATTGCCATCAACCTCCTCACTAGCAGCGCAGGGATCAGTCTGGGAGTCGGGCAAATGTTGGTCATTTTCTCCATCAGCGCTGGCCAGGTCAGCATGGCTTACAGTGGCCATATCTGCTGGGGGAGCTTTCCCAGAATCCTCAGTTTGATCAGCATTACCTTCTGTCTGCATTGCTTCCGCAGACTCCACCTGGATGGTCTTGGAGGTGGTGGCTTCTGTTACGTTTGATTTGGCATCTGAGGAAACAAAGTTTCAGGTTTATATATAAGAGTGTATTTTGGAAGGTGCAGATGAGCTCTCATCAGACAGAAGGTCCTTTCCCTTAAAGCACACTAAAAGCAATTAAATTATCAAAAAAGGGTAACCCCCTGCCATCCCATGCCCTGGATGTAAATAAGTACTAGGTCTCCCTCAGTAAAGAAAGAAAACCAGAATGTGAGCCACCATCTTTGTGTTTAGGCGAGAGCCCTCGCACATGCACAGTAATCTACTACAGAGTGGGGGCCAGGGCTTCCTGCTAGTCCTCGCTGCTTGAAATACTGCGTGTGCACACACTGCCTCCTCGCACCCTCCCTCGTTTGCTGGCTGGCCATTTAAATTAAAAAACGTCTCTCCTCAAAATTCAACCCCAACTGGGCAATTTCAGCGGCACCCCCGTCCTAGCTCCTACCTCACAAAGCGGTCTCAACACTTTATGCGTGGTCCCGCTCGCCAATTCAAGTGACAGCGAGACCAGGTCGAACCTTTTCAAACGGGATGCGCGGCAGCATCGCAGTATCTCGGATGCTGCGGACAGGGGAAAGTTCCACAGCATCAGACCAGATGCTGCACAAAGTTTTTACCCTATTCCTTGAATGCGGAAGTAGCATTCTCTACCAAAGTAGAGCTACTTTCCTTAATTTGTATTATTGATGGCACATCTGAAACCTGGGCTGATGCAGCGAGTACAGCATAATAGCAGTCAGTAATTTATAGACTTTTGCTCTGCTTTAAAGAGAATCTCAAGTCAAACAAGTTTGGAGGGTCACTAAACTGGGCAGCAGAGGGAATTCAGATTGAAAGATGGCCTGCCCCCTAAACCTGCACTGGAAGCCCACACCCTGTGCCCTATACTTACCTGCTTCTGGGTCCCACAAAGGTTTAGAGCAGCACGTCACTCCTGCCAGCCACGAGAGGCAGGATTTCAGATGGCAGAACTCGCGAGTTGCCGGGGGGGGGGGGGGAGTGGGCATCCAAAGTTACTCTTGAGGGAGAGAACCTTGCCCTTGTGACTGTCCATCTAAAGCAGGGGTTCCCAACATTTTTTCATTAAGTACTACTTTACATTTTCTGATTAAGTAGTGGTGGTGCGTTTTTAATCAAAAACATACAAAACAGCTATTAAATGTTAATGAATCACACAGAAATGTGCAGTTCATGGTACAAATCAAGCTTGAGTTGCAGCAGATCAGGTTGGGGTACAGGTGCAGGACAAGTCTGCAGCTTTGTCGAGTAGCACCTGTTGGGAATCCCTGATCTAAAAGGATAAAAGGGAGGAAGTGAGAGGTTTGGACACAAACAGTATGTCCCAAGCTTGGTGGTAAGTTTTAGAAGGGGTGATAAGCCTAAGATGGGTTTGGTTATTACTCAGCTCCATAGACGAGCTCGTATCAGCGCAGTCAAGCGCACTAATTGGATGGGAAGCCGTGCATGAACCATAGGACCAGGAAAAGGTGAGTTAGTTTGGGCAACATAGGGGGGCATCCCTGATCAGACAGCAAACCCAAGATAGTAAAAATACTAGGTTTTGGTCCACTGTAAGGGTTGTGAGTGGCAATTTGTATGGTAAAGGGCATTCCAGAGGAGATAAGCAGCACATGTGAAGTCCTGAAGATGAGAGGAAGTTAAAAATTGAAACGGAATTTCTGCAGATATTGTGAGCCAGCAAAGGGACTGGCATAGAGGAGAAAATACAATTCTGTGTTTACTCACCTGTAGAATTGTTTTTACTGTGTACAGCAAGGCTTGTTTCATTTCAATCATTACGTCTGGGTATTCCGCCACAAGGTGGCGCAGTTGACTGCAGAAGACTTGTGGCTCCTCCCGGTCCAATAAAAGGCCAGGAATCACCCCAAGAGACTCCCAGTGTTTGAAAAGTTAACATAATACACCGCCCAAACAGGATAACTCATTAAAAAAATCACCATAAAGAGGCAACCAAGGACAATGATAAAAAGGGAGGGATGAAACAAGCCGTGCTGTACACAGTAAAAACATTTCAATCATTACGTCTGGGACCTCCAACAGCAGTGTCCATGAAAAGTAGGGTGGTATCCCCAATGAGCAACGGCAGGCAGTTCAAGCCACTACCGCCTGAAGCACCTTGCGCCCAAAGACAGCGTCAGCTGAGGCCCTAACATCAACCTTGTAAAACTTGTAAAAAAGTATGAACTGAAGACCAAGTAGCGGCCTTACAAACCTGTTCACCGAAGCCTGGTGCTGAAAAGCCCAAGAAGCACCAATAGCCCTAGTAGAGTGAGCAGTAACAAGGAAAGGAGGTTCCTTCCCTTTAGCAGAATAAGCATGCACCACCGCCTGTCGGATCCGCTTACTGATAGTGGATTTGGCTGGAGGCAAGCCCTTCCTAGGCCCGGCAGGAAGAACAAACAGAGCATCGGACTTCCGAAAAGACTAAGTAGTAGCGACCAAATAAAATTTGAGCGCCCTGACCACGTCCAGGGAATGAAGGGTCCGGTCCTTAGAATTAGAAGGGGCAGGACACAAGGAAGGTAAGACAATATCCTGATTGAGATGAAAAGCAGATGCAACCTTAGGAAAAAAATCCAGCTTAAGCCGGAACACCACCTTATCCTGATGCCGCTCAAAATAAGGAGGTTTCATGGAAAGCGCCGCCAGCTCAGAGACGCAACGCACCGAAGTAATAGTGACCAAAAAGGCTACCTTAAGAGTCAGAATGGGCAGAGCGGCATCGTGCAGAGGCTCAAAGGGGGGACCCTGTAGAGCAGAAAGCACCAAGTTTAAATCCCAAACCGGTAGCAGAGGCTTACGCGGTGGACGCACATGAGTAACTCCCTGGAAAAAAGTCTTGACAAGCCTATGATTGGCAAAAGATCTTTGGAAAAAAAATTGCCAGAGCCGAAACCTGACCTTTGAGAGTACTCCTGGGAATGGAGAAGTGACGACAAGAAAAAGACTTAGACTCACACCAAGCAATATAAGCATGCCAGACCCTGTAGTAAATCATAGACGAAGATTTCTTCCGAGCCTGAATCAAAGTGTTGACAACCGAAGCCGGCAATCCCTTGCCCATCAGGATGGAGGTTTCAGCAGCCAAGCCATTAAAGCCAGCGTTTGTAAATTGGGATAGAGCAGCTGTCCCTGAGTGAGAAGCTCTGGATCGTCGGGCAAGACGTACTGATCCACTGCCATCTGGACGATGTCCGCGAACCATACCCTCCTCGGCCAGTGGGGGGCCACTAGAATGGTCGGTACCCCCTCCTGGGCTATCTGGCGCAGCACACGACCCAGCAGAGGAAAGGGAGGAAATGCATAAAGGAACCGGAATTCCGTCCGTGGCTAAGGCCAGAGGATCCTTTGACAGGGAGACGAATCTTGGAAGCTTGTGATTGTGACGGGACGCAAAACAGGTCTACGTCCGGCTGACCCCAGCGATGACACAGGACTTGAAAAACCTTGTTGCTGAGAGACCATTCCCCCAGCTGAGACAACCCCCTGCTCAGGGAGACCGCCGCGTCCTGGTTCTCCACCCCCGGGATGTAAACTGCCGAGATGCAGGGAATATTCTCCTCTGCCCAAGACAAGATCAGGGACACATCCTTGAGGGCTCGCTTGCTCCGAGTCCCTCCCTGATGATTGATGTAGGCAACCGCCGAGCGGACCTGAACAGCACGACCCTGTAGGTGGGGAGTCAACTGGAAGAGAACCAACCTGATCGCTCTCAACTCCAGAAGGTTGATGGGCGCATGGGCCTCCTGGGGACCCCACTGGCCCTGGAACTTCAGCGACTGCCAGACTCCCCCCCCCCCCCCCCCCGGTCAGACTGGTGTCCGTGGTGACAATCCCCCAGCACGGAGGCAGAAAGGACCTGCCCACTAGAAGATTCCCCGAGTGCAGCCACCACGATAGGGACTGCCTGGCCAGAGGGGACAGAGCAAATTCCTGATCCGGGGACTCCTGATTCCGATTCCAAACAGACAAGAGATGTAACTGAAAAGGTCTCATGTGGAACTGAGCAAAGGGAACCGCCTCGAAGCAAGACACCATGAGGCCTACCAACTGCATCCCCAGACGGATGGAGGGATGAGGACACGACAGCAGGGCCCACGCCTGCATCTGAATGCCCTCCACCTTCTGCTGAGGGAGAAATACCTTGACCTGAAAAGTATCCAGCGTCATGCCCAGGAAGGACCTCGCCAAAGACGGAGATAGTGAAGACTTGGGATAATTGATCACCCAGCCGAATGACTCGAGAGTGGAAGTCACCACCTGAGTATCCTTCTCGGCCTTATGAAAAGATGGAGCAGCAATCAATAGGTCATCCAGGTAAAGAAGAATGCGAATGCCCTGACTTCTCAGTAGAGCCATGACACCCGCCAGCACCTTGGTGAAGACCCGAGGGGCCGAGGTGATACCGAACGGCAAGGCCACAAACTGGTAGTGTTGATCCCCCAGAGTGAACCTCAAGAACCTCTGGTGACCTGGGAAGATCGGAACGTGGAGGTAGGCAACCTTGATGTCCACCGTGGTCATGAAGTCGCCCGGCCGAAGGGAACTCACAGCACAACGCAAGGTCTCGATGCGGAAATGCTTGAATCTGATAAATTTGTTGAGACCCTTTAAATCCAGGATGGGCCTCAGGGAGCCGTCCTTCTTGGGCACCGTGAACAGGTTGGAGAAGTACCCCCGACCCTGTTCCTGAAGAGGTACCGGACAAATCACTCCGGATGCCGCAGGCCTTGAGCCGACACGGGATTTTGGGGGATCCGGGACCAGAGGAATCTTGGGGGCGGCCAGGCTGCAAACTCTTGTACTCTTGTATCTTGTAACCGGAGGAAACCACCTCCTGAATCCACAGGTCCGAGACGCGCAGTCTCCAGACGTGAGCAAAAAGCCGAAGCCGTCCCCCCACCCGGACGGGTGAGGGCGCCTCCTCATGCTTTGGGGGGTTGGGCTCGGTTCCCCAGGAGAGACCGGCAGATGCCCACGGGATCTGCCTCGACCCCAAGAGTGTCTGCGACTACCTGAGGAGGACCCACGACCTCCCCTTGAAGGGCAAAAGGAAGAGGATCCCCGAAAGGGCGGAGCCCGCTTTCTACACTGGGGGAGCCTACCATCCTTGGTCAGAACATCAAGACACTCACCGAAAAGACGGAGTCCAGTGAAGGGAAGCCCAGTGAGAGACCTCTTAGTGGCAGTGTCAGCCGCCCACTGACGTAACCAGACGGACCTACGCATAGCAACCAACAGGGCAGAGGCCCTACCGCCAAGCCTGACGGCGTCATCCTTGGCAGATAGCACAAAGACAAAAAAGTCAGAACAAAGCAAAAGGTCCTTATAATCCTCCGTTTTCTTGCGAGAATGGGCGGCCTCAGCAAGGCGCCTGACCTTTTTTTTTTTAATAGCAATGGCCACAATAGCCGCGGCGCAGACCGGACGCAAACCAGCCCATACAAGGTGAAAGCAGCATGACAAGCCAGCTGATCCATACGCCGGTCAGCGTTATCGAGCAAGGTTGTGGTGTTAGAGACGGCATGACCTAAGTGTTGGACAACCCCAGGACCGGAGCGTCCACCTCAGGGTGGCACGACCAGCGGCGAACCAAGTCAGCCGATAAGGGATACCATCTATCCAAACCCTTGGGCACCGAGGGTAACCTGCTGGGACGTTCCCACTCCTTGAGGACCATATTGGAAAAATAGCCCTGCTCCGGGAACTCCAAGCGTTGCTTGTCAGGGCGGAAGAGCTCACCCTGCTTCTTCTTCGCCAACTTAGGGGGAGCAATGTGTAGGGTATCAAACACAGCCAACAAGAGCCTATCGGTATCATCCGGGGGCCAAATATCCTCGCCTGAGGAAGACCCTAGGTCACCATCATACTCGCCCTGACGATCCCCAGAGGAGTCCGAGTCACGGAACAACTCCCCCTCCTCCAGGGAGTCACGGCCGCCATAGACATCAAAGCCCTCGTCCTCATCGGCAAGGAGGGACAAGTCCGCGTCCAGGTGCCTCTTCTTGCTAGAGGCCTTGCACGCAGCCGGAGAGGCCAGATGTCGCTCAATGCTGGCCACGCGCAGCGCCAGGTCCGAGTGAGACCCCCTGCTGGCTTCCCCCTCGCTGGGGGCTAAATGCAGGCGCGGGGGAGTAGGTGATGCTGCCGGGAAGAGAGGCGCTCAGCCCAACCTGTTCCGCGATGACACTTTGGGCGCACGGAACACAAACCGCGCCGCCCCCACTCAGAGGGGATGTCCTGCACATGACACACAGCCGAGCCTGCCCGAGGGGGAGGGGAAGGGGGAGCAGGGCCACAGCGGACCGGGGGGGGGGGTCGGAGGGGGGAAAGAACCCCCAAGTGCAACAGAAATAAAAGTGGCACGCATAAGGCATAAACAAGCACCCCTCACATATTAAGCAACTCACCCCAGTGGAGAGCAAACACCAACGACACACAACACAGCGGTTTCTCCTTTCCCCCATATAGGCTCACCATTTGCCTATGGCCGGCTACCCTTCAGATACCGGGTCTGCGGCCCGGAGCAAAGCTCACCGAACACCCAACCCCCTACCGTCACCCGATCCATCAGCCAAGGCTGGGAGGGATGAGGGTCTGGAAAACGGGTGGAAATAGGCTTACAGGGCCAACGGGCTTGATTGCCCCGCTCGCCTGCGAATAACCAGAGAGAGACATCTTCTGTCTTTGCAGTCAGGACTGCAGAAAAACACTGGGAGGCTCTGGGTGATTCCTGGCCTTTTATTGAGCCGGGAGGAGCCACAAGTCTTCTGCAGTCAACTACGCCACCTTGTGGGGAAATACCCAGACGTAATGATTGAAATGAAACAAGCCGTGCTGTACACTGGATACTACTGGAAAAGCAAGGACAGAGATTGAGGCGGTGAGCAGCAAAGTAGAGAATAGATTGGAGGGGCGCCAGTTAGTTGGTAGGCCACAGAGAAGCGTATTACAATATGACAAGGGCATTCACTAGAATCTTGATGTCAGAAAGACTGATTAAGAAAATGTTTTTGAGTTGGGAGGCCAGGAATTGAGTCCATCTGTATAGTCTGAATAAGTTTGTCATTAGAATCCATTGTTTTTTCCAGGCTCAGAAATAACATTTGCCAGTATCCAACTGCAGCCAACCACTAGGGCTGCAGGACCTCTTCAAAATACAATTCTGTGAAACTCACCTGTAGAATTGTTTTTGTATACATCCAGTCCAGGCCGTCCCAATATCCTCACGATTGGGTGTTCGCCTCTAGAGGGTGCTTGACTGCAAGATCAAAGATGTAGCTCCTCCTGGCCCCCTATAAAGGCAGCTGCCCCTCTATCATTCACCAGTGGTTAAAAAGCAATAATCAACAAAAGAGGGCAGGCCGGGAGGCCTAAGAAACCATGTTACTTCACATAGCTTCAGCTTGTACTCTCTCTCAGCAAAAACTAGTGTCCTATGAACAAAAATGGTTGATCACCATAACAGGCATGCAGGACATAATGAACACAAGGGCGGGGTGGGACGGCCTGAACTGGATGTCTCAAAAAACAATTCTACAGGTGAGTTTCACAGAATCCAAAAGCAGTGTCCATATGGGCGGGATCCCCAGTGCAGAACAGCATGTAGTTCATTTCACTACCGCCTGAAGCACCTTTCGGCCAAAAACAGCGTCAACTGAGGCCCTGACATCCACCTTGTAAAACTTTGTAAAAGTATGAACAAAAGACCAAGTGGCGGCCTTACAAACCTGTTCCACCGATGCCTGATGCTGAAAAGTCCAAGAGGCACCAATAGCTCTGGCAGAATGAGCTGTGATCCGAAAAGTGGGATCCTTCCCCCTGGCAGAATATGCTTGTACCACCACCTGTCTGATCCACTTGCTGAGAGTGGACTTGGCTGGTGGCAATCCCTTCTTAGAACCCTCTGTTAGGACAAAGAGCAAATTCGATTTCCTGAGGGAATATTTTATGGCTCTGACCACATCCAAGGCATGGAGGGTCCGTTCCTTGGAATTACCTGGTGCTGGACACAAGGAAGGTAAGACAACTTCCTCATTAAGGTGAAAGGGAGAAACGACCTTAGACAAAAAAATCAGGTTTAAAGCGAAAAAAACACCTTATCCCTGTGCAGCTCAAAGTAGGGTGGTTTCATACACAGTGCGGCCAGCACTGATACACGACGCACCGAGGTGATCGTCACCAGAAAGACCACCTTGAGAGTCGACATAGACAATTCAGCATCGCTCAAAGGGAGGACCCTGGAGAGATAGTACTAAATTCAAGTCCCACACCGGTAATACTGACTTACGCGGTGGCCGGACATTAGTAACTCCCTGGAAAAAAGTCTTGATCAACCTATGGTTGGCAATGGATCTCTGGAAAAAAATGGCTAAAGCCGAGACCTGACCCTTGAGGTTGCTCAGCTGAAGACCCAAGTCAAAGCCGTGTTGAAAAAACTCCAGAATCTTAGAAATAGCAAATTTTCGGCAAGGAAGGCTCTTGGCCTCGCACCAAGCGATATAGGCCCGCCAAACTCTGTAGTATATCAAGGAAGAAGATTTCTTCCGTGCCTGAATAATTGTCTGCCCAACCGTGGCCGATAACCCCTTCTCCGTCAGGATTGAGGTTTCAATAGCCAGGCCGTCAAAGCCAGCATCCGTAAATTGGGGTGCCGCAGCGACCCCTGTGTGAGAAGCCCTGGGTTGTCGGGCACGACGTCGGGACTATGCCTGCAAACCAACTCCTTCTCGGCCAGCGAGGAGCCACCAGGATGGTTGGTACCCCTTCCTGGGCTATCTTGCGCAGCACTCTGCCCAGGAGCGGAAACGGAGGGAATGCATACAGAAATTTGAACTCTGTCCAAGGAATCGCCAGAGCGTCTGTTGCGATGGCCAGAGGATCTCGAGAGGGAGACGAACCTTGGAAGCTTGTGATTGTGTCTGGACGCAAATAGATCCACGTCCGGCTGACCCCAGCGGAGACACAAAGCCTGAAAGGTCCCGCTGCGGAGGCATGGCCTCTTAAATGGGGAGTCAGGCGTAGAAGAACAAACCGGGTTGCTCTCAGCTCCAAGAGATTTATAGGTAACCGGTTCTCCTGTGGACCCCACTGACCCTGGATCTGCTGGGTCTGCCAAACACCTCCCCAGCCTGTCAGACTGGCATCCGTGGTAACTATCTCCCAATGGGGAGTCAGAAAGGACTTGCCCACCAGCAGGTTCCGGGAGTCATGACACCATTAGGCCCACCAATTTCATCCCCAGATGTACCGATGGCTGCTGACAAGACAGCAAGGCCTGCACTTGTGTCTGGAGACCCAAAACCTTCTGCTATGGCAGAAAAACCTTGACCTGAGCAGTGTCTATTCCCAGGAAGGATCTCACTGTTGAGGGACTGATAAATGATACCCAACCAAAGGCTTCCAGGGTTGACAACACCGTCCGAGTATCGCTCTCGGCCTGCTGAAAGAGCCTGGGCCGAAATCAGCAAGTCGTCCAGATAGGGTAACACACGAATACCCTGACTCCTCAGGACAGCTATGATGCCCGCCAGCACCTTGGTGAACACATGGGGGGCTGAGGATATCCCGAATGGAAGTGCTACAAACTGGTAATGTTGATCCTCCAGAGCAAACCTCAGGAACTTCTGATGTCCCTGGAAAATCGGGATGTGCGTCCCTGATGTCCACCATGGTCATGAAGTCGCCGGACCGAAGCGGTCTCACCGCCGACCGCAACGTTTCCATGCAGAAATGTCTGACTCTTACAAACCTGTTGAGACCCTTCAGGGTCAGGATCGGCCTTAGCGTTCCGTCCTTCTTGGGAACCGTGAAAAGGTTGGAATAGAATCCCTGACCCAGTTCCTGCAGGGGTACAGGGCAAATCACACCTATCCGCAGGAGGTGTTGAACAGCCATTCTCGAAGCTTGAGCCTTTTGTGGGTTTCGGGATATCCTTGAACGGAGGAGTTTTGTGGGCGGCCTGGCTGACAGCTCTATCTTGTAACCGGAGGACACTACCTCCTTAATCCACCGATCCTAGACGTGACACCTCCAGATCTGAGCAAACAGCAGAAGCCGTCCCCCCACCCGGATGGGTGAGGGCGCACCCTCATGCCTGAGCAGGCTTGGCTGGGGTTTTGGGCTTAGCTCCCCAGGAGGGGTTGGGTCGGCGAGACCTAACTCTGCCCCAGGTATCTCTGCGGGAACCGAGAAATGAAGAACCTCTTCCTACGATAGGAAGAGGGGTTCTGAAAGGACCGAGCAGGCTTCCTTCTCTGAGGGAGTCTACCATCCTTGACCAGAAGGTCCAGGCGCTCCCCAAACAGCCGGCTTTCCACAAACTTAGGTTTGTGATGGACTTCTTGGCAGCAGCATCAGCTGACCACTGCTTCAGCCAGAGTGAGCGGCGCAGAGCAACAAGCAAGGCCGAAATCCTGGCACCAATCCTAACCACATCATCCATGGCAGTAACAACAAAGCCAATGAAATCCTCTTCAGCCCGCTTACGAGCCTTAGCTATAGCCACAAGCCACAAGCCTTCTCCTGTTGGCTAGTGAGACAATTGCTGAGGCACACGCAGGGCGAAAGTGGGCACCAGCAAAGGTGAACACATGGCAGACCAGCTGATCCATGCGCTTGTCTGCAAGATCACGTAAGGAGGCATTATCAGGTGACAGTATAACAGTGGTATTAGACAAGCCTGACGCAGGAGGATCCACCTCGGGAGGGTGACACCATAACGTACCAATTCAGCAGGGAAGGGGTACCGCCTATCCAGGCCCTTAGGGACAGACGGTAACTTGTTGGACCTTTCCCATTCCTTAAGGATCATGTTAGAAAAGTGAGGCTGCTCTGGTAAGACCCGTCTTTGCCTCTCAGGCCACTCTGGGAGGAACAATGTGTAGGGTATCAAACACGGAGGAGAGCAAATGCTCCGTATCATCTGGGAGACAAGAATCCTCATCCGAGGAGGAACCAGAGATACTGTCATCGCCAGCAGAATATTCCACCGTTGAGCAAGAATCATCTGGCAGCCCACCTTCCTCCGCAGAAACCAAGCATTTAAAAGATCGTCATCTGATCGGATGTCGCTTCTTACTCGAGGCCTTCTTAGGGGCTGTCAACGAGATCTGCTTCTCAAGACTAGCCAGCCTATGCGCAAAATCAGTATGAGACCCCTTGCTGGCTCCCCCTTCACTAGGAGCCGAATGCAGCAGCGGAGGGTCCAGAGAGGCCGATGGCAATACAGGGCTAGGGTCAGGGGCAACCGCCCGCTCATGGTCCAAAACGATGCCTCTGGTGCAAGTGGGACAAATAGTGCTGAATCTTCCCAGAGGATTCCTTCTGCACAAGGGGCAGAGCCTGTCCAGCAAATGGGGCCCCCAGCTCACTATCCCCTGAAGCCTCCATTATGGTGATTAGAATAGTAAAAAATTCAATAAGGCTACTAGACGCTAACGGCCTAAGCCTATAATCGATCCCTCTTATTAAAAAGGGGGACTGGGAGGAACCACAACCCTCAACCTTAGCCCACAATCTAAACCAAAAAGAGAGAGAGAGCCCCATGTCAGCCTTAGCATAAACACAATGGAAGAATGCAACAGCAATCAAAAGAGGGACTCATGACACCGACAGGAGGGATCACCGAGCGTCCGCAGCAGGAAGGCCCGAGCCTGGTCCCCAGCACAGTAGCGAGCAGCAGCAGCAGCAGGGCAGCGCTACTGGCCCAGCCGCCTTCTGGAAGGATCCTCGGGGCGGCACCGGCACAACGTCAGCAGCGCGCCGACGCCGGGTCCCGCCCCCCCCCCTCCCGAGGCGCGTCATGAGAAGAACGCCGCCTCCTTCAGTACGGTCATGGCGGTGGCCCCTGTCAGCGAGTGCTGCCGCATGGTACAAGCGTGGCCACGCTCCCCCCCCTCCCGCCCATCTATACTCAGAAATGCCACACACGGCGGAGCGGAGGAAGCCCGCAGGGCGCGACTGCCGAGAGGGGAGGCGAGTGTGAAGCCAGATACCGCTCCTCACTGCCTGTCAGTGAGGAGCACAAGTAAAGTTAAACCAATAAGCAGCGCACACACACACACACACACACACACCAATAAAGATGTGGGCATGGGGGGGGGACATATACAAAAATATACCTAGTGGTTCCCCCTCAGGCTCACCATAAGCCTGTGGCCGGCTACCTTTTAGAATAAGGTCTGCGGCCCAGAGCATGTGCTCTGCTGAACGTCACAGACCCCGGCATTCACCCTACCGTCACGGATCCCGTAGCAGCCAAAGGCTGGGAGGCAGGAATGGGTCAGGAGAGATCCATGGAAATAGAGTTCGCAGCGGCCAACAGGCTAGGAGGCCCTGCTCTGCTGCCATATTCTGAGAGCGAGTGCCAACGATCTTATGCAGCCAAACTGCTAGATGAACAACTGGGGAATGATAGAGGGGCAGCTGCCTTCATAGGGGTCCGGGAGGAGCTACATCTTTGATCTTGCAGTCAAGCGCCCTCTAGAGGCGAACACCCAATCGTGGGGATATTGGGACGGCCTGGACTGGATGTAGGTAAAATAAAGTATTTGCTATTGCCACTGATCATCCAGAAATCCAGTCAATCAGCATCATGGGTCTAAGAAAAGCAAAAGTCTATTTGTGCATAAAAGCATGAAAGATTTAGAAGTACAGGCTTAGGTGACAAACTAAAACTCACCTTCTTCCTCTGGTATTGGAGCTGCCATGACAGCACTTGGCTTTACTAAGATGACAGCGTAGCCCTCGTTGTTGTGGATGATGTTATGCTCCAGAGAGATTTTGGCAACATCGTGAACTTCATCAATAAAGTCCTGATCACAGACAGACAAAGGAATAACTCAGCATAGTAAAATCAGAAATGGCTCCATAAGTTTCAAGTCATTCCCTCCCCCCAGTTACAAAGAAAAAAAAAACCCTTACCTCAGCTGCGATCCAGCATCATTCCCCAGGGAAAGGGCAGCAGCTGCATGAAGAGACAGAAAGTAGCGTGCCCGCTGTCAATTCAAGTGACTAGACAGCGGGCGCGCCCACGAAGCCTGGGGATGCCGTGTGTCTTTCTGTGCGGTGAGCCTCACAGAAATGGGAGAGCGGTGCAGGACCAGGGCGGAGGTAAGGGTTGTCTTTTTAGCGTTTCCAGCCATCCAACACCAAATTTTTATTCAAGGGGATTCCAGGATGAGTGCCGACCCCTCTGCATCAGCTACCCTGTTTCCCCGAAAATAGGACACTGTCTTAGATTAATTGTTCCCCGGAAATATGGCACAGCGTGCGTCTCCTCCACCTCCCTGGAGCTCCCCCCTTACGTGCCCCGTCATTACGCCCCCTAGTGGTTACAATACAATTTTCGGGGGATGACTTATATAACGATATCCTCCGAAAGCAGGCACTAGGCCTTATTTTCGGAGGATGTCTTATTTTCGGGGAAACAGGGTAGTAGTGACAGACACGTCCACACCATTTACTGCAATGGAGTGTGCCCGCTTCAGACACTGACTGAAGGGGTGGACATCCATCCATTGGAGGAGGCGCCTGGAGGAATGAGGACAGGGCCAGGGTTTAAAGAGCAAATACAAGCTTCGGCTCAGCATATTTCCCTGCAGCAAGTCAATATGCATAGCATAAGGGATGAGGATATAGCGTGTTATGCTTCTGAAAGGAAGCAGTATCAGAAGGGATTTTTAGTCAGTAAGAGCATTTGCCAATTCTGAGCACCTCTCATCGACTGCAGGGGTGTGTATTGGCAAGAATTCACGTATGACGATACGATATATCCCAATTCTGTCTCAAAGACAATATATTGAGATTTTTTATTTCAATTAAAAAAAAAAAAATGAAATAAGGTCCCCCCTCTTCCCGGAGGGTTGGACCCCATTTTTGGGGGGGAATTTTAAGGGTTAAAAAAACCTTTAAAAATCCTGCAAAAAATGTCGCGAGGTCCCCCTTACCCAGCATAACCAGCCCGTACCAGCTATGGGGGCTTGTAGAACAGGGCCTGCAGGCTATAAGCCGGCATAGCCTATGGCCATGGGCGCTTCTGCCCCCCGGGCTTTGGGGAGGCAGGTAATGGGGGGCTTGGGGTTAATGGTAAGATCGGAAGCCCCCAGGTGAAGAGGAGAGCCAGCCGGATCGAACGAGGGGTCAGGTGAGTTTTTTGTTACTTTTCTTTTACTGTGGGGGTGGGGAGTCAAAATAGATTCTAGAAAGAAAAAAAAACGATTCTAGTATCGTCGAATGAAATATCGCAATAATTGACGGAACTTGACAATTTTTCCTGACACCCCTAACCGACTGTGCAGTCAAGTTAGCGCTGCACATGAATATCAGATGGGCCCCAAGAAAGGCAGGGTATCAATGTTAAAGGAACTCGCCTCACTGCATTCCAACATTTTCCAGGAGTCACCTATCAAGCTTACAGTTTTTTTTCTTTAATTTTTAAAGAGGCCCTCCAAACAAAATTGACTGGAGGTCTCCTTGTGGTTATAAAGGAATATGTCCGAGCACCCCAATTCCGTGTTATGTCATATGGCAGCCGGACACAAGAACGCCGGCAGTTAGGCAAATTTGCTGGCTTGTGCTTTTACACGCCAGAACCTAACTGGCTGCTCGTGGTCACCGGGAACCCTGAAGTAGAAGGTATTGTGCTGCGAGACAATGAGGAGAGACCGGGCTCCTTAAAGTGGACCAACACCCAGGATTTTGACTATCCTGGGCTTTGGTCCACTTCAGGGGGGCACCCCGATTAAGGGTGCCCCGCTGTTTGAAACCCCCCAGAAAGCCCCCAAAACTCACCTCACCACGCTCCCACATGGCCGCGCTGACCAATCACCGCCGACGGACAAGCGGGTGACAGTGGCGGACAAGACAGCGCGTCCGCCACGGCCTCCCGCGCGCCCCTCTGACAGTGCGCGCCCGTGCCGGCCATTCACAAACGGCCGGCGCGGGCACGTCTAGAGGGGCGTGCGGGAGGCGGTGGCGGACGCCGCCGATGAGGTACGTTTTTTGGGGGTTTTGGGGGGGTCCCTCACCGCGGGACATCCCGATCTCGGATGTCCCGCGGTAAGGGAAGTGATCGGCCCAGGAATCTTATAGATTCCCGGGCCGATCACCCCTGGGTGACGGTCCACTTTAAGCCGGACCAACAGACTGGTACAGTTGGAAAAGAAAACTCCCCAAAACGCACCTGCCCCATCTGCATGCATGATACTGAAGCATTGTCAGCACTTACATTTGCTCCTGCATCCACTCAAAGCTGAAACATCGCTTAACTGGTTTTCTAGTGGTAGTGGCCATTTTGGAGCTTCCTTTCCCAGCATCTCAGACATGCTGCTGTCTGGATTTAACTGACATAACAATGCACAGTAACAGGAAACCCAGCAGCACGTCCTGTTTTTAAAATTTACTGCAGCAGGAGTTAGAAAAAGGTACATTTATTTTCATGTGCAGCAATCTGAATTGCCCTGGGGAGGGATGCATATGAGCACTGTTTGTTGTGTTGGTCTGCTTTAATGTGGATGTCCAAACGCTATTAGTACAAGGGAACCTCTATTCAATTTGAGACAAGGGTTACTGAAGACAAAGATTTACTCTTGCACAGCTTGCCCTGGCCACTCAAACCTCCTGTGGAATGACGCTGCTGCACGGGAGTGAAGGTGAGTGGCTTTTTTTTTTTTTTTGAGGAGTTTAGTAACCCTTTAATATACATGAATATTTCTGTATTTAGCTGCCACCACATAGTCCACTCTCTTACCTTGATCAGAATGCCATCTCGGCAGTGGTGGATGCCGTTATGAGTCAGACTGCAGTTACTTCCAGGATAAATCTCCAGGCCAGCACCCTGAATCAAACAAAAGGAAGGGAAATAGTTACAGCTTTTGCTCCTCTCAGCCTAGCAAATAGGGTTGAGTAGTGTGGCGCCCCAGTTTTTGGGTCCACCACTCTAAAAAGAGCCAATAGACTGGTTTTCTTAAAGTGCCACTGTGACAAGGTGCATCCCAGACACGCTATTCAGGCGCACACTTCTTTCCTGAATGGCTGTGCGCGGCCACCGGCGGAGATCGCGTTGCGGGACCCACTGGGATCAGGTAAGATCAACAGCGACCCGTGGGTTTAGACAGCGGGGCATCATATGTAGGATGCCCTGTGGGCAGGCTAGCGACCAAACCCGGAATCTTTTGGATTCCTGGGCCTGGCCGGAGGGGTTTTCACCCGCTTCAGAATGGTCCACCCCAGTTGTCTTGCTCATGTGCACCTTCCCAGGTTAGTTATTTATTAGTTTCAATGGTTTCAATTGGTTTCAATGACTGCCACCTCCCTCTTTTACATCATTGATCATTAGTTCCAGCAGCCATTTATCCACAGATGCTCCCCCGGTGAAGCACAGAGATGGCGGGTTTCACAGCGAAGCCAGTGAGGAGTTTCCACAAAGCCAGGCTCTTACCCAGAAGAATGCCCCCTTTAACTTAGTTGGTTGGATCTTTTTTAACCTGGTTTCAGGGAATGCTCTCTTTATCTTTTGCACCATTGATTGCACCTTTCGGAAGGCAAGTAACCAAAAAAATGTCTTTGCTGTGAAACCCGCCATCCCTCTGCTTCACCAAGAGACAATGAGGGGTTTTGGCTGTGAGAAGAGGAAGCCTGTGCCTCAAAAGGCAAACTCTGCACCCTTTCCCAGGAAAAATGTCCGCTTGGGTTGGATTCTCTCTCACCTAGGTTTACCAAGGGCTAATGAGGAATATGGAATATATATATATATATATATATATATATTTTTTTTTTTTTAATTTGCCATCATTTCTACCCTAAGGCTGCACTATATTTACGTATAATGCCCTATCAGAGTCAAACTGCAGAAGAGGTAGGTGCCCTCAACACAGAAGGGCCTGTGTCATTACCAAGAGCTAATGAGGAATGTGGGAATCTTTTAATTTGCCATCACTTCTACCCTAAGGCTGCCATATATACGCAGACATTTACAAAGACATGACCTACCTTTGCTCCATATAAATCACAATACTTCATCACCAGCTCTGCAGACTTCTTCACAGTGATGCCGGTTGTGTCACACTGAAACACACACGTCTCCAGCTCCGTCCTGCCACCGAGGACACCTGAAATCACAGCAAGGCATGCTTACCCTAAAGATCAAGGACAGGTAGGCCGCTAGCAACATCCAATAGATTGGTATTTTAACCCTTTGAACACCCCCTCCCATATTAAATTAGGGCTACTTAACAATTGATCGTTGTGGGAAAAATTAGCAATGTACAAATCCAAATATTATATAATCATTTGACATAAATATAACAAGCATGTCTGTGTTTAAAAGTCAGTGCTGCCTCTTTAAAGTGGACCAAAATTCTAAATACTTGGAGGGGTATCCCAAATTGGGAAGCTGTACAGGGTTAAATTCATCTGGCGGGGAGGGTACCGGCAATCAGCAGAAGGCACGGCTTTGGGTCAGCATCGCGTCTCAGCACGATTGCAGAGTTCAAGGACATGTCCAGGGAGGTATTTCGGCAGTCTAATAGTCAGTCACCTGTTCAATATCAGATCTAATGGCACCCACCATCTGGTATAGAGAGAGCATGCAGAGGCAGTGACTGACTGTTGAACGTAATGTTCACTTACTGCACATCACAAATGCTGGATGAGCACCAAAGGAATCCTTGGGCGTGTGAATGCCACAGGAGCCAATCTAGGAACAGGAGAGTATTAGACTGCAGGAACTTTGCAAAGAAACTTTTCTAGTAGAGAAAGGATTGGTTTTTATTTTGGTTAAACTGAGCTTTTATTAGGGCTAAGGCCATTTAGCTACAATAATTCTCAAATCAGAAATGGCCAAAAAAAAATGCTTACAAATGGTTCATAAAAATTGATGCTTCTTCTGAGAAACCTAAAAGACCAACAATGGTCACCTGTCCAAGAAAAAGGAAATTTGAGCAGTCGCCGTTAAATTTCTTTTTCTGTCATCTATTCCAGGGAACCATCATCAGCAACGTGTTGGTTAACCTCAGCCGCAGCAAGGACTGCAAGATAAAAAACAAACTCCTCTCCTCAGTTTTCTTACAGCATCAGCAAACACAGGGACAGGTGGGCTGGAAAAGTAGATGTAAGGACTAAACCCTCGATGCGGGGTCACCACTGCCTGCAACAACTCCGACCAAGAGCAGCATCTGCCAATTCCCTCACATTCATGCTGCCGCTTGGCAAGGGTGCGGAGGGAGGACCAGGTCGCCTCCTTACACACCTCATCAGTGGTATAGAAAGACCCAGGACAAAACAACCACTCTGGTAGCGTGCAACGTGAACAGGGGGCGCCTCCTACCCCTTGCAGGCGTAGGCCAGTGCAGCAGTCTGCCTATCCACCTTACAGTAGACCTGCTGTTTGCCTATCTGTGGCTCATACGGAACCGCGAACAAGACGTCCACCTTGTGTAGGGCTTGAGTAGTGGTCAAGGAGATCTCAAGGCCCGAACCACATGACTGACTGCAGGAGCCGATCCTTTTGACTGGTGGATCACGGGTACCAGGAGGGCAGTAAAATCTCTTGATTCAGATGGAAAGAGAACCAACCCTGGGCAGAAAATCCAGCCTAACCAGACATACTACCTTGCCCTTCCGGAGCACCGGAAAGGGAGATTTGAGAGCCGCCAGCTACAAGACCCGCCACCGGACGAAATTGCCACTAGGAAGGCCGGCTGTGCTCAGCCAGCCACGCCTGGAAAAATATGGACAAGGCTGAGACCTGACTTTCAACGGCATTTTTAAAAAAGTTTCCAATCTAGTGTGCCAATATGATGTGCTCAAGGTGCTGGTAAAAACAAAACTTAGAGCAGGATATGACGTGACCAGGGGATGGCCAGTGCATAAACCGCCATGGCCAAGGGGTTTCTAACCCTGGACATTCCGGCTGGACCAGGTTGCAAGAGATCCATCTCTGCCCCCTCCCCCCACTGGCAACAGAAAGCAAGAAACACCTCCTGGTGAACTATCCCCCTGGTCCACCGTCTGCCTGCTCAAAAACCCCCGTTAACTACCCGTAACAGATTTTTTAAGAATCCTTCAGCATGACCACACAGAGAGAGGCTCCACCCCCTGGGAGGAAACAAGCTGAACAGAGGTCAAAAGCCCCACCCCTTCCTCCCCACCTCAGTTTTATTTTTATAAAGATGTTAGAAGAGACTGCGGCTATCTTTTTTCTTCAACTTCACAAAAGGAAGAAAAATATTTCCATACCTTGTCGTAGATTCGCCTAGTGGTTAACTTGGCCAGAAGAGTTTCAATCACTCTAGATGAACAGCCCTTACTTCTTAGGATGGTCCCTTCAAAAACTATGCTGTCAGTTGAAGCTTTGACAGATTCAGATGAAGAATGAAACCGTGATGAATGATATTCGGAATGTCTGGAAGTCACCAGGGGCCCTTCTTGACCATTCTTCCTAGTTCCATGAACCACCCTCTTTTTTGGCCAAAATGAAGCTATGAGGATAACGCTGACCTCTTCTCTTGCTATTTTGCAGATCACTTGTGGCAGAACTCTGAAAGGAGGAAAGGCACATGCAAGATGAAACCTCCGCGGCTGAGCTAGAGCATCCATTGCCAACGCACCCTCTCCCCTTGTCAGTGAATAAAATGTCTCGCACTTTTGGCATTGGCAAACAGGTCTATCTGGGGGAGGCCCCAATTTGAAGAAAACACTTGACTTAAATAGTCTGCTAGAGTACTGCTCCTGTAAAGGCAGAAGCATGGAATTTGACAGGTTCATTATAGCTGAGGATCTGGTCCATCCCTGATGGTTTAGATAAGCTACCGTGGAGGCGTTGTCTGACCGTATCTGTACATCAGGACACCGCACAAACTTGTGCAAGGTCCATGTGGGAATAAGCCCTGGCTGTACCAAAACCTCTGAACTACACCTGGATATGTGTCCAATGGTCAGTGGGCTTCTTCAGAGCTCCCAGACTCTGAAAAAATAAACTAAAATAAAAAATAGGCCAAAAACATCTTTGCACACTCTGTCCAGTGGTTTCCCGGGGAGGAAACACAAAGAACTAAGGTGGGGAGGAAGGGGTAGTGCTTTTAATGTCTGTTTCACTTTGTGTTTCCTCCCAGGGGAGGAACCTCTCTCTCGGTGTGGTCATGCTGGAGGAGGACTTGGAAAAAATGCAACATACACTTATCTAAGCGGTAGTCCCATCCCTCTACTCCTTAGCCCAGGCAAGAAGCTTCTAATGTTGTCTCTGGGTCAGGAGTGTCGAGACAAGTATGTGACCACTGTAACTCATGTCCCGGGTACATCTATATGTGGTGGCTCTTGAAGCACCCACATCAAACGCAGTCCATTACTTGTGAATCTTGGCAAATTCTTGAATGGCCTTCTTGTTTTTGGCTGATGGTGTTCTAGGTCCTCAGTGGTAGCACTTGAACCTAAGAGTGATGCTTTTGCTGCCCACTAATATACAGATGCGGCACACCAGGGCTGGATGGGTTAGAAACTTCCAACCAATATAGATCCTGAAAGATTGAACTGCTCCCATGATTAGAACCTTGAAGGTGCAGCTGCCATTTGTCAGTGTAGGTTAGAAAGTGAATGTAAACATTTGCATCTTCTCCGACTATAGAAGTCAGTGCGAGTTACAGAAACCACTTACTGACAATACCCTCCACAGCGTTGTGCTGGATGAACGTCATCTTCTCCGACTATAGGAGTCAATGCGAGTTACAGAAACCACTTACGGACAACCCCCTCCACAGCGTTGTGCTGGATGAACGTCATCTTCTCCGACTATAGGAGTCAATGCGAGTTACAGAAACCACTTACGGACAACACCCTCCACAGCGTTGTGCTGGATGAACATCATCTTCTCTGACTATAGGAGTCAATGCGAGTTACAGAAACCACTTACTGACAATGCCCTCCACTGCGTTGTGCTGGATGAACTTCACGTTCGAGATTTTCACATTGCTGCCGCAGCATTCCACAAACTTGTCTCCTTTCCCTTTCTTCTCTATGATGATGTCATCTAGCATGCCATAACCTAAAAAGAAAAACAAAAAAAATAAGCAAATAAAAACAAAAATGTATTCAATGCAACAATTAAAAAACAAAAACATATGATACACAGAGCATTCACTTGTTAAAGTGGATGTCCAGTTTAACTCTAGGCAGATGGGTTGGGAGGGTCGCATTACAAAAAAAGCTCCTTACAGGGATCCATCTTGGAATCCCATTCACTTAAATGGATGAACACGCACAGAGTAGCAAAGTCTGCGGCCGTGCAGGAGTGCCGGTGACATCACTGGATTTTGAGTAAGGCAAGGAGTTTTTTTTGTTGTAACCCCAACACCCTGTCTCACTGCCAGGTGGCAGGATGGGGTTGTTACAGTAAGATGGGATATCCACTTTAAAAGCAAACTGTTGCCATTCCCCGTGGCCCCAGACTAGCCTGTTTCACATTGTCCTTCAAAAATGTTGACACATTCCCAAAGTCTTTAAACAAATACAGTTCCCCGAATATAATATGTAACTTTAAACTTTAAATACCTTAGTAATATTTTACCATACAGTAAATGTACAAAATAACAAAAAAACTATACATGTAAAATGTAAGGGATGCCATCAAATTTAAATATAAAAGTTTACACGAGCAACAGCCAGCTGACCCTGCCACCAACACATAGACAGAGCCCAAAAGAGAGTAGAGGGGAATTAATACCACCAATAATACTTGGACTACAACATCCTAATTTGTTGAATCGGTTTAAATTATAAGGCAAAAAGGCACAGTGGAGTCCCATTACTTTTGGTTATCACCAAAGTGCCAGAATTGGATTTCGGTATTTTGCACATGTTTTTTTCAGATGTGGCTCTTTTTAATGCATGCACACGTTTCACTAGCTTTCTTCAGTGGCAGCTATCACCTTGGAGGAATCCTGTGGCCTAGCGCTACCATGCGTCTAAAACTCCAAGCAGTCCTGGAGTATAAAAAATACCAGGGCTGCCCGATTCCATCTTCCAGGGACATCTGAAAACGATGTGCAACCTCTCTGGATCGGCACAGAAACATACATATCCATTAGTGACTGGCCAGCACAGGCACACCCACAGCTGAGGGCTGTTGGCACACTCGGATGCTTACTACGAAATAACAGGGGGGTTTCACTTAGCAGGGCATTGGGATGCCCCAGGGAAGTAGCCCAAAACCCCGGATAGTTAAATCTCCTGTTTTTTGGGCCTCTTTAAGGAATCAGGAAAATGGTACATATGTAGAAGGGGCCTTTTTCTATAGTTGGCACAGGCTTCCTTTAGTGGCAACCCTCAACCTGAGAGATCTTGGCGCCTTGAGTGCAGTTTTTCCATTTGTTGAAAAATGTTTAACATTCTGCCATGAGGCCACAACAGTCCACTTTGAGAATCTGGAAGCCTTGTTTCTCATTAAGATGGTACGACATCCCACTTAAGCTACATTGTGGTCGTTTGGTCTGGTGGCAGAAACGTGGCTGAATGTTGATCCGGCACCCTCAGGCTAACTTTACACTAACTATTTTAAGTGTACTTTAACTCAATATCCCCACCAGTGACCAATCATACTCCTCAGAGAATAATATACCTTCTATGTGTATGGAATCTGCGATGCAGATCTGGCTGTATACATAGTAATGTCCAGGGCAAATCAGCACAAGGTCTCCATCATAGCACGCATTCACAGCCTCTAGTACATCTTTGTGGAACTGGAAGAAAGAAAAAGACAATTCTGTGAGTACTCACCTGTAGAATTGCTTTTACTATGCATGGCACGGCCTGCTTCCAGAAGTCCTTACGTATGGGTTATTCCGCCACGAGGTGGCGCAGTGTACTGCAGAAGAGTTGCGGCTCCTCCCGGTACCATATAAAAAACGGAATCACCATAGACTTATCCAGTGTTGACAATCAGTTATTCAAGAACCCGGGAGATAATAAAAGTAAAAAAGGGAACAAACCCCAACAAACTTGGAACAATCACCATAAAGAGGCAACCAAGAATAACGATAACAAGGGTGGGGTGAAGCAGCATGCATAGTAAAAGTAATTCTACAGGCGAGTACTCACAGAATTGTCTTTTTCCTATTGCATGGCACGGTCTGCTTCCAGAAGTCCTTACGTATGGGACGTTCAACAGCAGTGTCCATAAAGTAGGGTGGGATCCCAAAAGAGTAACAACAGGCAGTTTAAACCACTACCGCCTGAAGTACCTTGCGGCCAAAAGCAGCATCAGCTGAGGCCTTAACATCAACCTTGTAAAACTTGGAAAAAGTATGAACAGAAGACCAAGTTGCGGCCTTACAAACTTGTTCAACAGAAGCTTGGTGCTGAAAAGCCCAAGAGGCACCAATAGCACGAGTGGAATGAGCAGTAACCCTGAAAAGGAGAAACCTTCCCCCTGGCAGAATAGGCCTGCTCCACCGCCTGACGGATCCACTTGCTGATAGTGGATTTGGCAGGAGGCAAACCCCTCTTAGGTCCAGCAGGAAGAACAAAAAAAGAGCGTCAGACTTCCTGAAAGACTCAGTAGCAACCAAATAAAACTTAAGAGCCCTGACAACATCCAAAGAGTGAAAGGTCCGCTCCTTGGAATTAGCAGGGTTAGGACACAAAGAAGGCAAAACAATGTCCTGATTGAGATGAAAAGCAGACACAACCTTAGGCAAGAAATCCGGCTTAAGCCGAAACACCACCTTATCCTGATTCCGCTCAAAATAAGGAGGTTTGATGGAATGCGCCGCCAGCTCAGAAACTCGCCTGACAGAAGTATTGGCCACCAAAAAGGCCACCTTAAGAGTCAGAATGGGCAAGGCAGCCCCACGGATAGGCTCAAAGGGAGGACCCTGCAGAGCAGACAACACCAGATTCAGGTCCTAAACTGGTAGCATAGGCTTACGTGGCGGACGCACATGATTAACTCCCTGGAAAATAGTCTTAACCAACCGGAGATTGGCAAAGGATCTTTGGAAAAAAATTGCCAGAGCTGACACCTGTCCCTTGAGGGTACTAAGTTGAAGGCCCAAATCCAAACCATGTTGCAAAAATTCCAGAATCCTGGGGATAGAAAACACCCGACAAGGAAAAGACTTGGACTCACACCAGGCAATGTAAGCATGCCAGATCCTGTAGTAGATAAAGGACGAGGATTTCTACCTAGCCCTAATCATGGTATCAACAACAGAAGCTGGCAAACCCTTATCCATCAAGATGAAGGTTTCAGCAGCCAGGCAGTTAAAGCCAGCGTTTGTAAATTGGGATGGCACAGTTGTCCCTGAGTGAGCATATCTGGATCCTTGGGCAGGGCATACTGATCTACTGCCAACTGCACGACGTCTGTGAACCACACCCTCCTTGGCCAACAGGGGGCCACCAGAATGGCTGGTACCCCTTCCTGGGCCATCTTGTGCAGCACCCTGCCCAGCAGAGGGAATGGAGGGAACACATAGAGGAGCCAAAACTCTGTCCAAGGCATTGCTAGCGCATCCGTGGCGAAAGCCAGAGGGTCCTGTGACAGGGAGACAAACCTGGGAAGCATGTGATTGCGGCAGGAAGCAAACAGGTCCACATCCAGCTGACCCCAGGAGTGAAAATTCTTGTTGCTGAGGGACCATTCCCCCAGCCGAGACGTCCCCCTGCTCAGGAAGTCCGCCTCCTGGTTCTACACCCCCGGAATGTAAACCGCCGCGATGCAGGGGACATTCTCTTCTGCCCAAGACAGTATCAGAGACACTTCCTTGAGGGCTCGCTGGCTCCGAGTCCCTCCCTGATGATTGATGTAGGCAACCGCCATCTGGTTGTCCAAGTGGATCTGAACAGCCCGACCCCGAAGGTGTGTGATCAGCTGAGACAGAACCAACCTGATCGCCCTCAGTTCCAGGACATTGATGGGAGCATGGTCCTCCTGGGGGCCCCATCGACCCTGGAACTTCAGAGACTTCCAAAAACCCCCCCAACTGGTCAGACTGGCATCCGTGGTGACAGTCTCCAAGCACGGGGGCAGAAAGGTCCTGCCCACTAGAAGGTTCCCTGAGTCCAGCCAACGCGAGCGGGACTGTCTGGCCAGGGGGGACAGAGTAAACTCCTGATCCAGGGACACAGGGTCCCGATCCCAAACTGACAAGAGGTGCAAATGAAGAGGTCTCATGTGAAACTGAGCAAAGGGGACCGCCTCAAAGCAGGACACCATCAGGCCCACCAACTGCATCCCTTGCCGGATGGAAGGATGGGGACACAAGAGCAGAGTCCATGCCTGCTTCTGAAGGCCCCCCACCTTCTGCTGAGGCAGGAATACCTTAACCTGAGAGGTATCCAGAGTCATGCCCAGAAAGGACCTCACCAAAGGCGGAGACAGTGAAGACTTGGCATAATTGATCACCCAGCCGAAGCCCAGGCTGCAAACTCTATCTTGTAACCAGAGGACACCCCCTCCTGAATCCACCGGTCTGAGACGCGGAGCCTCCAGACGTCAGCAAGGAACCGAAGCCGTCCCCCCACCAGGATGGGTGAGGGCGCCTCCTCATGTCAGAGGGGGCTTGGGGGGAAGGTTGCGGGTACCCGAGAAGAGGGAGCCACGACCTCCTCTGGGAGCACGAAAGGAGGGGAGGGAAGAGGAGGGCTCCCGAAAAGGCAGAGGCTGCCTCCTACATTGAAGCAGTCTACCATCCTTGGCCTCCCTACCTCACCAAAGAGCAGCAGCCCCATAAAGGGGAGCCCAGTGAGAGCCTTCTTAGCAGCAGCGCAGACTGGGCGCAGCCCAGCCCCCACATACGTAAATGCATGGCAGGCCAGCTGATCCATGCGCCGGTCCTCGCTGTCCCGCAGTATAGTAGTGTCAGGGGAAGGCATGACCGAGGTGTTGGACAGCCCTAGCACGGGGAGCGTCCACCTCAGGGGGACACGACCATCGCTTGACCAGGTCGGCAGGAATGGGATACCTCCTATCCCACCCTTTGGGCACCGCGGGCAATCTACTAGGACGTTCCCACTCCTTGAGCACCATATTAGTGAAATGGCTCTGCTCAGGGAACTCCAGGCGCTGTTTATCAGGACGAAAGAGCTCACCCTGCTTCCTCTTAGCCACCTCAGGGGGGGGGCAATGTGCAAGATTTAAAAAATGTGAGCTAACAGGCTATCAGTGTCCTCAGGGAACCACGAGTCCTTCCCAGACGTAGACCCAGGGTCAATGCCGTAACCCTCCTGCTGGTCCCCAGAGGAGTCAGAGTCCTGAACGAGTTCTCCTCTATGGGGAAAGGGGTAAAGAGGCCACACTCCGTGCCAGATCAGACTGTGACCCCCCGCTATTATCCCCCTCACTGGGGGCTAAATGCAGGCGCGGGGGGTAGGCGATGCCGAAGGGGGCGCAGAGTTGGGAAGCTAAGCAGCCCAGCCTGGAGAGCAAGGATACCTTGGGCGCACGGCATGCACACCGTGACACTGTTACTCACAGGGGATACCCCACACATGGAACACAGCCGGGATTGCCCCGAAAGGACCCCCAAGCACGCTATCCCCAGAAGCCTCCATATGGTGATTAAGAAAGGCGCAATAGGCCAGCACAGGGTAAAGGCTAACAAGAGCCACCCGGGATCCCCCCCCCCCCAAGGGATGCCCTCAGAAGCCAGTAAGGGAAGATGAGGGATGGTAAGGGGTAGGACTGGGAGAAACCACAACCCACAGTTGTCCCGCCTGAAAGACATAAGTAAAGACACATAAGTATCCCGCAGCACATGCTCCAAGGAAACCAACCCCCCCCCCCCCCCAAGGGGACTCACGGACCAAGTAGGGCAAGGGCACCAGCCACCAGACCACAGGAGGAAGCGACAATAGACAGGGATCACCGCCGCAGCTCCGGGATGAGAAGGGCCCCAGACGCGCAGCAGAAGCAAAATGGCGCCAGCAGAGGAACCTTGAGGGGCGGGCCACGGGAGGACAACGCGATACTCGTCATCCACCGCCCCCCCAAGAGCGCGAAAACAGCGCTCACGTGACCTTGCCGGCGTCATCACAGTAGAAAAAAAACGCCTCAAACAAATAGCGCCGCCCGCAGCGGAGCGTAGTACAAATCGGCGAGGCGGCGAAAAACACATAGTAAAAAAAAACAGATTGAAACCAGCAAAAAACACCCTCGCCGCTAACACCCGACCCCCCCCCCCCCCCCCCCCCCCGAGCAGATGACGGGGAGGGAGAGAGGAAGGCGAGAGAGCAGCAGCGAGAGTCCAGGCCAGGGACGGGGGGACCCCAAAACGCCAGAACAAGTAAACAGTCCCCAAAAACACTCACCCCCTCAGAAGCTAGGACAGGAACTCCGCATCCCTAGCAGGCTCACGATAAAGCCTATGGCTGGCTACCCTTTGTGGTACAGGGTCTGCGGGTTGGAGCAGCGCTCCATGAGCACTTGACCCTAGTGCTCCTCTACCGTAACCTGATCAGTCAGCCGAGGCTGGGAGGCACAGAGGGTCTGGAAATGGGTGGAAATAGCCATGCAGGGCCGCAGGCTTGGTTGCCCTGCTCACCTGCGCAATATAGAGAGCCATCTTCTATCTTGGTAGAATCACTGCAGAGAGAACACTGGATAAGTCTATAGTGATTCCGTTTTTATATGGTACCAGGGGGAGCCACAACTCTTCTGCAGTGCACTGCGCCACCTTGTGGCGGAATAACCCATACGTGAGGACTTCTGGAAGCAGGCCGTGCCATGCAATAGGAAAAACCTTTAATCTTGAACACTCTTGTCAATGAAGTCGATTGAGTGGAGGCATATCTCATCCCGTAACACAGCTCGTCCGTTCACAAAAAGCAGGAAATTAAACCGTGGAAACAAGCAGACCAACCTGAACCACAAAAAGAACTGACATATGGACTGCAACAGTAAGGATTAAACCTTTGGGAGGGAGCTGCATCCTCTACAGAAATAAAGACTTATACAAGGAGTACTAAAACATTCTGCAATACGTGGAGGATGCAACTCTTGCGTTATTCATTGCTTGGGAGATATCACAGGCAGTAATAATTAGGGCGGGAGAACAGCAACACAATTTAACTGCCAATTCTTATAACATAGACAACTATGTCTGTAACAGAAGAACTTGAATCTGGCCAAATGTCAAAAAAATCAAGTTCAGTAAATTGTACCCCTAAAGCCACACTTGGACAATCAGTGACAAACTATTTGTGATGTTAGATGTTATCCAACTTATATAAAAACCCAATCCCAGTCAAAACAGCCTCACATATCAGTGCAATCCTCCCTTTTTTTCTAGTAGAAAGCCATCATCTGTGATTACCCTTTGCTCTGCTGCACAGCTGACAGAATTGTATCATTTTCTAAGATACATAATGTTTACACTGTTTGAATGGGAGTGCAGTAAACCCAAAGTCGCAGTGATGAGTGATAAAGAATCATTGTTGCAACTTTCCCCTCATAGGCTCACACACACAAAATCCCTCTAGTAGCTGGTTATTCTGCGTGTGTTTATATAACATAATACACAAGCTGCCCATGTTTCCGAGGCATTTATCTCTCAGTCTGGTGTGGGCTGCTGCAGGCATATCTTTCCTCTCATGCTTATATGTGTGACAAAATGGCCGCTCCCATGCAGTTCTGCAGCAAAGAATCGTCTGCATGGTGTTAGGCCCTCTCAAATAGTTTTTTATGCCAGAGGGGGGCTTTAGAGGAGCATTTGACTAAACTTTCTTTTTTTGACTTTTGGTCTGCTTTAAAAAAAAAAAACACCCCCCTAAAATGCAAACTTCTGCAACCGCGCTATCCAGATTAATTGTCTCACCTTTTGCAAAAAGGCCATTTTTTGAGCCTAATGGCAGCCTGTGGCCACAAAACCGGATGCCCTACTGGCCGGCAAAATGGAAGCGCTGCTATGTCCTCAAGTGAGCTGTGCGCTCCCGCCGCCTCTGTTAGTTCTGTCAGCGCATGCCCTGTTAGGATGGGGAGACAGCCTGGCAAGCGCGCCTTCTCAATGAGCCAGGGCTAATAGGGGCAGCAAAAGCGTAGCAGTGGTTCCGTCTTGCCGGAGAAGGGGGCATACCAAATCGGAATGAAATGCCCCTAAATAGCCTGCAATGGCATTGCAGCAGTGTGAACCAGACCAGAGGGTTCAAGTCCTCTTTACACAGCTAAACAAAAATTGGCTGAGGTCTAGTCAGAGGGGCTTTGACCCCCCCACACAAGAGTATGGTGAGCATTTAGTAAAGCTCCCAACCTGTATCTCCTGATTTTGGCTGGAGGATTCTGGCTCTAGTCGATCTCGGGTTAGACAGGTCAAGGTCTCCATGGTCATGCTGTTCGAAACAACATGGATGACTCTACCACCGGCAGTACGGGGCCCTTTCCTTTTCAGGCTGTATCGTCCAGGGCTCTTCTGGTAACAAAACAAGTACCTGTGAAAAGAACAGAAAGAAGAACTGGAATTAGGTGTCTCAAGGCACAGCTCTAGGGCCACCATCAGGACAGTAAAAATACAATTCTGTGAAATACTCACCTGTAGAATTGATATTATACGTATACAGTACGTTATGCTCCAGATATAATACTTACACTTGGGGTAATCCTGCGCCAGATGGCGCTGCACTGCAGAGACATGTAAAACAGGCTCCTCCCGGCCCCTCAAAAACCCCGGGGACCTCCCACAAATCCCCAGCATTAAAGTGGACCAACACCCTGGGGTGATCGGCCCGGGAATCTATAAGATTCCTGGGCCGATCACCCCCCACCCCGCGGGACATCCGAGATCGGGATGTCCCGCGGGGTGAAACCCCCCCCAAACACCCCAACTCACCTACCTTATCTTCGGCGGCGGCCGGCCGCCGCCGCCTCCCTCGCGCCCCTGTAGGCGTGCGCGCCTCCGCGCCGGCCGTCTGCGAATGGCCGGCGCGGCGCGCGCGCGCGTCAAAAGTGACGCGAGGGAGGCGGCGGCGGCCGCCGCCGCTTAGACGTTCCAGTTCTCCCCTTGTACGTCGGCGCTGGGAGCGGGGAGAGGTGAGTTTTTCGGGGGGTTAGGGGGGGTTTCACACAGCGGGGCACCCCGATCGGGGGTGCCCCACCGAAGTGGACCAAGACCCAGGATAGTCAAAATCCTGGGTGTTGGTCCACTTTAAAAAGCAGTGAATAAGAAGCCGGGAGAATTTAACCACCAAACCTGGTAATAACAACAATGATAATCACCATACAGGGGATCCAGAACAAAGCAAAAACCAGGGTGGGGTGGAGCAGGACGTACTGTATACGTATAATACCAATTCTACAGGTGAGTATTTCACAGAATTGTATTATTCTAAGTATACAGTATGTCCTGCTCCAGATATAATACTTACACTTGGGACATCCAATAGCAGTGTCCATCCCCAGCAAAAAAGGCAACAGCAGACAGTTTAAAGCACTGTCACCTGCAAACCTTGCTACCAAGAGCAACATGAGCTAAGGCTCTAATGTCAACCTCATAAAGACCTTTGAAAAGGTATGAACAGAGAACAAATAGCAGTCTAGCAAAACTTGTCAACAGAAAACCCTGGTGATTAAAGCCCAAAGGCACCAAAGCACGAGCAGAATAAGAAGTAAGGCAAGAAGAATATTCCTCCCCTTAGAGGAACAGGCCTGAGTAACAGCCTGACAAGTCCAAACGCTAACAGTAGCCCTGGCAGAAGGCGAAACCTTTCCTAGGACCAGAAGGGACAATCCCATCCAAGCAAAGGCCAGGCCCAAAGCCGCTTAACCCCTGGAAATCAGACGAGATCAGGCACATACAGGAAAGAGATGGCCATAGACCCAAAGGGGCATCAGGTCCCCTAAGGGGCAGGTGACAATCCAGGAAACACTTCCAACACCTGTTGAAGGAATGTAGACCCCTTTCCACAGCGTTGCTAGGAATAAGGCACAGAAGGAAGAAGAAATATCTTGAATCACGAACATAAGACACCACCTAAGGCAGAAGGTCCGGCGTAAAATGGAGCAACACCTTACCCTGGTGTGTCTCAAGGAACGAGGGCTAGCTAAACAGAGCCGCCCACTCAGACCACGTCTGACTGAAGTAACAGCCACCAGAAGTACAACCTTGAGGGTAAAAAACAGTCAGAAGCATCTAGAATAGGTCCAAGGGAACACCCGCAAGACAGACAGAATAAAATTCAAATCCCAACAGGGACAATAGAATTACATGGGGGACGCACATGAGCAACCCTCGAAGAATTCTCAACGGAGTAAAACTGAGCAAAAGACTCCTACAGGAAGGCGGACAGGGCAGAACCTGACCCTTCAGAGTACTAAGTTGGCGAGCCAACTCCAACCCATGCTGTAATAACTCTAGAACCCTGGGAACAGAGAACGCCTGACAGGGAAGAGACCTAGACTCACACCAATCAAAATGGGTACGCCATACCCTATAATAGATGGAAGAAGAAGAAGAAGAAGCTTGCTCCTAATCTTCCCAAAGTCTCAATCACTGAGACAGATAAGCCTGTCTCCATCAAGATGGATGTTTCAGCAGTCAGGCGTCTAGGCCAGAGTCCGTAGATTGGGGTGACATAAAGGGGCCCTGAGTGAACAGAGCTGGCACTCCTGGCAGAACGTACAGATCTACTGTCCTCAGTACCACGTCTACGAGCCACACTCCCACTAGGCCACCGGAATCACTGGTACCCCCTTCCAGAGCAATCATGCGCAGAACCCTGCCTAGCAGGGTGAAGATAAGACATACAGAATAGAATGTCCAGCCATAACGTTACTAAGCCTCATGACCACAGTCAGAAGATTCTGAGACAGGGAAACAAGGGCCGAGAACTTGTGATAGTGACGGGGCCCAAACAGATCCACACTAGCTGGATCTCATAGTGACACAAGGATTAGCACATCCTGCCGCAGAAGGACATCCACCGGAGCGAATACAACTGATATGCAGGGAACGTTGTCCTCCACCCAGATCAGGATCAGATACCTTCCTGGAGGATCATCCTGCTCCGGGTCCCACACAGATAATAAATGCAGGCCACTGTCGTCAGACGGACCAAGCGCCCCAAAACAGACAGGTCCTGAAGAGGAGCAGTCCAACGAGATAGAGCCAACCTGAAGGCTCACTGTTTCAAAAATCGATAGGTGTATGGACCCCCTAAGGGCCCCACCTCCCCCAGAACCACAGGGGGTTTCAGAAGAAACCCCCCCCCCCCATCAACCTGACAGATTTGGAATCCGTGGTGACCAGCTACAGGAAGATGCAAGGAAGGGGGTGCCCCCAGACAGGCACACAGACCCAGCTCCAGGGATGCTGGAACCCTGTCCAGTATTAACAAAAGAAGATGCAGAAGAGCCCAAGGGAACTGAGTATAAGGGACATCCTCTGAGCAAGCCACCAACGGACCCACCAGCTGCAATCCTGCCTGGTGAAGGGACAGGGACAGCAATGAAGGACTGAGCCCATGCAACCCAATTGTCCACTTTATTGCCGAGGAAGGAAGATTCTCGCCTGAACCGAATCCAAATTCAACCCTAGGAATGGAGTTACCAGTTAAGGGGACAATGAGGACTTGAGGTGATTGAGCACCCATCCAAATGACTCCCAAGGGACACCACCAGCCGAGTAACCAACTCAGCCTGACGTAGAGATTGGGAAGTGAAAAAGGACGTCCAGGTAGGTCCTCGCGCGGACGCCCCTTGGTCTCATCAGAGACATCACCCCCCGTCAGCGCCTTGGTGAGCACTCTGGGAGCAGAAGAGAGGCCAGATAACAAGGCCACAAATCAGCAGTGTTGGGCCTCCAACACGAACCCGAAGAGCCTCGGTGTCCAGAAGACACAGGGATGTGAACTTAAGCATCTTAGATCTCCACAGATGGCAAGAAGCCCACTGGGCGCAGGGCGCTGGCGGCCCAACTCAGAGTTATCATGCAGAAACTGCCTGTAATTGTAGAATTGCCGAAACCTGTCAAAAACCAGAATGGGCCAGACTGACTCATCCTTTTGGGGGAATGTGGAAAGGCTGGTGTAGTGGCCCCTGCCTCCGCCTGTTAAGGGCAACCTGCAAGTGACCCCCAGACCCCGCAGGCTGTGCATGGCCTGCACCAATACCTGAACAGAGGCAGGGACCAGAAGTACCCTGACAATCTCGGGGGAGGCAGCACAGCAAACTCTATCCTGCATCCGGAGGAAACCATCTCCTGAATCCACCAGAATGAGGCATGATGCCTCCTGATAGGAGCAAGGTGCTGTGGCCATCCCCTCACCCAGACGGGCGAGGGCACCCCATCATGCTTGAGGGGTTTTGGTGGCAGATTTGGACTTAGGCCGGCCGGAGGGGCCAGGGCGTTGTCTGCCGCTCCTGGGACAGGAGTCACACGAAATATCTGGAAGGACACCCCTGGTTCGTGTTTAACACTAAGGTGGGGGGGGGGGGGTGCCCCTGCCCCGAGGGGGCCGAGACAGCCGCCTGTGTAGGGGTGTTTTGCCCTTTTTTCCAAACAGGTTCAGACGGGCCCCAAATAGGAGTTGCCCTCTAAGGGGAAGCCCAGTAAGAGTCTTTTTTGTAGCATCATCAACACCCCACTGTCGCAGCCAGACCAAGCGACGTATAGCTACCACAAGGGCAGAAGTTCTTGCACACATTCTAATGGTGTCATCCAGTGCTAAAAGAATACATTTTACAAATACATCACAACTGGAGAGTGCATTAAACACCTCCCAGGGGAGATCCTCAGGGTGATGATCGAGCATCTTTCTGATGAGGGTTCTAGCGGCCACTGCAGTGATGGCCGCGGCACAGACCGGGCGCAGCGCCGTTCCTGCACAAGAAAAGGCGTGGGAAGCCAGCCTATCAATGCGCCGGTCCTCAGCATCCCGAAGGGTACTATAAGCAGGGGCTGTAATAAAGGGGGGGTTAAGAACCCCTATGATCGGTGCATGCACCACGGGAGGTGATGACCAACAATTAACCACCTCAGGGGGGAAAGGGTATTTCCAATCCCAGTCCCCTGGGACCCCTGGAAGTTTACTAGGGGATTCCCATTCCTTGAGTACAAGAGCCTGGAAATGATCCTGCTCCAGAAATTCCAAGCGCGGTGTCGCTGTATGGAAACTCTCCCCTCTAGGCTTGGGAGCCTCACCAGGGAGAGAGATAGACAGGACCTCAAAGATCTTTATCAGTAATTCGTCAGTGTCACACTGGCCCCAGTATCCAGGACCAGTATCATCATGACTCCTCGGCCTCTCATCAGATGAGCCTGAGTCAGAGAACAGCTCTCCTTCATCAGAAAGGGCAAAAACACGCGGAGTAGTAAACTCCTCAGTTCCAGTAGGAAAAGGTGAAACAGAAGGCGTCAGGGGCCGCTTCTTACCAGGGCCCAAGTGCTCTGACAACCTAGAAATAAACTGATCAGCCGTAGGCAGTCTGCGCGGCACGACTTTCTGGTCATCCCCGCTCGAGTGCGACTCAGCAGGAGTGAGATTTAAGCACGGGGAGACAGGTGTATTGAAGCGAGGTGCAGCCACTGGCAACCCTGATTGCAGGGCCAGTGCTTGTTCGGCACAGGGTCCGCAGACCCGTGCCCTGTCAGCATCAGCATGGGGTTGTCCACACGCTGTACACAGCCGGTCTTGTCCCAGAGGGACCCCGGTCGCATATTCTGAGATGCCTCCATATGGTGATTATCGGGGCAAATATGCCAGCAGGGATTTATGCAATAGGCAATCCTGGATGCCCTGCTAGGAATGTGGGAGAATTTTTTGCAAGCCCGCTATAATTTATGTCAGGCCGGGAGAAGCCACCGGAGTCTTTGACGTCTGAAAGACAAAGAGAATAAGAGGTGTCAGAGCCATGCGCAGCATAAAAAATTTTAATAATGAAATCACCCGCGAGGGCACTTACAGACCAAGGGGGGAGGAGGACCGCAACCACGCGCGCGGGAAGATCATCAAAATGGCGCCAAGCGAACCTCGAAGGACGGGCCCGATCTGGCCGTGACGCGGAGCGTACCACACCAGGTCCCCGCCTCCCCCAAAGAGCGCGAAGCTCTGAGGCAGCAGTCAAATCTTGACAAGCAAAGGATAAGATACACTTAGTATATGCCTTTGCTAATGGAGACGCCGTAGCGTCTGGACGCCGCCCAGCGCAGCACACTTTAGAAAAAGAACAGACACGCACACGGCGGCAGCCCAAAAAACTATGAAGAGCAAGCAGCGCGGCTCTGACACTCAGTTACAAGTCAAGGGCAATACTACGGCCATAAGCGTGACAATACAGTACACTGAGACCACCACACACATACCCCCCCCCCCTTTCTTTTCTTCCCGAAATACGGGGGAAACGAGGGAGGATGGCGACCCTTTACACAGGGTCAACCGCTACACGGGGCATGGGGCAATAATGCGGGAGGGGCATCCACTAGAGGCTCACCATCAGCCTAAACCGCCTACCCTTTGGTGGGGGACTGCGGTGGAGCGTGGCTCCATAAGCACACATGGTGCTGCCTACCTTCACCCGACCAGCGCATCCCAGGCTGGGAGGCACATCACGAAAAGGATGGGTGGGAGTAGTCCAACAGGGCCGCAGGCTGTAATAGCCCCGCTCACCTGCGAGAGAGTGATACTTCATGTCTTCACAGTCGGCACTGCAGAGAAATCTGGGGATTTGTGGGAAGTTCCCGGGTATTTGAGGGGCCGGGAGGAGCCCGTTTTACATGTCTCTGCAGTGCAGCGCCATCTGGCGGAGGATTACCCCAAGTGTAAGTATTATATCTGGAGCAGGACGTACTGTATACTTAGAATAACTATTCTGGTAAGGGCCCCAGATTACATTGTTGTATATGAGGCTTTGAGGACTCCACTGCTTCTGCTATATTTCCCACCACTCACCCTCTGATACCCAAACGTTCTTCCCTTTCCCAAACGGGGGGACCCTTAATTAATGAATTCTGGTTTCATCCCCATGGATTAGTCCACTCCACTTGAGCCACAGGTATCATTCCTTGCCTCAGGGGCATCCAGATTTTGAAGGCCCCGATATGTGAAACCCCCTAGATTGCCCATACTTTATCCCGGTTCTACGGTGCACATGCGGGCTCACGTAAAAATTAGTGCTGTATGCCGAGCATTAATAGATACAGTTCAGTTTAGATGTAGAGCTTGGCGATAGTGAGTGGCCGCATCTCCGATTTCCTTTAGATTTGGGCACGCTCTTGCCCCCCAGCATATCTAAATAGCTGGGTCACAGGAGCACACCTCAGCCCAGAGATGCAGCGGATGCAGCAGTCAATGTTTACTTCGCCCTTGAAGCCAGGGCAAAGGAAGTTTTGCAGCAACCTGGGGGCACAAAATGGGCTTCACACAGCAGGGCATACTGGTTTGGGATGCCTTATGGGAAGGCCAGCAGTGGGCCCTGGAGTTCTTCAGACCAGGGCTGGATGTCCAGGGTTTGGTTCCTCTTTAAAATAACGGAGGAACAGGAAAGTTTTACACAAATCAGGATTAGAGTCTATAAAGTGAATGTCCAGTTTGTTTTTAACCCACTGCCTTCATCAGTTTGCGCTAAGGCAGGGCGGGGGGTTACAATGCGTCAGCTGCACAGAGCTGCACCCCCCCACCCCTCCATCCGAATGAGTGGCCAGGCAGGGCCACGCACACAGCATGGGATGCAGCTATGTGCAGCTTCTCCAAGATGGCTGCGCTCAGTGCTGAAAACGCAGGGGGAAAAGCGCTGCATGGCAGGGATTTTCTTTGTGTTGTAACCCCCTGTCCTGCCAGCTTTACTGCTATTTCAATCTGCTCACGAATAGCAGCCATACCTCAGCAAAGGGTTCTCAATCAATTTCAGCTTCCTCTTTAGGCTCTCCATCTCGCCATCCATCTTCATGCCTTCTTCCATGGATACAATATCCAGCTCAGTGTCAAAATCGCTATTGGATAAGGAATTCCGCAGATTGGTGAACTGTGCATAGACTTGGTGGCAACGTGCCAGGATGGTGTGATACTCTGAAACCAGCTCTGATGGAATCCGCTCTTCCAGGACATCATAATACCTGCAACCGACAAAGCCGTCAACCTGTGGAGGAACTCCTCCTCTTCACTGAATAAAGAGCAAGGACATGTAGCGACGTGCAGCAACCACTGCCTAAATGTAACTCAATTCATAATTCTTATGCCAAATGCATTGATCTCAACTACCAATAAAATGTGACACCTCTCCATATGACCTTCGCCTCCATACTTACAGGCGTAATCTCGGCTCAGCGCATCTTGTGAAATATTCAAAATAGTCCTCCTCTTCATCATCCCAGGGGCGCCAAATGTGTTGATAGAAGAACCTGAAATAGAGAGCCAATTGTCAAGCTAAAAAAGGGCCATTTATATAAACCTAATCTGCTTACATTCTCACCACCAGGGTGTCCAGATTTGGGATCAGAGGGTGCAATACCAGCGGCCCTCGCAGCTGAAGCAGGAAGCAAGCTATTGGGACTGGAGCAAACAGCGTTGAAACTGGAAAACTGCAGCTTGTAGGACTCTATGGGATTAAGCATGTGCACTGGGAGCTTCAGATGCTCCATTTTTTAGCATTAGAAACCTTTTTTTTTTATCCCCGACGTCGTGTGGATGTGGTAGCGAGTGCTCCCCATTTAAGTCAATGAAAGCCATTTGCTGAAAGACATAAAACGCAGCAAATGGCTCTCATTGGCTGAGCTGCAGCGCATGTGCCATTGGACCAATGTGCATTTTACTGAGCGAACTGGGGGGGGGGGGGGGGGGTGCCACACAGTGGGGTACACCAAATCGGGATGCAATCGGGGGAACGGGACCAAACCTGGGAAAGTCAAATTCCCAGGTCCTATTCCTCTTTAAAGGGTGACCACTTTTAATGGAATATTTAAGTGTATATGTTCTCAATGTGCTGAGCTGATCTAGTAGTTTAAGTAATACTGCAGGCAAAGTTCATTGTTACACCATTGCATTGGGCTACATTTGGCACTGCCCTAAACTGTTTTGTGTTTGTAAATTGAAGCGGATATGGACGAGATATCATGGTTTACAGGTTCAGCCAATGACTAGTTTGATTAGTGATTATTTTTTGCATCCCTTCCCCCAATCAGCTTGGCCAGACGTGAAGGAATGTCTAATTTCCCCTCCAAATGTCCTGCCCCCTTGTTCAGAGAGGTGCCTGTCTGCCCGCCGTCCTTCCTCTGCTCTCCCTGGGTCAATGCCATGAGAAAAGCTGTGGCGCCCCCTTCGGGAGGAAGGGCGGGCGGACCGGCCCTTTGGGAGTGTGTCTGGGAGTGCTGGTTTAAGCTCCAATGTCATCTAGCAACAGAGAGAGAGAGAGAGAGAGAGAGAGAGAGAGAAGACGACCAGCCATGGTGTCTTGGTCCAAGGTCCATGGTGCAAATTCTGGAAATCTTACAGACCACGCCCATTATGCTAATTATTATGCAACCTCACAGATTCAAGAGCCACGTCCACTTTTTTCAGAAGAGAAATAACGAGGAGAATCTGTAAACCTCAATATCTCAGCCATTTCTTCTTCAATTTTAAAATAGAATAGAATGGAATGGAATAAACAGGACAGTGCCAAATGTAGCCTGACACAAAGGTGTAACAATTACCTTTACCTGCACTTTACATTTTTTCTTATGTTAGAAAAGGTGTGTTTTAAGAAAGCAGTTTTCACTGTTGCCATTGGCAGCGTACAAAGAGAAGTGAGAAGCGAGCTCTGTAGATACAGAACACTGCTGCTATGGCCACTGCTGAAAGTGGACCAACACCCAGGATTTTCACTATCCTCGGTGTTGGTCCACTTCAGCGGGGCATCCGAGATCAGGATGCCCTGCTGTGTGAAACCCCCCCAAAAAAACTTACCTTTTCGGCGACGGACAAGCTGCCGCGGCCGCCGCCTCCCACACGTCCCTCTTACAGGGCGCGCGCCCGCGCCGGCCATTCACAAACGGCCGGCGCGGGCACTGCTAGAGGGGCGCGCGGGAGGCGGCGGCAGCCGATAAGGTAAGGTTTTTTTGGGGCTTTTGGGGGGGTTTCACCCCGCGGGACATCCCGATCTCGGATGCCCCGCGGTGAGGGAGTTGATCGGCAATCTTATAGATTCCCGGGCCGATCACCCCTGGGTGTTGGTCCACTTGAAGTGAGGGAGCTTCCTGAACCCTACACATGCCTAGAAGCAGCATTCTGTGTGTACAGGTCTCACATTTCTCATCTTGGTGGACAGAAATAATTAGGAAGCAAAAACACAGGCACATTTTGATGTTAGGCAGTAAATACCGGTACACTGCAATAAAACATGCAACCTATTGAAGGACAGAGCTTCAACAGTAAAACAAAATCTGCATACTCATGTGTAAAATGTCTCTTCTTCCATTCCAGGACTCAAAACAGTCGTGGGTTAACTCCTAAACCGAAAAGCGGAACTTGAAGCATTAAATAGGAACTTCATAGGCCCCGGAGTCTAAAAGACTCTAGGGCCGTCCAAGTTACACTCCTTAGGGCATCCCAAATCGCTGTGTGAACCCCTCCATTGCCAGTTTCACTCACCTTCGCCTGGAGCCCTCGACATGTCTGTGCGCTCTGGCTGCATAGCGAATGATAGTGAAATTCCTGTGTGTTGTTCCTCTTTAATAACTAAAACTCCCCCAGGCTAATATATACACAGGCTGCACCTGCCTTACTGTCCAGTGCTAATAAAGCAGCAGACGCTGGCTCTGGGAGGAACTAACACACACATCCTATGGTACAGTAGAGCCTTAAAGTGGATCAAAACCAATTTTTCCATCCCAGAACCCGCCCCCCAGCACCAGTACCTCAGGAGCTGCTGTTGGCTCAGCGGTGGCCTGGTTCTCGCATAAAAAAAAAACGGTTGTTCCACAGCCGAAGCCACGCTCAGTGGCACATTTGAGATCGATGAATAGCTAATCTAAAATGTACCACAGCGACGAGGTGCAGTCGGCTGGCCCAGTCCCCACCACGCACGCTCCCAGCTATTCAGAAAGGCTGGACGTTGGAGCGCGCATGGCCACAGAGAAGTCAGGGATGCGGTGCCGGCAATTGCAACATCACAGGCCCCACCAAAAAGGTGTTTACATGCAACCTCACACAGCGGGGCATAGCTGTATAGGATGCCACATGGGCAGGCTAAAAGATTCCAAGGCCTTGCCGCGCAGGTTTTCATACATTTAACCATGTTAAATCATCAGCGCCTGAAAATTATATATAATTTTCTCTAACCATTTTCCCCTGCACAGCATTGTCTGATACTTTGTGTATAGGAAAAGATGAGGCCAGCACGCCAAATACATTTTCAAACATCTATTCACGGCAGATGATCAGAAAACGTTCATAACATAATATAGGTCCATGGACATAGTTGTCCAACATTTCGGGGGAACCAACCAAAGAACATCGCCGAGCAAGGGTTAAGTACCTGTAATGCAGGGTCAGGGTCTCAACCTCTAGGTAACTTCCCACATCTAAATCCAATACAAAACCCAAATCAGCAGGCATACATATGCCATAATCATAATACATTGTCCTCGCCATGCTCTGAGTGGCTTACAAAACGCTTGTGAGCTATGTCATCGCCGCTTACCTTGGCGACTGAGTTGCTAAGCAACCCAGCGCGCCATCCCTGTCTGTCCAGGGAAAACCTACTTGGCACCTGAGGACACCTTGGGTCAGCCACTGCGATTGGAGGGCGAGTCCTTCGCTGTCGCCTGTCAATGCAGCATTTGGGTGGAGCTCGCAGGCCGGTTCCAGGCACATACACAGCTTTCATCTGGTCGATGTTCTGTGTTGCCCTGTATATCATTCTGTATGCGCTCTCTGATGCCCTGTATATCATTCTGTATGCGCTCTCTGATGCCCTGTATATCATTCTGTATGCGTGCTCTGATGCCCTGTATATCATTCTGTATGCGCTCTCTGATGCCCTGTATATCATTCTGTATGCGCGCTCTGATGCCCTGTATATCATTCTGTATGCGCGCTCTGATGCCCTGTATATCATTCTGTATGCGCGCTCTGATGCCCTGTATATCATTCTGTATGCGTGCTCTGATGCCCTGTATATCATTCTGTATGCGCGCTCTGATGCCCTGTATATCATTCTGTATGCGCTCTCTGATGCCCTGTATATCATTCTGTATGCGCTCTCTGATGCCCTGTATATCATTCTGTATGCGCGCTCTGATGCCCTGTATATCATTCTGTATGCGCTCTCTGATGCCCTGTATATCATTCTGTATGCGCTCTCTGATGCCCTGTATATCATTCTGTATGCGCGCTCTGATGCCCTGTATATCATTCTGTATGCGCTCTCTGATGCCCTGTATATCATTCTGTATGCGCTCTCTGATGCCCTGTATATCATTCTGTATGCGCGCTCTGATGCCCTGTATATCATTCTGTATGCGCTCTCTGATGCCCTGTATATCATTCTGTATGCGCGCTCTGATGCCCTGTATATCATTCTGTATGCGCGCTCTGATGCCCTGTATATCATTCTGTATGCGCTCTCTGATGCCCTGTATATCATTCTGTATGCGCGCTCTGATGCCCTGTATATCATTCTGTATGCGCGCTCTGATGCCCTGTATATCATTCTGTATGCGCTCTCTGATGCCCTGTATATCATTCTGTATGCGCTCTCTGATGCCCTGTATATCATTCTGTATGCGCTCTCTGATGCCCTGTATATCATTCTGTATGCGCTCTCTGATGCCCTGTATATCATTCTGTATGCGCGCTCTGATGCCCTGTATATCATTCTGTATGCGCGCTCTGATTCTGCTTTTTTAGTGGTACCCTGTCTTTATATGTGGATTTTAATTGTACTTTGGAGGTGTGCGCAATATAATCAATATAGATATTGTATTCCAATATTTATTGCTGTCCTGATCCTCTTTGAATTGGCAAGCCTCTAACAGACCTACAATAGAAATATAAAATGTACCATAACTGATGTTTGTTGAGGTAGAGAGTTATTTTTGTTGTAACCTCCTTTACCTCTGCCTCAGAACCAGAGGAGGTGGCAGGCCGTGGGGGCAGAGGCGAGGATCATTTAGACTGGGCATCCTCTTTAGGGTGACTGCATCAACCTCAATAACAGCTGAACTAAGCAGAGGGCAGCAGACTAGACCCCTGTGGGGGATCCTACAAGCATCTGCAATACCTTACACCCAAACGCGCCATCAGCCGACCCCTTTCCATCCTACCTTGCAAAACTTTGTAAAGGAGCATATGGAGGACCAGGTGGCCGCCTTGCACACCTGATCCACAAAAGCCTGATTTTAGAAAGCCCAGAATGATCTCTCTAACAGAATGAGAATCCCTCCCCTTGCACATGCACATCTTCACCACCTCCTAATCCACCTGCCAATAGAGAATTTGGCAGCTGCCAACCCCCTCCTTAAGCACTCAGAAACCACGAACAGAGTGATAGATTTAAAGTGGATCAACACCCAGGGGCGATCGGCCCGGGAATCTATAAGATTCCCGGGCCGATCAGATCCCTCCCCGTGGGGCATCCGAAATCGGGAAGCCCAGAAACCTTACCTTAACCTCGTTCCAATGGCGCATGTGCGGGCTGCGTCTCATGCTTCCCTCTAGCAGGGCGCGCACCCACGCCGGCCGTTTGTGAATGGCGGGCGCACTCCCTGTTAGAGGGAAGCGCGAGACGCGGCCTCCAGCGCTCAGAGCCACTGTGGTTGGACGCCGCTTGTACGTGCATACCACAGCGACACTGAGCGCTCTGATTGGACGACCGCCCGCGTAGGAGCGTGGTGAGGTGAGTGTTTCCGGGCGTTCTGGGGGGTTTCCACCGAAGTGGACCAAAACCCAGGATAGTCAAAATCCTGGGTGTTGGTCCACTTTAAAAAAAAAAAAAGGCCTCACTGGCCGTAAGGTGGTATCTCAAGGCCCAGGCCCAGTCCAGAGCATGGCGAAGCCCCCAACTGGTTTGGCTGGACTATAGAAGACAACCCGTGTTGGGTTGAAAGGCAGAGAACAACTTGAGTCAAAATAAAAAAGCTTTAAATTCCCCTGTCCAGACACACACAGCATAATCTCCAGTACATACTGGTCTCTGCTGGTTACGGGAGAATATTACCCTAATGTAAAGACTTTTCTGTGTGACGGGGAAGATAAAAAGGCTTCATAGCAGAGCTGTAGTACTTCCTGATCACACTGGAGTGCAGGGTGGCCACGGCCTGTGTGTAGGACCTGGGAGGAGTTTAAGGTTTCATTGAAGTCTTTTATTGACGATTTCCTGTCCATCAAAAAATGGAGCTCTGATTGAAAAAAGGGTGTATTTTTCTAATACAGTCCTCAATGACGGTGTGAGGGAGGTAGGATTTGTTTAGTGTCCCTGTGAACCTGGAACTTCATGGCAGCATGAAGGTGTCCGGGATCGTCCGAAACGTCAATCCAAGGGGTTAGGCAGAGAATGGTCGAAACAGGCAGGGGTCAAAGCCGGGTGGTCACAGAAGCGCGGTATCCCAGGGGTAAGGCAGAGAATAGTCGAGACAAGCAGGGGTCAAAACCGGGTGGTCACAGGGCTCGGTATCCAAGGGGTAAGCAGAAGCAAGGTCAGACAAGTGGAAGGTCGGTGTGGGCAGCGGACAGGAATGGTCAAAGACGAAGCCGGATCAAACACACTAAACGCAACTCCAACAGCACACCCAAGCTAATAATGGCTATAACGGGCACTGGTGGTCAGGTCAAGGCCATATTTAAAGGGGAGCTGGCCAATGGGAAGGGGGGGGAGGGTGTAATGATTGGTGTACTTTAACAAGTGATTGGTGCAACTAGGATCACAGTGCTAATAGGAGAAGCCCCAGGGACTGGACCGCCCTGACCAGTCAGGCTGTCCAGTACCTGGGTTCATAATTGCGGGAACCCAGGACGCGCGAGCACGTGACACTAGCACGAGCGCCGCGCCCCCCCCCCCCCCCCCCCCAAGAGGGAAGGGGAAGGCACCGCGCCGGCCGAAGAGGCGGAGGAGCCGCCCGGGACCCCAGCCGCCGCCGATGCCGAGGAGGCGGCGGAGGTCGAAGCCCAGGCAGAGGAAGAGGAGGCGGAAGACCGGAGCCGGCCGAGACGCCGCGGGAACGGGCACCGGGTAAGTTTCGTACAGAAGGTCTGCATCAATAGAACTTTCAACAGACCCCCCCCCCCACCTTCCTAAATTCCAAATAGCTAAAGCGTGCAGGTAACCCCGCCTTTTCCGCCAAGACTTACCTCACATGTTCAATAGCCATGGCGGTCTGATCATATTCTCCTGAATCATCAAAGACCACATAGAGCTCCTGCAGCAGCACTTTCTGCTCCTTCGCATCCAGCAGGTTGCGGATGCTCTGCTCGGTGGCGCACTCCATGCGGCGATCACACAGGAAGGGTTCACAGAGCTGCACCACGGCTTTCATACTAGAGTGAGATACATCGGTCACCTGGAAAAGAGATTCAAGTTAAAGGAGAGGTCTTGGCACAGATGTTACATTTTTACTTGACTTTAAAGTGGACCAACACCCAGGAGTTTGACTATCCTGGGTATTGGTCCACTTCCGCGGGGCACCCCAATCGTGGGTGTGAAACCCCCCACAAAGCCCCGAAAACTCACCTGACCCCGCTCCCACGTGACTCGTTCGTCCAATCGCCGCCGACGGACAAGGAGAGGCAGTGCCGGACAGGCTGAGCGCGTCCCTCTTACAGGGAGTGCGCCCGCGCCGGCCATTCACAAACGGGAGGCGGCAGCCAGCGCATGCGCTGCTGGAACGAGGGTCAGGTAGGATTTTCGGGGATCTGGGGGGGGTTTCACACAGCGGGGCAACCCCGATCGGGGTGCCCCGCAGTCAGGGAGCTGATCGGCCGATCAGGGGAGGGTGTTGGTCCACTTTAAATGCAAAACAAATAAACAAAAACTTCTCCCCAGCAGCAGTCTCCTTCCAGCTAATGGAGAAACCTCTAAAGTGGACATGCCCCCAGAGCTCAGGCGTGTTAGGCGCTGCCTTGGTGAACATCTGGGCTTGACCCTCTCCACTGGGGGCAAAAACAAACCAGTGGATATAACTCCGCCCATCACTGATGGCACAGTAATCAAAGCATGCAGCTGTCAGGAGATACCAAGAGTTGTCCCCTTTATGATGATAGTTGGACACTTCTTCTATAGAGACATGAGCAGCATTGTTTTCCTACAAAGGCGGGATGGGGGGGGGGGGGGGGGGCAGATTTTATTGTATATGTGGTAATCTAAAACACATTCATTTGTGTTTGTCTGAAGTTAGGACACAGTAAACAAAGGGTGTAAAGAAACCTCTAAAAATGTTATGTTCCTATATTATAGCCCTTGGGAAAAAGAAACATTTCCCCAATATACTTTCTTCTGTATTTTTTTGTACTTGAATGTAACGAAACTTGCCAAGTCAGCAGAAATCAAAGGTATGCACAGAACTGGCACTGGTGACGAGTGATGGATTGTGATGTGTGTGCGCCTGAAGATACAGCACTGTGCTTGAAATCTTTGGGAGAAGACACATACTGCACATAATCCTCTTGGCAGGGCTGAGTTTCAGGCCCGTCATGACAGACAAAAGCAACGTGGACAAAGTTTTTATTACATTTAGCCTGGACCAGGGACCACTAAAGTGGACGTAGTTGGTGTGATGAAATTTGTATCTTCTAACTGAGAAGTGAGTTTGGGATCAAGATAACAGAGCAGCCCAAGATTAAGTTATATTTAATTGATTAAGGAGCACACTAGACAAAACGACATACATACAATGACAAGGAGTAGATGAAATGTATCTCAGTTACGATAAGTCGCTGGTCCTTAGCGTGCATTTCAAAAGGCTACATGGGGCATGTAGAGCTTGCTGGAAACTGGTCCCTCACATGATGTTTGGTGTGACCCCCCCCCAGGTAAAAGACACGAGGGTCTAGGGTTCCAGACCTTTATAATCAGAAGGGACAAGCGCCCCCCCCCCCCCCCCAGGATGAGCCTTGGTATCCTCCCTCTGACTGCTCCCAGCTAATACTCCAAAAAAATCCCCGTTAGTCTTACCGGTAACAGTATTTCTACGAGTCTTTCAGGACGGCCACTTGAAAGAAGGCTCCTCCCCCTGGGACAAGTTTAAAAGCCCCACTCCTTCCTCCCAGGCCTCAGTATATTAACAAGTAACCAAGAGAAACCAAAGGACTATATGGGGAGGGTAGCTAGGGCCGTCCTGAAGGACTCGTAGAAATACTGTTACTAGTAAGACTAACAGGGATTTTCTCCCTTCGTAATCTAGGCTAAGGGCGGGACACAGAATGAAAAACTCTTCCACCAAAGGATTAAGCCGATAATGGCTAAGAAAGGTATGAGGGAAAGACCAAGTGGCTGCCTTGCAGTTTCCCTCTAAGGAAGCCCCAGATCTTTCTGCCCAGGAGGTAGATACTGCCCTGGTTGAGTGTGCTCTAATATAAGGAGCTGGAGTGTCCATACATGTGTAAGCTAAGGAGATGGCCTGCCTAATCCACCTGGCTATTGAGGCTTTGGAGGAGGCTAAACCTCTATACTTGCCACTAAAGGAGACAAACAACCTGTCCATCTTCCTCCAGATACGTGTGTGCTCTAAATCTTTAGGGATAAAATTTTGTTTGACCCTTCAGCAAGTGGCTCAAAAGAGCTTTAATTAAACCCTTAAAGTGGACCAACACCCAGGATTTTGACTATCCTGGGTTTTGCGTATGCGTGTCAAACCACGGCGGCCGCATCTCGCGCTTCCCTCGAACAGTGAGCGAGTCCGCGCCGGCCATCCGCAAAAGGCCTGCGCCGTTGGACTGGGAGTAAGGTAAGGTTAGAAGGCGTCCTGGGGGGTTTAACACAGCTGGGCATCCCAATTTTAGATGCCCCGTGGGGTGGGATTGGATTCCCAGGCCGATCCAGCAGGGTGTTGGTGCACTTTAAGGTGAGGTGAAGGGAGATCCCACATAGGACATCTGGAGATAGAAACTGGTCCTGTTCAAGCTGTTAACTTCACAGAATCACCATTGAGAAAATCCCCTTCTTTTTCAGGAGTGCTCTCTCAGGATCCAGGCTGCCTGAAGAGCACACTCTTTTTGTTAAACTCTGGAATTATTACCCGGTAGTCTAAAGACTCTGAATCGTGACCCCAGGTTTGCAGCAGGAAAGACTGGAGGGGTCTGGAGTGCAGCTGTGCCCTTGTCACCGCTGGGATTGCCGAAGTCATGAGGCCCAATATCCTCATGATATCCCTCAGTGATTGCTGCTGGATTCATCAGCCAAACGGGGCTACCAACCTTTGTTGTTTGTCTAGTGATAAAAAGATTTTTTGTTCTACAGTCTAGGTAGAAACTGAGGAACCTGCATTTCCTGGAGGGAAGTAGATTGTATTTCTCCCGGTTTAATATCCAACCTAACCAGTGAAGTAGCTCTAGAGTCACAGAAAGACACTGAAGGAGAGGCCTTCGTGATCCGCGTTATCAGTACACAGTCTAGATAAGGAAAAATTGAAATCCCCTGGCTCCTCAGGACCCTCATGGCTTCCGCCAGTATCTCTGTGAATATCCTGGGATCCGAGGAGATTCCAAACAGCAAGGCCCTGTACTGAAAGTGCAGGACTTCCAAATCTAGGTGGATTGCAAACCTTAGAAACCTGCGTAAGTAAAGCCAGGGGTTGGCAAACCCCAACACAGGAACTTCAGGGGGTAAAACACAAAAAAAATAAAATAAACAGGATGAAGTTCGTAGTCCCAGACGTTTCCTTGGAGAGGAAACACAAAACACTAAGAGCTGGGAGGAAGGGGTGGGGCTTTTAAACTTGTCCCAGTTTGTGTTTCCTCTCCAGGGGGAGGAGCACTCTCTCAAGTGGCCTTCCTGAAGGGAGAAAACTAATATGTGTCATAACTTTTGGGGGGAAGGTCATAAACAGACGATCCTGGTGCCAACTCACCTAGTCGGGCGCTGCACACATGGTTCTATATGGTTTCTAGCCCAAGTTCTCCAGAACTCAGGCCCTGTGCGTTCAGCGTGGACCCCTGTACGCGTGTGAGATAATTTCCAGATTCTAATAATGTGGTAAGTTTACATGCACAGCAGTTTTCTAATTTTTTTATGAACTACTGGCCCCAGTATGTTTGGACTTGTATGTAGGTTTTGAAGTTATGTGGCCAGAGCAGGCTCGCAGCAGGGGGTGCGTCACGTTACAGACCTTCAGTCTCCATTCCTGCATAAAGCGGCGTGGGTGTTGGTCTGTGCTGCTAGCAATATGAACAGGAAGATAAATCCAGCTCCAGGGATAAAACTTAACTTTTACTAATAAAGTATAAAATGAAGTCCATGAGAAGAATTCAAGGAAACAAAGTATCCGGCAAGACAGTGTCACCCCCGTCCCTCACCAACACCGTGACGCGTTTCAGGCTTCAAGAGCCCTTAGTCATACAACGTATATGTCTATAAGCGTGGTTTATATAGGGAAGCCACACACTTACCACCTGTCCCGCCTGAGAGCGTGAGCCGCCCGGCACCGTCATATGACGTCACTCCTAACGCCCATCGGGTACGCTAAACACAGGTGGTGGCATTGGAAGGAGTTATTGTGGAAATAATAACTCAATAACTCCTTCCAATGCCACCACCTGTGTTTAGCGTACCCGATGGGCGTTATGAAATGCTATCATTGGTGCTTGGGGCTCCGGGCACCTGTTATATTACTGCGGCGCATATGCTGTTTATTCCGGTTGCGCTCTGATCCTCCTGTTGTATTGGAGGGGGATAGGCCTATCACAACTTACATCGGTGGAGGCTTGGCTCTGACATCACTGAATGGGAGGGACCCACACTCTCCCTGTGTCTGCTGCGAGCGCCGGCCGCCGGAGTGACGTCATATGACGGTGCCGGGTGGCTCTCGGGCTGGACAGGTAAGTGTGTGGCTTCCCTATATAAACCACGCTTATAGACATATACATTGTATGACTAAGGGCTCTTGAAGCCTGAAACGCGTCACGGTGTTGGTTAGGGACGGGGGTGACACTGTCTTGCCGGATACTTTGTTTCCTTGAATTCTTCTCATGGACTTCATTTTATACTTTATTAGTAAAAGTTAAGTTTTATCCCTGGAGCTGGATTTATCTTCCGGTTTCTGTTGCTGGAAATCTTCAAGAGTTTTTCCCTGAATCCGTGCTGGAGGGATTTCTTTCACTACTGGGTGAGCTGGTTATTTGCCATCAATCTGCTAGCAATATGACCAGATAAAAGCGCTGCAGGCCATGTCCCGCCTTAAAGTGGACCAACACCCACCGGTGATCGGCCCGGGAATCTATAAGATTCCCGGGCCGATCACCTCCCACCCCGCGGGACATCCGAGATCGGGATGTCCCGCGGGGTGAAACCCCCCCAAACACCCCAAACTCCTTACCTTATCTTCGGCGGCGGCCGGCCGCCGCCGCCTCCCTCGCGCCCCTCTAGACGTGCGCGCGCCCGCGCCGGCCGTCTGTGAATGGCCGGCGCGGGCGACGCGCGCGTCAAGAGGGACGCGCGGGAGGCGGCGGCGGAGGAGCCGCTTGTCCGTGGCTTGTCCGTCGGCGCGGGGAGAGGTGAGTTCGGGGGGTTTCACACAGCGGGGCACCCCCGATCGAAGTGGAGCAAGACCCAGGATAGTCAAAATCCTGGGTGTTGGTCCACTTTAAGAGGTCATTACAGAGCAGTTTGAGGGTCCAGTTTTAAATGGTCTTACCTCCACAAGGACTTCAAAGATGTCTGTGCGCCAAACCGCCTTCCATCCAGAGGGCTCCATCGCCCGCTCCAAGTATTCCGATATAAACTCGCTCACTTCGGAAGGCTTGGCGTCTCCTGTACACAAATCACATTCAATCTGCCACTGTGACTAACCGCATATCTCCATTGACAAAAAAAAAAAATCATATCTGTATATATAACATATTCCAGATGTTAATAGTTTAAGTGATCCTATACCCAGAGAGGAATGTTATGCCATCATCTATCCCCAGCCCAGGGTCCCAAAACAACTTGTATTTCTTTGCCCAATAATCATAAAATCACTAACAAGAAGCAGTTGGATGTTAAATGGCATGTCATTTGTATGCCTCCTGTTCGAACGTGTGCCGCTGCCATGATGGTACATGACTTCAAGCGGACCTTCACTCTGAATAAGAGTCTATCTTATATGTTTCCCACACCCTGTACATACAGATTGTCCACATTAAAAATCATCCTACCTGCATCTACTGCATGTTATGAGCCTTTAAACATCCAAGATGGCAGCTTATGGAAGCCGCCATTTTATCAGGCAGCCTGCAAACAGGAAGTGACTGTGCTGCTCTGCATTCTGGGACTGCTGACCTTTCTCTGACCCCAGCTCTGCTCTGTCTGAGCAAAGCACAGCTATAACCTGCCCCCCTGTACCTTATCCCACTCTCCTCTCCTCAGTAAGTGTGATGCTTCTGAGTCAAGATGGCGGCGCCCGTATCCTAAATTCCTGAACAGAGTTGCAGCTCAGTGGGGGAAAGAATAATAAGTTAGTGACTAAAAATGTTAAATATATTAATTTTAGATGCTGGGGAATCGTTTTTTAAGAGTTTGGGCTTTTCATTAAATCATGGTGAAGGTCCGGTTTCAGGTTCTTGCAGACCAGAGTTGCCTGGGAGGGTGTCCCCTTCAGCTGATCGCCAGTTGTCCGGCTAACAAAATCACCTGATCAGCCAATCGGGTACCCGCGCAGCTGACATCCATGCAACCTCCATGACACAGGGCCGCCCCTTCCACCAGTCACCTGACCTATTGCACTGCCACTTCAATCTCTGCAATAAAGGGAGGGTGCAGAGCTCCAGTAAGCATGCTACAAGCACTCTGACAGATGACAATCCACGGGCCTGCATCATGGAGGCTGCCCCAATGTCAGAGAAAGAAACAGCATGGGAACCCGTCAGCTGATCAGGTGGGTATTTGTTTTCTTTATGTTGGGTAGTCACTTCAACCGAACCTTCAGTGTGATTTAATGAAAAGCCCAAACTCTTAAAAAACGGTTCCCCAGCATCTAAAATTAATATATTTTACGTTTTTAGTCACTAACTGGGCTGCAACTCTGTCCAGGAATTTAGGATATGGGCGCCGCCATCTTGACTCAGAAGCATCACACTTACTGAGGAAAGGAGAGTGGGATAAGGTACAGGGGGGCGGGTTATAGCTGTGCTTTGCTCAGACAGAGCAGAGCTGGGATCAGGTAAAGGTCAGCAGTCCCAGAATGCAGAGCAGCACAGTCAGGAGGCACTTCCTGTTTGCAGGCTGCCTGATAAAATGGCGGCTTCCATAAGCCGCCATCTTGGATGTTTAAAGGCTCATAACATGCAGTAGATGCAGGTAGGATCATTTTTAATGTGAGCAATCTGTATGTACAGGGTGTGGGAAACATATAAGATAGACTCTTATGCAGAGTGAAGGGCCGCTTTCATTTAACAAAAAAAATTAAAGAAATTAAAAAAAAAGTAACCATCAGCCTAGAATCTATAAGATGGTTAGTCTCCCCCCTTTGTGGGGCATCTCTACTTGGGATGCCCCAATGGTCACTGTAAAACTCACCTTTCTGGCAGTCCCATGCACATCCTCGTGCCACATCCCCACTATACCTCTAGTAACACATGTACCTTCTCCAGATATGAATGGCTGGTGAATATATGTGAGTATGTATTGCAATAGCTAAAAGGTACACAAGACAGTGATTGGCAAGTTATCGCATGTGCCTTGGGATCACAAAGCAAGTTCTGGGGCAATCGAGAGAGGGCATATCAAATTGGGATGCCACCAGGCAGATAGAACAAAACCTAGGATAATGAAAAGCCTGGGTTTTGTTCCTATTTAAAAGGAATTGTCCAGACTACAAAAATAAACCCAATACTCTTTTATCCCCCATAGCTTCTCCATCCAGCTTCAGCACTTTCATACATTTTTAGGACAGGTATCTAGAAATTGCATCTGTCAGTGCCGGCCACCTCTCATGGCAGCATCTGTGGGGCCTTGTCATCACCCAATATACAAGTTAAAGAAGGCGAACAACCAAATTTAGATTTGCAAAGTAGTGAAGGAATTTAATTGTGAAAAAGAACACAAGTGCTGTACGTAATAGCAAGACATTTGTACAATGAGAGTATATGATGATAATGCTATGTAGGGGAGAAACACCCTACAATTTGACCGCTAGATGGCGCTTCTGAATGGTGACAGCCATGAGTGTTCTGGGTAACTGATAGTGCATCACATAAATTAATCTTATATTCAGTAATAGGGTTACAGAAATAAATAATATACTGCAAGTTTAGCTAGGTAGAATACATGATTAAAGTGGACCAACACCCAGGATTTTGACTATCCTGGGTGTTGGTCCACTTAGGTGGGGCACCCCGCTGTGTGAAACCCCCCCCGATCGCCGCAAAAACTCACCTCTCCCCGCTCCCACGTGACCTCGTCCGGCCAATGACAGCGCTCAGAGCCGCTCTGGTATGCGCGTCCAAAGCCGATTGGACGCGCATACCAGAGCGCTGTCATTGGCTGCGTCTCTCGCTTCCCTCTAACAGGGAGCGCGCCTGCGCCGGCCATTCACGAAACGGCCGGCGCGGGAGCGCGCCCTGCTAGAGGGAAGCGAGAGACGCGGCCGCGTCTCGCGCATGCGCCGTTGGATCGCCGGTAAGGTAAGGATTGTGGGCCTCCTGGGGGGTTCCTCCCCGCGGGACATCCCGATTTCGGATCTGATCGGTCCGGGAATCTTATAGATTCCCGGGCCGATCCCCCCTGGGTGTTGGTCCACTTTAAGGGAGAAAGACGTTATGCAGGTTTCAGAATGTCCACAAATAACCAAACACTAACAAGGCAAACCCAGAAGTCAGTATATCCAGATATCAGAAAGAAAAATAGCTTACAGGCAGCGCAGGTGGATGTAAACCCTCAACGCTTTCCCTCTTGACAAAGGCCATTGCAGCCGAAACGTTGAGGGTTTACATCCACCTGCGCTGCCTGTAAGCCATTTTTCTTTCTGATATCTGGATATCTATCCATTGCAACAGAGGCAGATCTAGGATGCCTCTACCATTGCAATGAATATAGTAGCCGTGTTAGGGCTGACTGATGCACGGCACTGGAGGATGGAATTGCTCGATCTCCATTATTGGTAAGTCTGAAGATGCTGCTGGTGCTGCCTGGAGGAGCTGCGTGGGTAAAAATATACTAAAACAAGATATGGTGCACCACTAAATGAAACAAAGTAACGGCGTGCTCTCTTACCCTACATTCATGCCAGAAAAAAAAAATGGGACCTGGGGGGGGGGAAATAAAATCCCCACAAGGACCACACAACAAGGAGCACAACCTAATAAGTCAACAGTGGAAATTTATTGAAGTATCAAAAAGGACGCACATTTAAAAACAACACTCAAGACATGATAAAATAACACCCCTCACATGATTCAATTAATAATTAATAAATAATATGTGCAAATAATTACAGTCCGTCCTCTCTGATCTCAAAATAGATTACAAATTGATTAACAAGTTAACAGCCCACAGCTAAGGTTCCAAATACATATAAAAATAATCCTACCCATGTTCCGACACAAAAATCCCTGACTAAACCACCCAAAGTGCTACCCTATATACAAGAGTGGAGCAATCTACCAGAAAATTATCTCACTGTATTAAAGAGCCAAGTTGCAGGCCTCATCAAAATACCAAGAGCATTCAAGATTTATACATAGTGCAAAATATCATATATATATATAATTAATAAAGACAAATTCAAAAATTGATCAGAAAGTGACAAATGCTAAAGACACCCAAAACAATAAATATATACAGAGTCAAGAGATACTTAGCTGAGCCATTAATAAGCATAAGCAATAAGCAGGTAAAAATATAGTATAGATTTTTTTTAATGCCTGGACAGGGACTTTTAAGAACCCCCTCACCCAAGGTCATGACCACCTCTCTGAGCCAGGTTGGCAGTTGCTGGGGGCCTACTTCAGTTTGTGAAATGTTGGTAGTAGGCGCTCAGGTGTACTTTAGAAGTATCAAACTCAGATTTAAAGAGGAATTATAGGCAGAAAGGAGCATATTTCCTCATTTTTAAAACGACTCCCTGCCCTCCCCCTTACCTAGCGCTAAAGCAGGGCTGAGGGGCTAAAAGACACTTACCTTGCCTGTAATCCACTGGTACCGATCACACTGTGATGGAGGGAGGTCATAAATGATAAATTAAACATACCGTATATACTCGAGTATAAGCCGAGTTTTTCAGCCCACTTTTTGGGCTGAAAAAAGCCGCCTCGGCTTATACTCGAGTCCACTAGTAAAGTAAACTGTAAAGCCCCCATCTCCTTACCTCGCTGCTGATTGAAGAAAGGGAAAGCCTATGTCGTCATAGTGCCGGCGACGCAGGCTCCAGTGCCACCTACAGGAGACACACGCACAGCGCAGCCATGATCAATCGAAGCCCGCTAAGTGGATGAGAACGCTGACCTCAGACCCGATCAATCGACTGCCGAGAAAACCGGGTCACTGGTCCAAGTGTCAGAACGGCGGCGGCTGGCGGCTGCCAGGCGGAGCTGAATGGAGCGACCGGCGGCAGGAGGAGGAGGGGAGGGGGACCCCGCTGCCCCTCTGCAGGGTAACCTCGGCCAAACCCTGACCCCCGACACCTGCGCATCTGAGAGCGGAGGCGGCGGCGGCAGCAGGTACCCACAGTGTGTGTGTGTGTGTGTGTGTGTGTATGTGTCTCTTTCTGTGTGTGTGTGTCTGTGTCTTTTTCTGTGTGTGTGTCTCTTTCTGTGTGTGTGTCCCTGTGTGTGTGTGTGTCCCTGTGTGTGTGTGTGTCCCTGTGTGTGTGTGTGTCCCTGTGTGTGTGTGTGTCCCTGTGTGTGTGTGTGTCCCTTTCTGTGTGTCAACTCCAATTCCAATTGAAAAAAGCCGCCTCGGCTTATACTCGAGTCAATAACTTGTTCCATTTTTTTGTGGTAAAATTAGGTGCCTCGGCTTATAGTCGGGTCGGCCTATACTCGAGTATATACGGTATGATGGTGAACATTCCTCCCCTAAATTTGTTCCACTCCACTTGCTTTTTCGCTCTGCATTGTACGCTTAGTGGCTAATAAAGGTGAAACAAACCCTCGGACAGCCACTTCACTCTATTTCTTTTTTGTTTGACAATAATGCTTAGGATTATGAAGATAGTAGAATATGCTGCTACTAATGTATTACTGTGACTAAGAAGGTGTTGGGAAGCTGGACAACGCCTTTGAGTGTCCTGCCTCCAGGCGTAGCTAACATTCCAGTGTGCTCGTTAGGTAGAACAGACCAAGAGCTAGATATAGTTTTTCTAATATGATATGCCCACTGTAGATGATGTATGTAAGTTTTCTATTTTACTATAAATAAAGAAGTCAAAAGGGAGGGGCGGCAGAGGCGCTCTCCGTGTGACAGTCAAACACATTCCAAACGGCTGTGTTCTTCTGTCTCGTGTATTTCTTATCTCCTAGGCTGATTTGAAAGACTGAACGACACCCAGGACCCCCGTTAAATGGGCACAAAGGATAGCGGTCCTTAACACCCAATCGCTGAGCTGTGGCTGGACTGGCCTTTAATAGGAAGCAATGAGACCCGAGCTCCCCCGCCGTGCATAGCGCTGAAGAGTATCCCGAGTATGTGACTGGCCCTTTTTTTTGCAGCACGATGAACAGCACGTGAGGGGGGGGGGGGGGGCAATTGGTAGCGCTGCCCCACTGCTGCATATTGAAGAGTGTCTTTGGTCATTCCTGACCATAGTTCCTCTTAATGGCAAAAGAGTCATAACACTCAACAAAATGGGCCGGCTCGGATTTTTATCACCCAATGGCCCACATAGGCAAAGGTTATGGCTGGGGGGTCACGTGCAGGACCAAGTGTTCTTTTTCTTGCCATCTTTTTTTCATCACTTTTTTGTTGTTTCTTTCCTTCCTCCCCGTTTTTCTTTTTCTCTTTCCCTCCTTTTATTAGTTCTGTCGCTTTTTTCCCCTTTTCCTTCATTTTCCTTTCTCTCTGCCTTCTTCTCTTTGATTACTTCCCTCCAGTTATCTTTATTCTTCCTTACTTCTTTCCCAATTTCCCCGCCCCCCCCCCCCCTCATTTTTCTTTCCTTCATTTCTCCCTCACCTGATCAGTGTCCAGCACACTTTAGGTATGGGGGAGCTACATTATTTAGGCTAGAAACTGCTCGGGCCATGTGACATCAGTTTGCAGGAGGATCCTCTTGTACTCACCCAGCAGATAATCCTTGTAGGCCTCAAATCGCTCATAGAAGAGGAGATTGCTGGTCTGGAATAAGCCTGGAAATTGGACGTTGTCGGACAAGACGTGGCACGGTGACACTCGCCCAAGCTTTTTGTGGCTGCCGTAGTCACTGTCCTCATCCTCAGGAAATAAAACTGCAGGGGAAACCAGAACACAAAATGAACATGTTAATTTAAAGTGGAGCTACACCTCCAATCATTGCAATGGAGGGGGTATATCAGTTACTGCACCAGTACATCCCCTTCATTGTTTATTGTCTTTACAGACTCTTTAAAGTGGCTCAAAAAAATCGAGATGCCCCGCTGGGTTAAATCCCCCAGGTCCCCCAGAAACTCACCTTCTTTCCCAGTCCAACGGCGCATGCGCAAACTGCAGCCGCATCTCAGCTATCCGGCTGGCGCATGTGCTGGAGATGGAGGAAAAGATGGGTTTGCAGGAAATTCTGGGGTTTTAACACAGCAGGGCATCACAAATCAGGAAGTTCCTTGGGAAGGGTTTTCATGAATGTGCTTGTGGTCCACTTTAAAGTGGACCAACACCCAGACGGATCTATAAGATTCCCGGGCCGATCTGATCCCTCCGCGCGAGGCATCCAAATTCGGGATGCCCCGCTGTGTGAAACCCCCCCAGGACGGCCGCAAACCTTACCCGATAACCGGTCCAACGGCGCCATGCGCGGGCCGCATCTCGTGCTTCTCTCTAGCAGGGCGCGTGCAGGGAAGCGCGAGATGCGGCCGCCAGCGTGCTCGAAACCGCTGCGATAAGACGTCTCCTTGACGCGCATACCACAGCGGCTCCCAGCGCGCTGATTGGACGAGCGGTCGCGTATGCGCCGTAGGAGCGGGGTGAGGTGAGTTGATCTGGGCGTTCTGGGGGGGGGGGGGTTTCACATAGCAGGGCACCCCCGATCGGAGTGCCCCAGGGAAGTGGACCAATACCCAGGATAGTCAAAATCCTGGGTGTTGGTCCACTTTAAGCTGTCAAAACAAAAACCAATAGACTGCTGTAACCTCGCTCTCATTGGTGGATTTGCTTTGGGTGTTTTTCTATACAGTGTTACTATAAAAGGGCTTCTGTCCCGCGCAGGGATGCCGCACACACCACAGGGGAGCGTCTCTTTCATCAGTAAGGCATGCAGCTCTGGCAGTTACACGTTTCTTTCCATTAACTCTTCCTACCCCCCCCCCCCCCCACCTGCTGTCTCCACACCGACAGAATTGTGCTTAAAGTGGAACAAAACCCAGGATTTTCACTATCCCAGGTTTTGGGCTCTGTGTGAAACCCCCCAGGTCTCCGAGTCCCAGGGTGGATAAAAATCAATGTTTTTTTTTTAAAAATCAAAAAAAAAAAAATCAAAAAAAAAAAAAAAAAAAAATCTGATTTTTTTATTTAAATCGGATTTTTTTTTATTTAAATCGGATTTTTTTTATTTAAATCGGATTTTTTTTGATTTAAATCGGATTTTTTTGATTTAAATCGGATTTTTTTTATTTAAATCGGATTTTTTTTATTTAAATCAGATTTTTTTTATTTAAATCGGATTTTTTTTATTTAAATCGGATTTTTTTTATTTAAATCGGATTTTTTTTATTTAAATCGGATTTTTTTTATTTAAATCGGATTTTTTTTATTTAAATCGGATTTTTTTTATTTAAATCGGATTTTTTTTTATTTAAATCGGATTTTTTTTATTTAAATCAGATTTTTTTTATTTAAATCAGATTTTTTTTGATTTAAATCAGATTTTTTTGATTTAAATCAGATTTTTTTGATTTAAATCAGATTTTTTTGATTTAAATCGGATTTCTTTTCAATAAACTGCTTTTTGAGGAAAATATTTTACCATCCAAAGGTTCTTCCATCATGAGATAAAGCCGAGTTGTTTAACTCAGTAGAATAAAGGCTGTATATGTGTAACATTCACAATGCCATGCTCTTCCAGAGCTTTCTGTAGGATTAGTGGGCAGTTTCTCTCCTATATTATCACAGACGCTCGCTTTACTTACGCAGTTCTCAAAACTGAATTGGACTCCGCAGAGGTCCCAGCCTCTTCTTCACAGCAAAAATGTTACAACATGAACAGAGTTGAGAAAAAGACCTTAATCCTATTGTTCTACAAACCTATGACTAGTGAGCTACAGAGGACAGCAGGGACAGTAGGATTTAAGTTTTTCATGTGTCGGCTGGGCTGACAGTCTAAGTTTCTTAAAATATATATATATTTTGTTTAGCCAAATTAGTTAACAAAACATGGATGTTTGTTTAAGCAAATAACTTATGCTGTAATGTTGTTATTGTTTCAGTTGAATAAATCTATTTAAATTGTTATTAAGGTCAGGATTATTTTTCTCCTTCCTAAGTACAACAGAACAGTGGCGTCCAAATATGAATGATTAACCCATTAAACTGGGGAGAAAAAAGTAATATAAAAAGTGATTCTAAAAATCTTCATCTACTTGCATGTTAAAATAGCAAGAACTAGTTTAGGTAGAAACTTTGATTTAAATCACTGATTTAAATCAAGCCTTACTGACTAGTGATTTAAATCGTGATTTAAATCAGTTAGATTTAAATCAAATCCACCCTGCCGAGTCCACTTACCTCTCTCTCCCTGGGCGCACACTGCGGCTAGAGCAGGCGGCTCGAATCCTAGCGGCACTTGAAAGCGGCATCACTCGGCTCCCTTTGGCTGTGGGCACAGTTGTAGCCGGCAGGGCCGCGCACAGCCGAGCAGGGAAGCGAGTGATGCTGGCGCTGGTTGCACATGCGCTGTGGGCTTAGGGAAAGAAGAGTTCACTGCATGCCCTGGGGGGGTTCACAGTTCCCAGTTCAGGATGCCCCCGAGGGTGGAGTAAGCATGCAATGGAGTCTGACTCCACCAAAACCCAGAATTTTGACTATCCTGGGTTTTGGTCCTTGCCCCCGGGGCACCCTGATCAGGGATGCCCTGCTGTGTGAACCCCCCCCCAGGTCACCTGCAAACCTCTTCCTGGTCCTACGGCGCATGCGCAGCTGCTCGTCCAATCAGCGGATCCGAGCACGCTGGCCACCGCATCCCCAGCTTCCCTCTAACAGGGAGCATGCCCGCGCCAAATGTTGCTAGAGGGTTAGCAGGGATGCGCGTGCATGCGCCATTGGACCAGAAAAAAGAGAAGGTGAGTTTATGGGCAACCTGGGTGGTTTCACAGCAGGGCATCCCAAATTTGGATACCATGGGGGGGGGGATAATTCGACTCAGGGATCTTATAGATTTTTCGGGCCGATCTGCTCTCGCATTTTTATTTTTTCTCATGTTAGAAAATGTATGTTTTACGGAAGCAGTTTTCACTATATGCAATCTGTTGCTATTGGCAACGTACACCATGTGCAGACTTGGCGCACATTGCCAATAGCCGCAGATTGCAGACAGTTGCACAGAACACCGCTGCTGGACACGTGCAAGTGTGAGTGAGCTCCCTCACCTCAGCAGTGGCCATAGCAGCAGTGTTCTGTGTGTATAGGACTCACCTCTTTCTTCTTGGTATACAGATCTGGTGTCTGCTGCCAATAGCAACAGATTACAGCTTCACACAGCGGGGCATCCCAAATAGAGATGCCCATGGGAAGGACTCTTACCTGGCCCTGGAGTCTTTTAGACAAGGTGCTGAGTGTCTAGGTTTTGGGTCTGCTTTCCTTCTAGGGTGCAGGTTGGACAATACTGCTGCTTACCGAGAGACACCATTGCCCTGAAGCAAGTAGGCCGGAATTCCAAACCCAACCCGTTCTTTAAAACCTCAAAACCAGAGATCTGCCTCCGGGCCTGAGAATTCTGCACATTCCCCAGGTAGACAGGGAGGGGACACATCTGGAGCTGACAATTTAGAACACTGGTTGGTTTTCTCCAGCTTAATAAGGACCAAAACCCTCATAATCCAGCTTTAGAGTCATACAACTCGGTCCTGGTTTGCGATGCCCCACTGAGCGAGACCCCTGGTTTAGCCAGGTACTCGCCTTAGGAAAGGATCCTTCAGCGCCAACCCCAGAACCCAATACCAGCCATGGGAAGTAACCAGGGAGAGGAGGCCAGCAATTTGCTTAATCAATTAGCAAATAACAAAACACTCCCTGTGGAACTCAGAACATATGGCCACTCCAACCAAGTTTCTAATATATAAGACAGTTTTATTGAGGGCCGCACTAGGATCTAAAAACACTAATACAGAAATACACAAGACAAAGTTAAAAACAACTGCTCCCTTGCCTGGAAAGTAATATATACAATGATTGCACATGATTTCATGAATAACAGAATTAATTAAGGCGGTAAAGTCAATTAATAATCTAATATATACTAAAAATCAATAAACCCGTTGTGCCCAGCAGGCATGAAAATATATGGCTATACAGCCCAGGCACATGTAGGGGGGGTGCGGATGGAGGTGAGTGAATGGGCGAGCCAGGGGGGGTCACACACATTCGGGATGCCCCTGGAAAGCAGACCAAAGCTAAAAAAAGTAAAAGGAACGAGGTGGGTTGCTAAGGGTAACAGTAAATGCTGAAATGCAGGAAAGTGCTTCTTCCCATAGCAACTATACTCAGGGCAGGCGTTTCATCGCCCATAGTAACCCCACTTATGACAAGCACCGCCAGCACCCATAACTACCCCACTGAGGATAAGTGCTCCAGTCACCCATAGCTACCCCACTCAGGATAAGTGCTCACGTCACCCATAGCTAGCCCACTCAGGACAAGCACTCCCGTCACCCATAACTACCCCACTCAGGACAAGCGCTTCTGTCACCCATAACAGCCGTGCTCAGGACAATCGCTCTCATCATCCATAATTACCCCACTCAGGACAAGTGCTCCCGTCACCTATAACAACCGTGCTCAGGACAAGCGCGCCCATCACCCATAACTACCCCACTCAGGACAAGCGCTCCCGTCATCCATAACTACCCCACTCAGGACAAGCGCTCCCGTCATCCATAACTACCCCACTCAGGACAAGCGCCCCTGTCACCCATAACGGTCATACTCGAGACAAGCGCCCCGTCACCCATAACAGTCATACTCGGGACAAGCGCGCCGTCACCCATAACTACCCCACTCAGGACAAGCGCCCCTCTCACCCATAACGGTCATACTCGAGACAAGCGCCCCGTCACCCATAACAGTCATACTCGGGACAAGCGCCCCCGTCACCCATAACGGTCATACTCGAGACAAGCGCCCCTGTCAACCATAACGGTCATACTCGAGACAAGCGCCCCTGTCACCCATAACTACCCCACTCAGGACAAGCGCCCCTCTCACCCATAACAGTCATACTCGGGACAAGCGCCCCTGTCACCCATAACAGTCATACTCGGGACAAGCGCCCCGTCACCCATAACAGTCATACTCGAGACAAGCGCCCCTGTCACCCATAACAGTCATACTCGAGACAAGCGCCCCGTCACCCATAACAGTCATACTCGAGACAAGCGCCCCGTCACCCATAACAGTCATACTCGAGACAAGCGCCCCGTCACCCATAACAGTCATACTCGAGACAAGCGCCCCGTCACCCATAACAGTCATACTCAGGACAAGCGCCCCTGTCACCCATAACAGTCATACTCGGGACAAGCGCCCCTGTCACCCATAACAGTCATACTCGAGACAAGCGCCCCGTCACCCATAACAGTCATACTCGAGACAAGCGCCCCTGTCACCCATAACCGTCATACTCGGGACAAGCGCCCCCATCACCCAAAACTACCCCACTCAGGACAAGCGCCACCATCACCCATAACAGCCATACTCAGGACAAGCGCTCCCGTCACCCATAACAGTCATACTCGGGACAAGCACCCCGTCACCCATAACAGCCATACTCAGGACAAGCGCTCCCGTCACCCATAACTACCCCACTCAGGACAAGCGCCCCGTCACCCACAACAGTCATACTCGGGACAAGCGCCCCGTCACCCATAACAATCATACTCGGGACAAGCGCCCCGTCACCCATAACAGTCATACTCGGGACAAGCGCCCCGTCACCCATAACGGTCATACTTGGGACAAGCGCCCCGTCACCCATAACTACCCCACTCAGGACAAGCACCCCCATCACCCATAAACACCCCACTCAAGACAAGTGCCTTCACTACACATAACAACCAATCCGATTGGAGCTGGTAGTAGAACCACACAGGTATCAGATCAGTTGCCATGGGCAACAAGAATGTTTTCTGCCACACCATACATGGAAGTGCGGCCAGCATGGTGGTAAGAGATGTAACCTATGTAATCTACAAAGGAACCCGGTGCCCGTTTTCCGGCCAATCAGAGGCAAGTTTCAGCCAGAGCCAGGAGACAGCTGCCCCCTCCCGCGATCCTCACCCTGCTTGACATCGCCAACCTCCTTTTCCTCATCATCGGCTTCTTCCTCCAGAAATCGCCTGTCAGACATCCTCACACACTGCCCGACCGCCGACCACAGCTGTTCAAATCTGCCCGCGCCACCCGTCCGTTGACGTCAACGGCATTCTCGCCGCAGATTGGCTGACAAAGGCTTGAAGATGGTACGGCTGGGGCTATGTCGCCCGCCACCTGCTGGCCGGAGGTAAGAAGCGCCGCTCAAGCAGGAAAATGGATCAACGCACTGCTGTCAGTACTGAGTGGAGAGCTCTAGCGCCGCCTGCTGGCCAAAGGTGATAAACGTAGGATCTTACAGGCACTGAAAGTGGACCAACACCCGGGATTTTCACTATCCTGGGTTTTGGTCCACTTCGGTGGGGCACCCCGATCGGGGGTGCCCCGCTGTGTGAAACCCCCCAGAGGACCCGAAAACTCACCTCTCCCCGCTCCCACGTGACCGCTGTTGCCAATCCCCGCCGACGGACAAGCGGGAGGCAGCGAAGGACAGGGAGGCCCCGCTGTGTGAAACCCCCCAGAAACCCCTAAATCCCTACCTGCTCCTCGATCCAGCGGAGCCCGCCGCCGCCTCCCGCGCGCCACTCTTACAAGGCATCATGCGCCCGCGCCGGCCATTCACAAACGGCCGGCGCGGGTGCGCGTCCTGCTAGAGGGACGCGCGGGAGGCGGCGGCGGCGGGCTCCGCTGGATCGAGGAGCAGGTAGGGATTTGGGGTTTCTGGGGGGTTTCACACAGCGGGGCACCCCCGATCGGGGTGCCCCGCAATCGGAGCTGATCGATCCGGGAATCTTATAGATGCCCGGGCCGATCAGTGGAGGGTGTTGGTCCACTTGAAGGACCGCTGGCTCGCTCTGCTGTCTGTACAGGGTGCGATGGGAGCGCTACCTAGACAGGGCAGCGCAGTCTCTAATGTGAAAATGCAATTCTGTGAAACTCACCTGTAGAATTGTTTTTGTATACATCCAGTCCAGGCCTTCCCAATATCCTCACAATTGGGTGTTCGCCCCTAGGAGGCGCTTGACTGCAAGATCAAAGATGTAGCTCCTCCCGGCCCCCTATAAAGGCAGCTGTCCCTCTATCATTCCCCAGTGGTTTAAAGTGGACCAACACCCAGGCTGATCGGCCCCGGAATCTATAAGATTCCCGGGCCCATTAGATCCCTCCCCGCAGGGCATCCGAAATCAGGATGCCCCGCTGTGTGAAACCCCGCAGGACGCCCAGAAACCTTACCTTATCCCCGTTCCAACGGCGCGTGCGCAAGCCGCGGCCGCATCTCGCGCTTCTCTCTAGCAGGGCGCGCACACCCGCGCCGGCCGTTTGTGAATGTTAGAGGGAGCGCGAGAAGCGGCCTCCAGCGTGCTCAGAGCCGCTGTGGTTGTCCGTCGCTTGTCCGTACATACCACAGCGGCTCTGAGCGCTCGCGTAGGAGCGGGGAGAGGTGAGTTTTTTAGGGCGATCTGGGGGGTTTACGCAGCAGGGCACCCCCGATCGGAAGTGGACCAAAACCCAGGATAGTGAAAATCCTGGGTGTTGGTCCACTTTAAAAGCAGTATTAAACAAAAGAGGGCAGGCCGGGAGGCCTAAGAAACCATGTTACTTCACATAGCTTCAGTATGTACTCTCTCTAAGCAAAAACTAAAAAAAAACAGTGTCCTATGAACAAAACGGTTGATCACCATAACAGGCAAACAGGACATAATGAACACAAGGGCGGGGTGGGACGGCCTGGACTTTATGTATCCAAAAACAATTCTACAGGTGAGTTTCACAGAATTGTATTTTTCATTACATCCAGTCCAGGCCGTCTCAATATCCTCACGATTGGGACATCCAAAAGCAGTGTCCATATGGGCGGGATCCCCAGTGCAGAACAGCATGTAGTTCATGTCACTACCGCCTGAAGCACCTTTCGGCCAAAAACAGCGTCAGCTGAGGCCCTGACATCCACCTTGTAAAACTTTGTAAAAGTATGAACAGAAGACCAAGTGGCGGCCTTACAAACCTGTTCCACCGATGCCTGATGCTGAAAAGCCCAAGAGGCACCAATAGCTCTGGCAGAATGAGCTGTGATCCGAAAAGGGGGTTCCTTCCCCCTGGCAGAATATGCTTGTACCACCACCTGTCTGATCCACTTACTGAGAGTGGACTTGGCTGGTGGCAATCCTTTCCTAGAACCCTCTGTTTGGACAAAGAATAAATCCGATTTCCTGAGGGATTCAGCGTGGAGGGTTCATTCTTTGGAATTAGCCAGTGCTGGACACAAGGAAGGTAAGACAACTTCCTCATTAAGGTGAAAGGGAGAAACTATCAGGTTTAAAGCGAAAAACCACCTTATCCCTGTGCAGCTCAAAGTAGGGTAGTTTCATACAAAGCGCGGCCAGCTCTGATACACGAAGCACTGAGGTGATCGCTACCAGAAAGACCACTTTGAGAGTCAACATAGACAATGCAACATCACTCAATGGCTCGAATGGAGAACCCTGGAGTGCAGATAGTACTAAATTCAAGTCCCACACTGGTAATACTGACTTACGCGGTGGCCGGACATGGAAAAAAAGTCTTGATCAACCTATGGGTGCCAAAGGATCTCTGGAAAAAGATGGCTAAAGCCGAGACCTGACCCTTGAGGGTGCTCAGCTGAAGACCCAAGTCTAAGCCGTGTTGTTAAAACTCCAGAATCCTAGAAATAGCAAATTTTCGGCAAGGAAGGCTCTTGGCCTCGCACCAAGCGATATAGGCACGCCAACCTCTGTAGTATATCATGGAAGAAGATTTCTTCCATGCCTGAATCATTGTATGCACAACCATGGCCGACAGCCCTTTCTCTGTCAGGATTGAGGTTTCAATAGCCAGGCCGTCAAAGCCAGCGTCCGTAAATTGGGGTGCCGCAGTGACCCCTGTGTGAGAAGCCCTGGGTCGTTGGGCATGATGTAGTGATCTATTGACATCTGGATGTCTGCAAACCAACTCCTTCTCGGCCAGCGAGGAGCCACCAGGATAGTTGGTACTCCTTCCTGGGCTACCTTGCACAGCACTCCCAGGAGCGGAAACGGAGGGAATGCATACAGAAATTTGAACTCCGTCCAAGGAATCGCCAGAGGGTCTGTTGCAATGGCCAGAGGATCTCTAGAGAGGGAGACGAACCTTGGAAGCTTGTGATTGTGTCTGGACGCAAACAGATCCACGTCCAGCTGGCCACAGCGGAGACACAGAGCCTGAAAAGTCTCGCTGCTGAGGGACCATTCCCTCTGGCGCAGGAAACTCTTGCTCAGGGAGTCTGCCTCCTGGTTCTCCACCCCGGGAATATAGACCGCCGAGATGCAGGGAACATTCTCCTCTGCCCAAGTCAGAATCTGTGTTACCTCCTTCAGGGATCGCTTGCTCCAAGTCCCGCCCTGGTGGTTGATATCCGAGCGGATCCTGACCTGAAGGTCCAGGCGCTCCCCAAACAGCCGGCTTCCCACAAAAGGTAAACTTGTGAGAGACTTCTTGGCAGCCGCATCAGCCGACCACTGCCTCAGCCAGAGTGAGCGGCGCAGAGCAACAAGCAATGCCGAAATCCTGGCACCAAGCCGGACCACATCATCCATGGCAGTAACAACAAAGCCAATGAAATCCAAGCAAGCCTTGAGTTCCTTATACTCCTCAGCCCGCCTGCAAGCCTTAGCTCTAGCCACACGGCCTGCACAGAATGCACAGGGAATTAAAAGCAGTGTGCTGCGGGCCAAAGCTGAAGGTTCTGTGGGGCCAAGAAAAAAAAAAGCTTATGTTTTTTTTCCCAGTGCCCAATAGGATTATTGTGGGGAGCGGCCTTTTTTAGTTTTGCCTGTGGAATTTTTATTCCCACCCCTCACCCACCTCAGCTTTCTAATTGCATCTAATTGGATGTCTACCATCTATTTGTGCCGCATAGTGAGTACCAACATCTCCTGAAGTAGAATCCCACCCAACAGACACACTTGGAGCACCTTGGGCCCAGAAGAACCTGCTCCCTGCCGTCCTCATCCTACACCAGGTGTGTGAGGGCAACAGTGGGGCAAACATACAGTCTATAGTGCCGATCTGTGCCCCATTGCAGTGACACCCCTTCTTGTGGAACAAAACCTGGGATCTTTACTATCCTGGGTATTGATCCTTGCCCCCCGGGGGGTGTCACACAGCAGGGCATACTGAATTGCCCCAGGGGAAGGCCAGCGGCCTCCAGGGTCGGCACACCAGGGTTTTGTTCCACTTTAAGCCGTTTGCTACCGCCCCTAGCCTATCTGAGAGAACATGATTGCTGCTGGGGATGCGGCTGCTTGCGTTATCAATTGCAATAAACAGCCATTGGCCGCGCATTAAATGGTTCACAGGATGCAGGAATGGGCAAAGGGGGGTATCACACAGCATTTGTTCCACTTTTAACAAGAAAAAAAATGATTGTATTCCTACATTTGTTTAGGAATAAACCTTGGGGGGGGGGGGGGGGAGGCATTGTCGCTGTATTCCTGGTGGTGGCCCTGACAGTATGTGTCAGCAGTTCCCCTGCAGCTACCTGGCACTAGGGCTGCCCTAAATCCAAAAAGCTCATGATTTGGGATGCCCCACATTGTGCACAAATACAAAATATCATGGTGATGCCCTGCAGACACATACACACAGAATGCACAGTGTCAAGTGTTACAGGATGGAGTGGCATACCGCACAATGCCAAGCATCACAGGATGAATGGGTGTAATGTACAGTGATGAGCGCCACAGAATGGAGGGTTATAACGCACAATGCCAAGCATCACAGGATGAAGAGGTTAAATAATGGCAAGCATCACAGGTGTAACACAGGTGTAGCATCACAGTTTGGAGGGGTGTAATGCCCAATGCCAAGAGTCACAGGATGGGGAGGTGTAATGCACAATGCCAAGCATCACAGGATGGGGAGGTGTAATGCACAATGCCAAGCATCACAGGATGGGGAGATATAATGCACATTGCCATGCGTCACAGGTGTAACGTCCAATGCCAAGCATCACAGGATGGAGGGGTGTAATACACAATGCCAAGCATCACAGGATGGGGAGGTGTAATCCACAATGCCAAGAATCACAGGATGGGGAGGTGTAATCCACAATGCCAAGCATCACAGGATGGAGGGGTGTAATGCACAATGCCAAGCATCACAGGATGGGGAGGTGTAACTCACAGGATGGGGAGGTGTAACTCACAGGATGGGGAGGTGTAACTCACAGGATGGGGAGATGTAATGCACAATGCCAAGCATCACAGGATGGGGAGATATAATGCACATTGCCATGCGTCACAGGTGTAACGTCCAATGCCAAGCATCACAGGATGGAGGGGTGTAATACACAATGCCAAGCATCACAGGATGGGGAGGTGTAATCCACAATGCCAAGAATCACAGGATGGGGAGATATAATGCACATTGCCATGCGTCACAGGTGTAACGTCCAATGCCAAGCATCACAGGATGGAGGGGTGTAATACACAATGCCAAGCATCACAGGATGGAGGGGTGTAATACACAATGCCAAGCATCACAGGATGGAGGGGTGTAATACACAATGCCAAGCATCACAGGATGGGGAGGTGTAATGCACAATGCCAAGCATCACAGGATGGGGAGGTGTAATGCACAATGCCAAGCGTTACATCATGGAGGAGCATAATTTACAATGAAAATTGTCACAGGATAGAGGGGTGTAATTCAAAATGCCAAGTATCACAGGATGGAGAGATATAATGCACATTGCCATGCGTCACAGGTGTAATGTCCAATGCCAAGCATCACAGGATGGAGGGGTGTAATTTACAATGGCGTGCATCACTAGATAGAGTAGTGTAATACACAATGGCGCACATCACAGGGTGGAGGTTTGTAAAGCACAATGGTGAGCATCACAGGATGGAAGGGTGTAATGCACAATGCCAAGCATCACAGGATGAATGGGTGTAATGTACAGTGATGAGCGCCACAGAATCGAGGGGTATAACGCACAATGCCAAGCATCACAGGATGAAGAGGTTAAACAATGGCAAGCATCACAGGTGTAGCATCACAGTTTGGAGGGGTGTAATGCCCAATGCCAAGAGTCACATGATGGGGGAGGTGAAACACACAATGCCAAGAGTCACAGGATGGGGAGGTATAACTCACAGGATGGGGAGGTGTAATGCACAATGCCAAGCATCACAGGATGGGGAGGTGTAATGCACAATGCCAAGCATCACAGGATGGGGAGGTGTAACACACAATGCCAAGCATCACAGGATGGGGAGGTGTAACACACAATGCCAAGCGTTACATCATGGAGGAGCATAATTTACAATGAAAATTGTCACAGGATAGAGGGGTGTAATTCAAAATGGCAAGTATCACAGGATGGAGAGATATAATGCACATTGCCACGCGTCACAAGTGTAACGTCCAATGCCAAGCATCACAGAATAAGGGGGCATAATGCACAATCCCAAGCATCACAGGATGAAGGCGTGTAACTCTCAAGGCCAAGCATCACAGGATGGAGGGGTGTAATGCACAATGCCAAGCTTCACAGTTGTAACGTCCAATGCCAAGAATCACAGGATAGAGGGGTGTGACACACAATGCTGGGCCCCATAGGATGGAGGGTTGTAAAGCAAAATGGCAAGTGTCTATGGCCAGCATCTATGCCTGACTTCACTGTTTATCTCGAGATGAATGAGCAACATTTCCTACACTCTCCAAACTATATCCCCATAGTAGGGAACGATCTGTATACAATATATATATTCACCACTAGATAGCAGCCTTGTAACACACAACTGCTTTTGGAAACTGAACACTACAATTATAAGCCGTATACCGTAATATTAGAATCACAGAAACACAGCAACGTGTGTAATCATCTGAAAGTCTTCCAATGAGTGCCCCCCCCCCCTCCACCTGCCCTTTAAGAAGCTAAAATTTCTTTATTCCACTTTATTTCTCTTTGATATTTCTTTGGTGAGATTTTCAATGTTGGGGAGATTTCCGGCAATGGTTGGGCTGCTGTCAGCGAGTGTTACAGGCCGGCATGTCAGAGCGTCACTTAGCTCGGCTGAAGTGTGATTTGCGGCTGCGGAGCCGGTCACTAAGTGAACGTGGCAATGCCGGAGTTTGGATGTGACAGAGAAATCTGAAATGAGATGGAAAATTGGATCGCTGCAGGCGAGCATGAAACACCATTAAAATGACGATTAACAAACCCATGCTTCCAGGAAAGGCCCCTTCTACCTGCTAACCTACAAGAGATAGCTTGCCTCTGTGGTGACTATGCTGTGAGGGGTACATGGAGGGGTACATGGATGATCATAACAGTCTGCTTAGAGAAAGCACTACTTGTGCCACATAGTGAGTACAGATATCCCCTGTGGTAGAGCCCCAGCACCCCACCCACACAGACACACTTGGAGCACCCTGGGCCCAGAAAAAACTGCTCCCTGCCGTCCTCATCAAAGGCATGTGAGGGCAACAATGGGGCAAAAATATAGTCTATAGTACCTGCCTGGGCCCCATTGCAGCGACACCCCTTCTTATTTAAAGTGGAACAAAACCTGGGATCTTCACTATACTGGGTATTGATCCTTGCCCTCAGAGGGGTGTCACACAGCAGGGCATCCTGAACTGGGATGCCCCAGGGGAAGGTCAGCGGCCTCCAGGGCTGGCACACCCTGGTATTGTTCCACTTTAAGCCGTTTGCTCCCCCTCCAACATGCCCGCTGCTGGGGATGCGTCCGCTTGTGTTACCCTTTGAAGCCGCATGGGAGCGGCGGGCGCAGGTGGCCTGGTTTGCGGTCCCCTTTTGTGATGTGATGCTGACATGCTTCCACCTTGATATGCGTTACTTTGGGCACTGGTAGTATATACTTTATACTGTGCAGGCATATTAATTTTGAGCTCCATATCACCTGTCATACCGATTAGTATGTGATATTGGTTTGTGTGAGGTGGGGTTTTTATGCATTAATTATTCAATCATCGCTAGTAGGATCATCTTTATTTAGGTAGGGATTTATGTATATATTATAACGTTTATAGCACTAAGCTCTTTTTGGCAGAATTTTTGCACATTTTTGCACATTTTATCAATTTAAGGTGTTTCATGATATTTGTGATTATATATTTATACAATAGAGGTTGTTTATATTATATTATGGTGGATAGTAATTGACAGGTTTTTTATGGATATTATAGAAGCCCGTTTTGGGCTTTCTTAGTGCCGGCACAGATACTGGAGTATTGGCTTGATGCAGAGCCTCCCCGTTCAGCTATCCCGTGCGTTTTCCCGTTGGTTTTGGGCTTTGATCGGGTCAGGAAAGGGTGCTACATTGATTTTAGTGTGCGTTTATGCGCTCAGGTGTGCGCTCAGCCGCCTTTCCGATTGTCGGCTCGCACGAGGCTGTTTCCCGGCAAAACGGACGCCTCGTTCATTGTTCCGTTTTTTTCAGTGATGCAGAGCCTTGTTTTCCAATTGAAATCAGCCTAATGAAACGGGGCCGCCGAGCCTTCACTTACGGCAAGTCAGAGCAGCCGTATTTGCACTCGGGCAATAATATACAGTCCTCTGTTGGAGCACATCAGCGGCGCCAGCTCCGCGGTCTTTTCCTGCTGAGTATGGCAGAAACCAGGCTGCACCTATTTGACCTCACCCGCCTTACTGGGTATGTGTATGAAACTTGTATTGGTTGCCCACCCTGTCCTATTTAGTAATTTTTTGGTTAGTATATTTTTAGCCTAATTTTTTAACTTTAAATTAAATGGGTTAAGTGATCGAACCCTATTGCGTCATGTTCTTGCCCTCTTATGTAAGTAGTATTCCCCAGACTTTTTTAATGAGTGTACAGGTTGGATGTGCATGTAGGCTCATTACAAATGTCCTTTACTCCAACCCTACCCCGCTCACCTTTTTGTCCCTCTTTTCTATTGTTGCAATGCACACCTTTTTTTGTTTTTTTTTGTTTTTGGGGGGGGGGAGACTCTGGCTATCCTTTGCTCCCCTGGCTGCTGACCCCAATCCTGCACCCATCTTCACAGGCAGAGGAGCCCTACAATACTGCCCCCAGGAGGACTCGCTCTGTGGTGGAGCGAGCCTTTGGTCTCTTGAAGATGAGGTTCCGTTGTCTTGATCAGACTGGGGGAGCACTACAATATACGCCTGCAAAGGTCATTAAACTAATCATGGCTTGTTCTGCTTTTAGAGAGGGAGTCTGCCATTTCTGAGTAAAGTCTCAGTAAAAAGGGTTTCACACAGTGGGGCATCCCGATCTGGGATTTCCAGGGGGAAGACCAGTGGCCGCTCTGGGTTTTGTTCTGCTTTATGTGAGGGAACCTGTGTTACTTTAATAATAATGTAAAGGAGGTGGGTTATTCCATCCTAACCTGATTTGGTCATGATGTTTTAAAGCAGGCCAAAACCCATGTAACCCAGCCCTTTGGAGTGTGAAGAAATCCAGGGCTGGGTTACAGGCATCATGTCTCTGGGGCATTCCAATTTGGGATGTCCTGCACGTCACTGCGGGGGAACGTCAGAGCTATACCAGGAGCTATGCCATCTTTACACAGGAGCAGGACGACATCATCATGGATGTGAGTATGCGAGCGTGCGTTTATGTGCGCGCACACATTCCTTATAATAAAAAAAAAACAAAGCGCAAGAATAGTCTTAAACAACTTAGTTTGTCACGTTACATACCAGCCCACCTTAGTTTAACCCATGTACGCAGCTACAAACTAGCCTACATGCAGATAGCAGAACTAGGGCAATGTGAGGCAGCAAGAGGTTAATAAAGTGACTTTAGTTAGGCCAGGAAACTTGTTAATGTATTTGGTGGATTAATGGTGGGTCCTTGTATCTTTTTATAACAGATGATGCTGCGGAATCGTTTTTTAAGAGTTTGGGCTTTTCATTAAATCACGCTGAAGGTCCGGTTTAAAAAGTGCCCAAAAAAAAACACGCCCAACCAAACCATAAAAACAATGCTAAACTAATGTTGTTTATCATTCACAGATACTAGAAAACCACAGGCACAAGACCCCGAGGCCTAATGTTTTTTATTTTGCATTAAAATTTTAATTGTTTTTTAGTTTTGGCAAAAAATAAAAAAATATGAAAAATCCAAATCCAAAAAAAAAAAAAACAACGTTGGAATTAAAAACAAATAAAAAGATTTGGTGTGTTGTCATTCCTGCAAATGTACAATCACACAACATCATCACACATTTACATGACACAAAAGGTTTAGATATGGGACAATAAATCAAAAACAATCAGAAAGAATTAAGGTATGCATTAATGGCAAGGAAAAAGGAACAACAAAAATTTAACAGAAATATATATATATGTGTCAAATTGGCAGTTGGTGCCATATGCATATTCCAATGGAGGTTTAGGGATGTGCGCTTGCGTGTAGCCAGATTGGCAACTGAAGAGCCATGGAGATGTAAGTATACTTGCTCAAACCACCAAAATGGAAGGTCAAATACGACGGAAACCAAGCAGGTACGTTCAAAAAGCCAGGAAAAATCAGGGAAAAACGGGCCGCCCGTGTGAACGTGAACGGGAGCCCCGATCAAATTGAAGGCACCCGAGAGAGCAAAAAAAGCTTTCCGAGTAAAGTGAAATTGACGGATCAGTTAGGGAGCCATTCCGACGGAGGCTCTGCATCACATTTGAGCCACGATTCAAACAGGAGCCCCGGACAATGGGAAGGTTTTAAGGGCAGTTCAGAGGAGGCTCTGCATCAGGCGCATAGGTTTTGAAATACTTTTTTGGTGCTCCTCACAGGGAGGGAGGTGTGGTTTTTCCACGTCCACTCCCATGGGAATGATTGTGTTTGTTAAGGAGTGAGCACATTACAAAGAATATACAGGTAGGTGGTGCACCCCATAGCAATTGTTGTGTACCAATTGCAATAAAGGTGAGTTTTTCTTGGCGATCTGGGTGGTTTCACACAGTGCGGCATTTGTTCTGCTTTATATGTATTTAACAAGAAAAACTGTGATTGTAGTCCTTAATTTGTTTAGGAATAAACTTTGGGGGGCAGGCATTGTGGCTGTATGGGGCCCCAAAATTCCTGGTAGTGGTCCTGCCCTAATCCAAAAAAGCTCATGATTTGGGATGCCCCACATTGTGCATATGTACACACATAAATATCGTGGTGGTGCCCTGCAAACACATACACACATTCAGATGAGTGTGAAAGATCACAAAGAGAAGAAGAGTGGATGAAAATAGAGAGTAATGAAAAGAAGGGGACACAAGAGATGCAGGAAATGTGGGAAAGAAAAGGTGTAAAGAGACGAAAGGAATAATGAAAAAGAGGGAAGGTGTAAAAAGGAGAAGGATGGAATGTGGAGAATGTGAAAATAGAGGGCAAAGAGAAAGAAAAAGGGGATGTGAATGAGAGAAGTAAGGAAAATATTAAAAAAGGAGAAGAAAGGTATGTGGAATAGGATTCCCGGGCCAATCAGATCCCTTCCCGCGGGGCATCCGAAATCGGGATGCCCCGCTGTGTGAAACCCCCCCAGGACGCCCCATTCACCTTACCTTATCCCCGTTCCAACGGTGCATGCGCGGGCCGCGGCCACATCTCGCGCTTCTCTCTAGCATGGCGCGCTCCATGTTAGAGGGAAGCGCGAGATGCGGCCGCCAGCATGCTCGGAGCCGCTGTGGTTGTCCGTCCCTTGTCCGTGCATACCACAGCGGCTCTGAGCGCGCTGATTGTGAGTTTGCGTGGTGAGGTGAGTTTTTCCGGGCGTTCTGGGGGGTTTCATGCAGCGATCGGGGTGCCCCACGGAAGTGGACCAAAACCCAGGATAGTGAAAATCCTGGGTGTTGGTCCACTTTAACTTGAGCTGGTATTTTTGCTTTAATCAGAAATCATACGTTCATGTCTTTCAGTTAATTTACAAGCCACTGGGCTGGTTTCAGGCACAATATTTCCTGTTAAAGACCAAAACCCACGCTGATTGGCCTGGGAATCTATAAGATTCCCGGGCTGATCGATTCCCCCCGGGGTATCCAAAATCAGGATGCCCCGCTATGTGAACCCCCCCAGGCCATACCCTTACCTTGTTTCCCAGTCCAACGGTGCATGTGCGAGCCGCAGCCGCATTCCCGCTATCCCTCTAGCAGGGAACGAGCCAGTGCCAGGCATTTGTGAATGGCCATCGCGGACATGCTCCCTGTTGGAGGGTAGCGGGGGATCCGCCAGCGTGATCGGAGCCGCTGGCTTTAGACGAAGGCTTAGACAATGTGACGTCAGCTGCTCCAAGTCTGCTGATTGGATGAGTGGCCAAGCATTCAACTGGTCAAACTAAGGGGTGGGGAGTGAAAGCTTGGTTTCCTGATGGTGGAGCTACTTCTCAAAACTGAGGAATAAGTAAGTGGAACAGAAAAACACATCTTTGAATAAATCTTTATGTTGATCATAAGAAGATGGACAGAGGCAAGGCCAGGTTATGAGGGGTGCGTGCCCCGTCCGACAGGCAGCAGGCCAGCAGTGAAGCTATCAGCTATGGTGGGGGTCCCCCGCCTATACGGGCAAGCCTTGGTTTGTTTTTGAAAATTTAAAAACTGCAACCAAGGCTGCCACTGCGTAGAATAAAAACTCCAGAGTGTGTTTCTGGGTGTGCCAACATCACAGGGGAGGGCATTTATCATGAAGGCTTCCACTGATCAGTTACTTGGCTGCACTAATACTTGAAAGAAGAAAAACATACTCCAAACCTCCCAAGTGTCCCTGATTTGGAGGGACTGTCCATCTTTTGTCCCCCTGTCCCTCGTTGTTCTCATTGGTCCGTCTTTGAGGTGTAACATGCAAATTTTCAGCAATAAATGATTCATTTGCCTACTCAAAATGTTTCCAAATATTTTGACTGTTACACCCTATCTCCTATCCATCCCTTAATGAGGGGCGTGGCCTAATTTAACAAATGTCCCTCTTTCCCACCCTGAAAAGTTGGTAGGTATGATACTCTACTGCTGGTCTCCACCAATCTTAATCTGGCCCTGGACAGAGGGATCATCGCCCCACGGTTAGAAGCCATGCGTGTAGATAGAGCTGGTTGGCAGCTGTATGCTAATGAGCTCTGATTACTACTCTGTTGTTCTCTAAACACAAATCAATTTAGAGGCGGCACCTTCTTGCTGATTAGCATGAAGAAGATGTCAAGTTGCATTTAATTGTTTCTCAACGGGGTTTAGAAAACAGCAGGGCCACTTATCAAAGGAGACTGACGCGCAAATTACTCTTTTTTTCCCTTTCTGTTTTTGGAACCAATATCGTTCTTCGTCGCTGCATTTTCTTTCTCTGTGTTCTTCTTTTATGTTTATAAACTTACGTTGCCTGCTCCTTGTCTGTACCTCGACTTAACTTCCACATCAACAGGTTCCTTCCACAACTAGCTTCCTGGTCACAGGCCACAGAGGTGATATCTGGGATCACTGGGAGCCTTATGTCTCACGTATCAGCTTCAGTGGGTTAGTCTCCTCCTGCATATGTCCTAGTTTAAAGCCTAACAACTTCACCAGTCCCGACCCCACCCTGACGCTGTCAGTCCTGACCTCGCCCTGTTTCCATGACTGAACGCTGTCAGTCCTGACCTCGCCCTGTTTCTAAGACTGAACCCTGCCAGTCCTGACCTCGCCCTGTTTCGATGACTGAACGCTGCCAATCCTGACCTCGCCCTGTTTCTAAGACTGAAAGCTGCCAGTCCTGACCTCGCCCTGTTTCTATGACTGAACACTGCCAGTCCTGACCTCGCCCTGTTTCTATGACTGAACGCTGCCAGTCCTGATCTCGTCCTGTTTCTATGACTGATCGCTGCCAGTCCTGACCTCGTCCTGTTTCTATGACTGAACACTGCCAGTCCTGACCTCGCTCTGTTTCTATGACTGATCGCTGCCAGTCCTGATCTCGTCCTGTTTCTATGACTGATCGCTGCCAGTCCTGATCTCGCCCTGTTTCTATGACTCAACGCTGCCAGTCCTGACCTTGCTCTGCTTCTATGACTGAACACTGCCAGTCCTGACCTCGCCCTGTTTCTATGACTGATCGCTGCCAGTCCTGACCTCGCCCTGTTTCCATGACTGAACGCTGCCAGTCCTGACTTCGCCCTGTTTCTATGACTCAACGCTGCCAGTCCTGACCTCGCCCTGTTTCCATGACTGAACGCTGCCAGTCCTGACCTCGCCCTGTTTCTATGACTGCAATATACAAAAAGTGCCGCCCCAGTACACCGCAAATACAGGACCTAAGCCAGAAAGGCACCACTCTTACCCTGCTAATAAATCAACACCATCAATAGTTTAATATCCATCAATTTAATTCATCAAAAATTATTTAAAAAGAAAACATTAAAGACAATACAAAAAATCATCACAGACATTTAAAAAACATATACAAACCCAGCAGGAGAGACCCAATCTATCCCAACTATCCATGCTATACCATAATGTTCCTCCCATATGACTGATCGCTGCCAGTCCTGACCTCGCCCTGTTTCGATGACTGAACGCTGCCAGTCCTGACCTCGCCCTGTTTCGATGACTGAACACTGCCAGTCCTGACCTCGCCCTGTTTCTATGACTGAACGCTGCCAGTCCTGACCTCGCCCTGTTTCTATGACTGAACGCTGCCAGTCCTGACCTCGCCCTGTTTCTATGACTGAACGCTGCCAGTCCTGACCTCGCCCTGTTTCTATGACTGAACGCTGCCAGTCCTGACCTCGCCCTGTTTCTATGACTGAACGCTGCCAGTCCTGACCTCGCCCTGTTTCTATGACTGAACGCTGCCAGTCCTGACCTCGCCCTGTTTCTATGACTGAACGCTGCCAGTCCTGACCTCGCCCTGTTTCTATGACTGATCGCTGCCAGTCCTGACCTCGCCCTGTTTCTATGACTGAACGCTGCCAGTCCTGACCTCGCCCTGTTTCTATGACTGAACGCTGCCAGTCCTGACCTCACCCTGTTTCTATGACTGATCGCTGCCAGTCCTGACCTCGCCCTGTTTCTATGACTGAACGCTGCCAGTCCTGACCTCGCCCTGTTTCTATGACTGAACGCTGCCAGTCCTGACCTCGCCCTGTTTCTATGACTGATCGCTGCCAGTCCTGACCTCGTCCTGTTTCTATGACTGAACACTGACAGTCCTGACCTCGCCCTGTTTCTATGACTGAACGCTGCCAGTCCTGACCTCGCCCTGTTTCTATGACTGAACGCAGCCAGTTCTGACCTCGCCCTGTTTCTATAACTGATCGCTGCCAGTCCTGACCTCGTCCTGTTTCTATGACTGAACGATGCCAGTCCTGACCTCGCCCTGGTTCTATGACTGAACGCTGCCAGTCCTGACCTCACCCTGTTTCTATGACCGAACGCTGCCAGTCCTGACCTCGCCCTGTTTCTATGACTGAACACTGACAGTCCTGACCTCATCCTGTTTCTATGACTGAATGATGCCAGTCCTGACCTTGTCCTGCTTCTATGACTAAACGCTGCCAGTCCTGACCTCGTCCTAGTTTTATGACTGAATGCTGCCAGTCCTGACCTAGTCCTGTTTCTATGACTGAACGCTGTCTGTCCTGACCTTGCCCTGTTTCTATGACTGAATGCTGCCAGTCCTGACCTATTCCTGTTTCTATGACTGAACGATGCCAGTCCTGACCTCGCCCTGTTTCTATGACTGATCGCTGCCAGTCCTTACCTCGTCCTGTTTCTATGACTGAACGCTGCCAGTCCTGACCTCGTCCTGTTTCTATGACTGAACGATGTCAGTCCTGACCTTGTCCTGCTTCTATGACTAAACGCTGCCAGTCCTGACCTCGTCCAAGTTTTATGACTGAATGCTGCCAGTCCTGACCTAGTCCTGTTTCTATGACTGAACGCTGCCAGTCCTGACTTCGTCCTGTTTCTATGACTGAACGATGCCAGTCCTGACCTTGTCCTGCTTCTATGACTAAATGCTGCCAGTCCTGACCTCGTCCTAGTTTTATGACTGAATGCTGCCAGTCCTGACCTAGTCCTGCTTCTATGACTGAACGCTGCCAGTCCTGACCTTGCCCTGTTTCTATGACTTAACGCTGTCTATCCTGACCTCGCCCTGTTCCTATGACTGAATGCTGCCAGTCCTGACCTCGCCCTGTTTCTATGACTGAACGATGCCAGTCCTGACCTTGCCCTGTTTCTATGACTTAACGCTGTCTATCCTGACCTCGCCCTGTTTCTATGACTGAACGCTGCCAGTCCTGACCTCGCCCTGTTTCTATGACTGATCGCTGCCAGTCCTGACCTCGTCCTGTTTCTATGACTGATCGCTGCCAGTCCTGACCTCGTCCTGGTTTTATGACTGAATGCTGCCACTCCTGACCTAGTCCTGTTTCTATGACTGAACGCTGCCAGTCCTGACCTCGTCCTGTTTCTATGACTGAACGCTGCCAGCCCTGACCTCGCCCTGTTTCTAAGACTGAACGCTGCCAGTCCTGACCTCGCCCTGTTTCTATGACTGAACGCTGCCAGTCCTGATCTCGCCCTGTTTCTATGGCTGAACGCTACCAGTCGCTGCCAGTCCTGATCTCGCCCTGTTTTCGTGGCTAAACTCTTTCAGTCCTGATCTTGCCCTGTTTCTAATTATTATTGAGCTTCAACAGTCCTGTTGAAGTTCAGTTATAGCCCTGTTCAGTTATGGGAAAAAGCGTTACCTCTCAAAATAACGCGAGAAAGAAAATTCTCACAATGCTGAATCAAATCTAAGGTTCCTGTCCAGGCACACACTAACTTTCTCTTGTCTTATCCCTCATGGGAACTGTATGAAATATGTCATTTCAAAGCACCTGAAAGTCTCTGATTGTATGTAAATATCTTATGTATTCTAGGCAAAACCTATTTGTTATCTTCAATTTCTTAGCTGGGACGGTCATGTCATGGCACAGCTTTATGAGCACACTCTGCTGTGGTCAGAGACAGCTGAGGGACAACTTTGACTTGCCAGGCTTACACACTGAGACCCCAAGTAACAGAATAGTTCTAGGACAACTTTTTGGTGTGGTCCTGAAGTAAAGAAAATGAAAAAAGGGCAAACTATGAGCCCTGCTATGGCGTCTACTCTACACTGCCTGAAATGGAGGGGAGGCACTCGAGACACATCAGGTCAGCTGCTTGCTGGCTATTTATGATGCATATGTAGGGAAGTGTTGATTTCACACAGCACTCCCTCTTTAAAACAGATACTTCTTGCCCCTGCAACTCTGGGTATGCAGCCCTGTGCTGGACTATAAAAGAGAATAGACTTCCTGCATACAGACTCAGAGACCTGAGCACACGGCTTGCTGTTAGGAGCTGTGCTGCTACTCATTATATTCAGAGCCTCACAGTGGTATCTGGATTCTTCCTTTGGCCATTAAACTGCTCATCTGCCAGTTCAGCTGAGTTTGCTGCAAGCTGAGATCATCTGCAGCTTCTGTGGAACTTCTGTGCTGCCAGCTTATTGACCTGCATGCACACTGTATCCAGTAGAGAACTTCACCGGGCTGATCAACTACTACAATCAAGAGAGGATGCTGCTATCAAGGTCAGGGGCCCCTGCAGCGTTCCATCCTACGCAGACTCTCTTGGAGGTATTTGTACAATAAGGTTAATATATACCCGGGTATATGTGCACGGACTGAAGCCAGGCCTTCCATTATCCCATTATTGCATTATTCTGTGTATGCTGTATGTATCTTATACCTTTACCATTTGCTATATAAAGTTTACAGTAGTATTATATTCAGATGTGCTAGTGTTTACTTTAAGAGATTGCTGAGAGCAGTAGTCCCTCTGCTCTCAATGTATGTTTGTGATTAGACTGGATCTATTTCCCAGAAAGGTTCCCCAACAGTTACCAGGGGCCTATTCTGGGTGGAGGCACTGCTATAAAGAACCTATTTCCCACTCTTCCATTAAGCGAAGGCTCAGCCCCCCATTTTGTTAGGTCAGCGCCATAGCCTGTCTGGAGTGGGGCATTTATCATCACCCCCCCCCCCCCAAAACAGGGCTACATTTGGAGGCACTTTGGCTGAGATCGAAGTGGGTTAATAGATATGGAAGATCCATACAATCTAGGGGGATATCCTCAAGTTTCCCCTGCTCTAGCACAATCTTATGTAAAAAAAGAAGAGCCAATGTCAGGTAGTCTCTCTGACAGTATAGTTATTGACATGGAGCCACCTAATGAAAAGGCAGCTGGTGATATAAGCAACTTGATAGAAATGCTAGCACAAGGGCTACAGGCTGCACATTATAAGAAGCTGAAGATGTTCTCTGGTAATGTCCCTGTGCCACAAGGAGAAGAATGTTTTGAAGTATGGAAAGAGCACACTCTTCAGAGCTTGAGAGAGTGGTCCTGCTCAGAAGAGAGCAAGCGTCAGAGGGTTAGTGAAAGTTTACGGTCACCAGCTGCAGAATTAATCCGCCTGTACCGGGACACCCATGAGGGAGCTACTGCAGTGGACTATGTACAAGTATTGTCTGACCACTTTGAGCCATACTATGATCTAGAGCAGATGGTTGCTAATTACCGAATGTCCCGTCAGAAGAAGGGAGAAGATGTTTCCACCTTTATTAACAGATTGCAGTTACTTCTATCACGTCTGGTGTATCATAAGGCTATATCCCCCTCTTCAGTGGACTCTATGAGATCCAGCCAGCTAGTGAGAGGCTTGTCGCCCCATCACCCCCTTGCACAAATTTTAAAAATGCTGTTATTAAACCAAGCACTTCCCCTTCCTGAATTAATGAACATAGTGAAGCAGCAAGAAGCTAATGTGCGGTTCAGTTTTCAGAAAAGTAAAAGTTTTCATAGAGAGGCGACCCCCTCCAACCTGACACAAAGAGAACCTCCCGAATCATATAGACCCAAACCACCAGAGGTGAAACCTGCTGCATCATGGCGGGGAAGGAACTCTAGGAGTTGTGCACGGTGTGGTCAAAGCGGCCATTCCACTAAACAGTGTCTGGAGGAGTGTGAGGAAACAGTGCAAGGCGTGGCCTTTCCTGTGCAGAAGCCCAGGCGCAGCAGGAAGCGCTTCAAGCCAAAATCAAGAGGACCTCTCCTAGGTTCAAAATCTATTATTAAAGTCACTATTAATGGTCATTCCACCCCAGCTCTATTTGATACGGGGTCTCAAGTCACCTTAATTTACCGCTCATTTTACAAGAAGTATCTGAGGAGCATACCCCTTCAGTCCACCGGGCAGATGGAGTTATGGGGTCTGAACTCTGAATCATATCCCGTAGATGGAAGCTTGCAAGTGGTTGTGACTATTCCCGGGTTAGCTGTTCCTGCTATGGAGATTACAACTCTAGTTTGTCCGGACACCGGTGACTCCCATGCAGCCCCAGTGATTTTGGGCACGAATTGCAAAGCAGTGTACAACGCTTTCCAGAAGTTTCTTGAAGGAGATGGAGTTACACCTTCTGATGAAGCTGACATGCCACCCAAACTCAAAGAGCTCTGTGATGTACTTTCTGTTGGTTACCGGCATGGGATGGTATATCACATCGGTGAGCATCCAGTGGAGATTCCACCAGGGGGAGAGAGAGTGCTTAGAGTGGCCTCCCGCATTGCTTCTGAACTAATTGGAGATGGGAGTTATGTCCTCATGGAAACCCCTGAAGAAATTATTACTAAGAAGGGCTGGATGATAATTCCTGAAAGAAAGGATTGGAGGACCCAAGTGCCATTATCGACGGTGGTGACTGTTAAAAATTGCTCTCCCCACCCAGTCATAATCGGTCATCATCAAGATGTAGCCCATGTATATCCTGTGCTTGGTGTCAACTCTTATGCTGAAGTGTGTTGGGTTGAAGTTAAAGAAAAGTCATCTACTCTCAAGTTTGATTTGAGCGATCCAAATCTACCAGAAACCTGGAACCAGAAATTGACAAAGCAGCTATCAAGCATACCTGAAGTGTTCTCTACGGGTGATATGGATGTCGGCTGCGCCAAGAGTGCTCAACACACCTTCCGTCTAACTGATGCTACACCGTTTAGAGAGCGGCCCCGACGGATAGCCCCAAAAGACGTTGATGAATTGAGACAGACCCTACACCAGATGAAAGATCAAGGGATAATTGTGGACAGCAAGAGCCCCTATGCTTCGCCCATCGTGGTGGTGAGGAAAAAGTGTGGATCGATCCGTCTATGTGTAGACTATCGAACTCTGAATAGGAGAACCATACCTGATCAGTATACCTTGCCCAGGATTGAAGAGGCTCTGGAGGCTTTGAATGGAAACTGTTGGTTCACTGTATTAGACCTGCGATCTGGGTACTACCAAGTTCCCATGGCACCTGAAGATCAGGAGAAGACAGCATTTATATGTCCCTTGGGTTTCTTTCAGTTCACTCGCATGCCACAAGGCATCAGAGGCGCACCAGCAACATTCCAAAGATTGATGGAGCGATGGTTGGGAGATCTAGTGCCCCGAGAATGTCTTGTGTATCTGGATGACATTATTGTGTTCGGGTCTACCTTAGAAGAACATGAAGAACGGCTCATGAGAGTACTTGATCGCCTGCGAGACGAAGGGCTGAAGCTGTCAGCAGACAAGTGTAAGTTCTTCCGGTCATCAGTTACCTATGTAGGTCACATCGTTTCTGCTGAAGGAGTCGCAACCGACCCAGCCAAGGTTGAAGCAGTGGTGAACTGGCCCCAACCTCAGAATGTCACAGAGCTACGTTCTTTCCTTGGTTTTTGTGGATACTACCGCCGGTTTGTGGAAGGTTATTCCAGCATAGCCAAGCCTCTCCATGACCTGCTGAAGAGTGATGTAAGTGCTTCAGAGAAGCAAAAGAAGACTTCCAAAGCTCCTTTTGGGGACCATTGGACTCCTGCATGTCAAGAGGCTTTCACTCAGTTGAAGAAGAAGGTGACAGACGCACCCGTGCTAGCCTATGCCGATGCACAGAAGCCATATGTGCTCCATGTGGATGCAAGTTTTGAAGGATTGGGTGGAGTGTTGCATCAGGAATATCCATCTGGCCTTCGACCTGTCGCTTTCATCAGCCGAAGCCTCACTCTGAGCGAACGCAACTATCCAGTTCATAAGTTGGAGTTTCTAGCACTCAAATGGGCTGTCGTGGATAAGCTGCATGATTACCTGTATGGGGTTCCCTTTGAAGTAAGAACAGACAACAACCCCTTGACCTATGTTCTAACTACAGCTAAGCTGGATGCCACAGGACATCGCTGGTTGGCAGCTCTATCTAACTATCAGTTCACCCTGAAGTATAAACCAGGCCCAAAGAACATTGGAGCAGATGCCCTGTCTAGGCGGCCCGGATTGATTCCTGCTACTGAAGACACTGAATGGGAAGAAGTCCCTGGTCCTGGCGTTAGAGCCCTATGTGCCATGACTGCAGTAACTGAAGATCAAGTGGCTTTCTCTGAGATGCGGCTTATTGATTCCATGGGAGGTGGACCAGAGGCTGTGCCAGACATGTTCGCCTATCCTGCTGCACTGGGGTCATTTGAAAACTGTTCTATACCCCCAAAGCAGATGATCAGAAGTCAGAAGGCTGACCCAGTAATTGGACCTCTATACCAAGCAGTACATGCCAAGGACCCTACACTGTTGAAAAAGTATTTACCCAATGAGTGTGGTCAGTTCTTAAGAGATTGGGAGAAGTTTGAGATAGACAAAGGCCTACTCTATCGTGTGGTTTTGTATCATGATCATCCTGGAAGGCGTCAACTGGTTCTTCCCTCTTGTTTCCAGAGAATGGTCTTCAGAAGTCTACATGATTACCATGGTCACTTGGGACCTGAGAAAACATATGGTCTGGTGCAAGATCGATTCTACTGGCCAAAGATGAGAGATACTGTGACCAGTTTGTGCAGGCGATGTCTCAGATGTCTACAGAGGAAAGCTTTGCCAACTCGAGCTGCCCCAATGGAACACTTACAGAGTTCGGGCCCCATGGACTTGGTGTGTATGGACTTTCTCTGTATTGACAATGACTCAAGAGGGATTGGAAATGTATTAGTAGTGACTGACCACTTTACTCGCTACGCTCAAGCTTTCCCCACTAAGGATCAAAGAGCTGTTACCGTCGCAAGAGTGCTCTGGGAGAAGTATTTTATCCATTATGGTCTACCTCACAGACTGCATTCAGACCAAGGCAGAGACTTCGAGAGCAAGTTAATCAAAGAATTACTTCAGCTATTGAACATTCGTAAAAGTCGGACTACGCCTTATCACCCAGAGGGTGATGCTCTTCCGGAGAGATTCAACCGGACCTTGCTTGATATGCTGGGTACTCTGGAAGTCCAAGACAAGCAGTCCTGGAGTCGCAAGGTTGAAGCTATGGTACATGCCTACAATAGCACTAGACATGAGAGTACAGGATTTTCACCATATTTTCTGATGTTTGGAAGAGAGCCTAGATTGCCTATTGATATCCTCTTAGGAGTTTCAACCGATGGAGTTAGTCATCAGAACCATTATCAATATGTGGCTCGTCTGAAAGATTCCCTTGAATCAGCGTATCGCCTTGCTGAAGAAAATACAGCTAAAGTAAATGTTGGAAATAAGAGGCGCTTTGATCTTCGTGTGAGATATAGAGACTTGAAACCAGGGGACCAAGTCCTGCTGCGAAACCTAGGGGCATCTGGAAAACATAAACTGGCTGACCGCTGGAGAAAAGAGACTTTTACTGTAGTGGACAAGCTGCCTGGGATCCCAGTATACAAAATAAAGGGACCAGAAGGTAGAATAAAGACCTGGCATCGAAACCATTTGCTGCCTATCCCTCAAATCGAAAATGACAGTGGCTCAGAAGATTTTGCAGTGAGTGATACGCCTCAGCCTCAGGCAGATTCCACTTCTGATCTTCCAGATACTAATGAGAGTGATTGGACTGCAGTTTCTGAAGTCACTAGCCCAACTGCTCCTGCCCCTTCAAGAGAGTCGTTGAGTCCTAGCTCTCCAGAGTTTGTGCCTCAGTCAGTGACTACCCCCAGGCAGGAGCCTAATTCTGCTACAGAACCAGCACCATCCCTGCCCATGACTCACAGTCCTAGTTCAGGGCCTGAAACCACCGGATTGCCTCAGAGGGGAGTACGAAGAGGGGAAAGAGTTAGACATGCTCCACCCATTTTTACCTATGATAATTTGGGGAATCCCAGCTTTATCAGCCAGCCACAGCTGTATCATGCTTGGGTAGGTGCAGTTTCCAATTTGGTTAATATGTTGCCTGTTTTTGCTACTCCTGGAATGTATTACTATTGACCTGTTTCTTGCAGCAATCCATTGTAATGGAGAGAGGACGACATTGTTTCTTGTTTATTAATGTTGACCTTAATCACAGTTTCTCTTTGACGGGACGTAAAGATTCCACCAGGGGGAGTATGTAGGGAAGTGTTGATTTCACACAGCACTCCCTCTTTAAAACAGATACTTCTTGCCCCTGCAACTCTGGGTATGCAGCCCTGTGCTGGACTATAAAAGAGAATAGACTTCCTGCATACAGACTCAGAGACCTGAGCACACGGCTTGCTGTTAGGAGCTGTGCTGCTACTCATTATATTCAGAGCCTCACAGTGGTATCTGGATTCTTCCTTTGGCCATTAAACTGCTCATCTGCCAGTTCAGCTGAGTTTGCTGCAAGCTGAGATCATCTGCAGCTTCTGTGGAACTTCTGTGCTGCCAGCTTATTGACCTGCATGCACACTGTATCCAGTAGAGAACTTCACCGGGCTGATCAACTACTACAATCAAGAGAGGATGCTGCTATCAAGGTCAGGGGCCCCTGCAGCGTTCCATCCTACGCAGACTCTCTTGGAGGTATTTGTACTATAAGGTTAATATATACCCGGGTATATGTGCACGGACTGAAGCCAGGCCTTCCATTATCCCATTATTGCATTATTCTGTGTATGCTGTATGTATCTTATACCTTTACCATTTGCTATATAAAGTTTACAGTAGTATTATATTCAGATGTGCTAGTGTTTACTTTAAGAGATTGCTGGGAGCAGTAGTCCCTCTGCTCTCAATGTATGTTTGTGATTAGACTGGATCTATTTCCCAGAAAGGTTCCCCAACAGTTACCAGGGGCCTATTCTGGGTGGAGGCACTGCTATAAAGAACCTATTTCCCACTCTTCCATTAAGCGAAGGCTCAGCCCCCCATTTTGTTACCAACAGGTCAGCGCCATAGCCTGTCTGGAGTGGGGCATTTATCATCACCCCCCCCCCAAAACAGGGCTACATTTGGAGGCACTTTGGCTGAGATCGAAGTGGGTTAATAGATATGGAAGATCCATACAATCTAGGGGGATATCCTCAAGTTTCCCCTGCTCTAGCACAATCTTATGTAAAAAAAGAAGAGCCAATGTCAGGTAGTCTCTCTGACAGTATAGTTATTGACATGGAGCCACCTAATGAAAAGGCAGCTGGTGATATAAGCAACTTGATAGAAATGCTAGCACAAGGGCTACAGGCTGCACATTATAAGAAGCTGAAGATGTTCTCTGGTAATGTCCCTGTGCCACAAGGAGAAGAATGTTTTGAAGTATGGAAAGAGCACACTCTTCAGAGCTTGAGAGAGTGGTCCTGCTCAGAAGAGAGCAAGCGTCAGAGGGTTAGTGAAAGTTTACGGTCACCAGCTGCAGAATTAATCCGCCTGTACCGGGACACCCATGAGGGAGCTACTGCAGTGGACTATGTACAAGTATTGTCTGACCACTTTGAGCCATACTATGATCTAGAGCAGATGGTTGCTAATTACCGAATGTCCCGTCAGAAGAAGGGAGAAGATGTTTCCACCTTTATTAACAGATTGCAGTTACTTCTATCACGTCTGGTGTATCATAAGGCTATATCCCCCTCTTCAGTGGACTCTATGAGATCCAGCCAGCTAGTGAGAGGCTTGTCGCCCCATCACCCCCTTGCACAAATTTTAAAAATGCTGTTATTAAACCAAGCACTTCCCCTTCCTGAATTAATGAACATAGTGAAGCAGCAAGAAGCTAATGTGCGGTTCAGTTTTCAGAAAAGTAAAAGTTTTCATAGAGAGGCGACCCCCTCCAACCTGACACAAAGAGAACCTCCCGAATCATATAGACCCAAACCACCAGAGGTGAAACCTGCTGCATCATGGCGGGGAAGGAACTCTAGGAGTTGTGCACGGTGTGGTCAAAGCGGCCATTCCACTAAACAGTGTCTGGAGGAGTGTGAGGAAACAGTGCAAGGCGTGGCCTTTCCTGTGCAGAAGCCCAGGCGCAGCAGGAAGCGCTTCAAGCCAAAATCAAGAGGACCTCTCCTAGGTTCAAAATCTATTATTAAAGTCACTATTAATGGTCATTCCACCCCAGCTCTATTTGATACGGGGTCTCAAGTCACCTTAATTTACCGCTCATTTTACAAGAAGTATCTGAGGAGCATACCCCTTCAGTCCACCGGGCAGATGGAGTTATGGGGTCTGAACTCTGAATCATATCCCGTAGATGGAAGCTTGCAAGTGGTTGTGACTATTCCCGGGTTAGCTGTTCCTGCTATGGAGATTACAACTCTAGTTTGTCCGGACACCGGTGACTCCCATGCAGCCCCAGTGATTTTGGGCACGAATTGCAAAGCAGTGTACAACGCTTTCCAGAAGTTTCTTGAAGGAGATGGAGTTACACCTTCTGATGAAGCTGACATGCCACCCAAACTCAAAGAGCTCTGTGATGTACTTTCTGTTGGTTACCGGCATGGGATGGTATATCACATCGGTGAGCATCCAGTGGAGATTCCACCAGGGGGAGAGAGAGTGCTTAGAGTGGCCTCCCGCATTGCTTCTGAACTAATTGGAGATGGGAGTTATGTCCTCATGGAAACCCCTGAAGAAATTATTACTAAGAAGGGCTGGATGATAATTCCTGAAAGAAAGGATTGGAGGACCCAAGTGCCATTATCAACGGTGGTGACTGTTAAAAATTGCTCTCCCCACCCAGTCATAATCGGTCATCATCAAGATGTAGCCCATGTATATCCTGTGCTTGGTGTCAACTCTTATGCTGAAGTGTGTTGGGTTGAAGTTAAAGAAAAGTCATCTACTCTCAAGTTTGATTTGAGCGATCCAAATCTACCAGAAACCTGGAACCAGAAATTGACAAAGCAGCTATCAAGCATACCTGAAGTGTTCTCTACGGGTGATATGGATGTCGGCTGCGCCAAGAGTGCTCAACACACCTTCCGTCTAACTGATGCTACACCGTTTAGAGAGCGGCCCCGACGGATAGCCCCAAAAGACGTTGATGAATTGAGACAGACCCTACACCAGATGAAAGATCAAGGGATAATTGTGGACAGCAAGAGCCCCTATGCTTCGCCCATCGTGGTGGTGAGGAAAAAGTGTGGATCGATCCGTCTATGTGTAGACTATCGAACTCTGAATAGGAGAACCATACCTGATCAGTATACCTTGCCCAGGATTGAAGAGGCTCTGGAGGCTTTGAATGGAAACTGTTGGTTCACTGTATTAGACCTGCGATCTGGGTACTACCAAGTTCCCATGGCACCTGAAGATCAGGAGAAGACAGCATTTATATGTCCCTTGGGTTTCTTTCAGTTCACTCGCATGCCACAAGGCATCAGAGGCGCACCAGCAACATTCCAAAGATTGATGGAGCGATGGTTGGGAGATCTAGTGCCCCGAGAATGTCTTGTGTATCTGGATGACATTATTGTGTTCGGGTCTACCTTAGAAGAACATGAAGAACGGCTCATGAGAGTACTTGATCGCCTGCGAGACGAAGGGCTGAAGCTGTCAGCAGACAAGTGTAAGTTCTTCCGGTCATCAGTTACCTATGTAGGTCACATCGTTTCTGCTGAAGGAGTCGCAACCGACCCAGCCAAGGTTGAAGCAGTGGTGAACTGGCCCCAACCTCAGAATGTCACAGAGCTACGTTCTTTCCTTGGTTTTTGTGGATACTACCGCCGGTTTGTGGAAGGTTATTCCAGCATAGCCAAGCCTCTCCATGACCTGCTGAAGAGTGATGTAAGTGCTTCAGAGAAGCAAAAGAAGACTTCCAAAGCTCCTTTTGGGGACCATTGGACTCCTGCATGTCAAGAGGCTTTCACTCAGTTGAAGAAGAAGGTGACAGACGCACCCGTGCTAGCCTATGCCGATGCACAGAAGCCATATGTGCTCCATGTGGATGCAAGTTTTGAAGGATTGGGTGGAGTGTTGCATCAGGAATATCCATCTGGCCTTCGACCTGTCGCTTTCATCAGCCGAAGCCTCACTCTGAGCGAACGCAACTATCCAGTTCATAAGTTGGAGTTTCTAGCACTCAAATGGGCTGTCGTGGATAAGCTGCATGATTACCTGTATGGGGTTCCCTTTGAAGTAAGAACAGACAACAACCCCTTGACCTATGTTCTAACTACAGCTAAGCTGGATGCCACAGGACATCGCTGGTTGGCAGCTCTATCTAACTATCAGTTCACCCTGAAGTATAAACCAGGCCCAAAGAACATTGGAGCAGATGCCCTGTCTAGGCGGCCCGGATTGATTCCTGCTACTGAAGACACTGAATGGGAAGAAGTCCCTGGTCCTGGCGTTAGAGCCCTATGTGCCATGACTGCAGTAACTGAAGATCAAGTGGCTTTCTCTGAGATGCGGCTTATTGATTCCATGGGAGGTGGACCAGAGGCTGTGCCAGACATGTTCGCCTATCCTGCTGCACTGGGGTCATTTGAAAACTGTTCTATACCCCCAAAGCAGATGATCAGAAGTCAGAAGGCTGACCCAGTAATTGGACCTCTATACCAAGCAGTACATGCCAAGGACCCTACACTGTTGAAAAAGTATTTACCCAATGAGTGTGGTCAGTTCTTAAGAGATTGGGAGAAGTTTGAGATAGACAAAGGCCTACTCTATCGTGTGGTTTTGTATCATGATCATCCTGGAAGGCGTCAACTGGTTCTTCCCTCTTGTTTCCAGAGAATGGTCTTCAGAAGTCTACATGATTACCATGGTCACTTGGGACCTGAGAAAACATATGGTCTGGTGCAAGATCGATTCTACTGGCCAAAGATGAGAGATACTGTGACCAGTTTGTGCAGGCGATGTCTCAAATGTCTACAGAGGAAAGCTTTGCCAACTCGAGCTGCCCCAATGGAACACTTACAGAGTTCGGGCCCCATGGACTTGGTGTGTATGGACTTTCTCTGTATTGACAATGACTCAAGAGGGATTGGAAATGTATTAGTAGTGACTGACCACTTTACTCGCTACGCTCAAGCTTTCCCCACTAAGGATCAAAGAGCTGTTACCGTCGCAAGAGTGCTCTGGGAGAAGTATTTTATCCATTATGGTCTACCTCACAGACTGCATTCAGACCAAGGCAGAGACTTCGAGAGCAAGTTAATCAAAGAATTACTTCAGCTATTGAACATTCGTAAAAGTCGGACTACGCCTTATCACCCAGAGGGTGATGCTCTTCCGGAGAGATTCAACCGGACCTTGCTTGATATGCTGGGTACTCTGGAAGTCCAAGACAAGCAGTCCTGGAGTCGCAAGGTTGAAGCTATGGTACATGCCTACAATAGCACTAGACATGAGAGTACAGGATTTTCACCATATTTTCTGATGTTTGGAAGAGAGCCTAGATTGCCTATTGATATCCTCTTAGGAGTTTCAACCGATGGAGTTAGTCATCAGAACCATTATCAATATGTGGCTCGTCTGAAAGATTCCCTTGAATCAGCGTATCGCCTTGCTGAAGAAAATACAGCTAAAGTAAATGTTGGAAATAAGAGGCGCTTTGATCTTCGTGTGAGATATAGAGACTTGAAACCAGGGGACCAAGTCCTGCTGCGAAACCTAGGGGCATCTGGAAAACATAAACTGGCTGACCGCTGGAGAAAAGAGACTTTTACTGTAGTGGACAAGCTGCCTGGGATCCCAGTATACAAAATAAAGGGACCAGAAGGTAGAATAAAGACCTGGCATCGAAACCATTTGCTGCCTATCCCTCAAATCGAAAATGACAGTGGCTCAGAAGATTTTGCAGTGAGTGATACGCCTCAGCCTCAGGCAGATTCCACTTCTGATCTTCCAGATACTAATGAGAGTGATTGGACTGCAGTTTCTGAAGTCACTAGCCCAACTGCTCCTGCCCCTTCAAGAGAGTTGTTGAGTCCTAGCTCTCCAGAGTTTGTGCCTTAGTCAGTGACTACCCCCAGGCAGGAGCCTAATTCTGCTACAGAACCAGCACCATCCCTGCCCATGACTCACAGTCCTAGTTCAGGGCCTGAAACCACCGGATTGCCTCAGAGGGGAGTACGAAGAGGGGAAAGAGTTAGACATGCTCCACCCATTTTTACCTATGATAATTTGGGGAATCCCAGCTTTATCAGCCAGCCACAGCTGTATCATGCTTGGGTAGGTGCAGTTTCCAATTTGGTTAATATGTTGCCTGTTTTTGCTACTCCTGGAATGTATTACTATTGACCTGTTTCTTGCAGCAATCCATTGTAATGGAGAGAGGACGACATTGTTTCTTGTTTATTAATGTTGACCTTAATCACAGTTTCTCTTTGACGGGACGTAAAGATTCCACCAGGGGGAGTATGTAGGGAAGTGTTGATTTCACACAGCACTCCCTCTTTAAAACAGATACTTCTTGCCCCTGCAACTCTGGGTATGCAGCCCTGTGCTGGACTATAAAAGAGAATAGACTTCCTGCATACAGACTCAGAGACCTGAGCACACGGCTTGCTGTTAGGAGCTGTGCTGCTACTCATTATATTCAGAGCCTCACAGTGGTATCTGGATTCTTCCTTTGGCCATTAAACTGCTCATCTGCCAGTTCAGCTGAGTTTGCTGCAAGCTGAGATCATCTGCAGCTTCTGTGGAACTTCTGTGCTGCCAGCTTATTGACCTGCATGCACACTGTATCCAGTAGAGAACTTCACCGGGCTGATCAACTACTACAATCAAGAGAGGATGCTGCTATCAAGGTCAGGGGCCCCTGCAGCGTTCCATCCTACGCAGACTCTCTTGGAGGTATTTGTACTATAAGGTTAATATATACCCGGGTATATGTGCACGGACTGAAGCCAGGCCTTCCATTATCCCATTATTGCATTATTCTGTGTATGCTGTATGTATCTTATACCTTTACCATTTGCTATATAAAGTTTACAGTAGTATTATATTCAGATGTGCTAGTGTTTACTTTAAGAGATTGCTGGGAGCAGTAGTCCCTCTGCTCTCAATGTATGTTTGTGATTAGACTGGATCTATTTCCCAGAAAGGTTCCCCAACAGTTACCAGGGGCCTATTCTGGGTGGAGGCACTGCTATAAAGAACCTATTTCCCACTCTTCCATTAAGCGAAGGCTCAGCCCCCCATTTTGTTACCAACAGGTCAGCGCCATAGCCTGTCTGGAGTGGGGCATTTATCATCACCCCCCCCCAAAACAGGGCTACACATATACAGTGCCTTTAACCTCTAACTGACCACCCCGTATCTGGCATGTTTGTTTTTAGGACAGCTGTCTTATCTCCCTGCAGGCAATGTGAGACAGGTAATGCGCAGGGGGCCTGAGTGCAGGGTTCGGCATGCAGTTAGCTCTGTAATAACTCATTCAGCCCCCAGGCTTTATAGCTAAGCATCACTAAGTACCCCCAAACTCTCATGGGTAACGATGTGTTACTTTGTTACACTGATGAGCCTGGTGGAAGGAGATGGAGGAGGCTCTGTGATTTATTACAGATGCTAACCACATGCTCTGATCCTCAGATGAGTGAGCTGCTATCCCTCACTTGTGTCTTTCCATAGCTGCTGAGAAAGGCAGAGAATGCTTTCCTGAAACAGAAAGTATTCGTATGGGGCACACAAGCCAAGGATAATGGAATTTCTCCCAGAATCCCTTGCAGTAGATGGACCCATGCAAATTATACCTTTACTCCTCTTAAAGTGGACCAACACCCAGGATTTTCACTATCCTGGGTGTTGGTCCACTTCAGCAGGGCATGCGAGATCAGGATGCCCCGCTGTGTGAAACCCCCCCCAAAAGCCCCCAAAAACGTACCTTTTCGGCGACGGACAAGCGATGGACAAGCCGCCGCCGCCGCCGATAAGGTAAGGTTTTTTGGGGCTTTGGGGGGGGGGGGTTCACCCCGCGGGACATCCCGATCTCGGATGCCCCGTGGTGAGGGAGGTGATCGGCCCAGGAATCTTATAGATCCCCGGGCCGATCACCCCTGGGTGTTGGTCCACTTTAAAGCTATGTCCAAAGCACCTGGATCCGCCAGGCTGTGCAATGCTCTAGAATAACATATAAGAAAATATGTCACCATCCACTCCTATCTGTGTACCTGTGTTTCAGGTTGGAGTTGGATGGTGACATGGTAGGAAACATGTACACAAATAGGAATCGATGTAGACATATTATCTTATATGGTGCTTAAAGTGGACCAACACCCTGACCTTTTTTTTTTTTTCATGCAAATAATAACCCATGCCATGCCCCAGGACCCGTTAAAGATAATAAAAAAAAAAAAAAAAAACTTACCTTCGATGATCCTGCTGCGTCGCTTCATTTTTTGTTTGACCTCTTCCTCTTGCAATTCTCGCGCATGCGCAGTAGCGGCGCTTAGGTAAAGTGAAGCGGCGCTCGCTCCCGTTGCCAGTGGCGATTCACTTTACCTAAGCGCCGCTACTGCGCATGCGCGTTTTTTTTTTTTTCTTTAGGTTAGCACACGAGCGCGCTCTGCAGAGCAGGGGAAAGGCGGAGGGAGTGAAGGTCGGGGATATGCCTGTGATAGGTGAGTTATTGATTTATTTTTCTATTTTTTACTTTTTATTTTTCAGGAACTAGACCAGGGAGACGTGCACGCTCCCGAGAGAGGACAGAGGCCACGCCCCCGATGACGTTGAAAAGAGCAGAAGAAAGTGAAATCGCGCGAGTGAGGAGGACAGCTTATCCACGGACAAGGAAGAGGGACAGCATGCAAATGGACGGACAAGCAAGACGGACATCATGGTAATGAACGGACAAGAGCTGGAGGGCGAGATTTTTGAAGAATACAGGCGCTGCGAGGGACAGAAGGCTGCAAAAGTCATCAAAAGGTAAGTGTCTTTTTATGTTTAACTGTTCAGAGACTTGTTGTTTTGGAGGGTGTCCACTTTAATGAAGCCTAGCTATATAGGGCTATGAGCGGGCTGGGAGCTGTCCTTCCAGCTTGCAGCCATGCCCCACCATGGCCCGGCCCCACCTACGCCACCTACGCCACTTCCTAAATGGTGGGGAGCGGGGGGCAACAAGATGATCAGTCTGCTGGCTGACCTGATTGGCTGCAGGGAGGGTAGAAGCTGGTTGATCAACCAGCTTCAGTGTTGAGCCTAACTTCTAAACTTCAGTCCGTGTTCAGGGTCAGGAAACCAAACTCACAAAGTTCGGCATGGACCCAAACTTTACGTTTCAGGTTTGCTCATCCCTAGTCATGATCTTACTATTGAACTTCGCCAGGCCTGTTTCTCTGCTCTGACTTTGCCCTGCTTCTAAATAAAACCACTTCGCCAGTCCTGACCTCACCCACTTTTTGTGACTGACCCTACAGGACCGTCCCCTGGGCGATAGTCTCAGTGGGCCCCCTGCCGAGCAAATCACCGAAAGAATGAGAAATAAAGAGTGAAGTAATAGATGCAATATAGGAAAGAATAGAAGAAATGATCCGCATCAGCTGGCACAAATCTGTAGGGGAAAAAAAAAAACGTTTACTTTCCTGCAGCCGCGATGCCTTGTATTTCGGCCTCTTCTTACCACGGAGGAGCCCGGGGGGGGGGTGCGATCGGAGGCCCCGCCAGTGAAGAGGACACTCGGCAGGGCCTCCGACCGCACCCCCCCCCGCTCTTCCGTGGAGAGGAAGGAGAGGGCGAAATACCTGCTCCCCAGCGCTTCCGCAATCGCTATTAGCCCTGCCTTTTGTGGGCGGGACAGATGACATATTCTATGACGTCATCTCGCACCCGCCCCCAAGAGCCACAGTAGCACCGGGTGAGTGGAGGTGAGAGGATCGGATCCACCAATCACCTGGCAGCTGTCATCGGAGCCTCACGGGACAGGATCGCCGGGGGACAGCTGAGGATTAGAGGTGAGTAAAAAAAAAACAAATGTCATTTTTTTTACTCTGTGTCAGTGTTTTCTTTTTTACTGTTAACCCATTGTGAACTGGTAAGAGATCAATGAGATCCCTATACCAGTTCACAAGCCTGGGGTCTGGCAAGTCACCTGCAGCTAGTGGATGACTTGCCATTAACCCCCTGCTCCCCCAATTACCTGCCTCCCCAAAAGCCAGGGGGGGGCAGAGGAGCCCGGACCCATGGAAGCCATGTGGGCTTGTATCCGGCAGGGCAGGGGGCCACCAAAGCTGGCCCCTGCACCCTGTTCTACAAGCTTAGCTGGTCCCGGACTGGTTATGCTGGGTAGAGGGGACCCCATGTCATTTTTTTCTGGAATTTTAAGGGTTTTAACCCTTAAACGCTGGTGGCCGCATCTTGCACTTCCCTCTAACAGGTAGTGCACCCGCGCTGGTCATTCTCAAATGGCCGGCGCGGGAGTGCACCCTGCTAGAGGGATGCGCCGTTGTACCAGGATTAAGGTAAGTGTCGCAGATGACCTGGGGTTTCACACAGCAGGGCATCCCGATTTTGGATGCCCCGCAGGGAGGCACTGTACGTGGTGTGGAAAACTACTGAACTGTTTATCAGTATTTGCTTGGCATGCCGGTGCCAGTGTGATTATACCCGCACAACAATGTCCACCCACATCCACTAACAAACCCATTAACAAATCAGTAGGAAGTATTCCTGGGGCGACCCAGCTGGGTTTTGGTCGACTTTAAAAAAACAAATAAAATAATGTTTTCTGTGTGTTTTTTTTATTTTTTACATTCAACCCTTTGTGAACTGGTAAGGGGTCCAGGAGACCCTTATACCAGTTCACAGGGCTTAGGGGCTGGCAAGTGGCAGCACAAAGGCTGGTCATTGCACCCTGTTCTATGCCATGGAATTTATAGACCCCTGAGCTGCAACTCTCCACCACAAAGGGGCCCACTGAGACCATGCCGCCCGAGGGCCCACATAAACTTGGATCCAGCCCTGGTATAATATATGTGTATTTTGACGCAATTGGGTTAAAAGCGATATTTAATGCTACCTCTGAAGGCACTGGATTCTCCCTTCAATGTATCACTGAGAACTACCAGAGTCTTTTTCCTGTGCATACGAGAAACAGCTTGGTGGGTGACCTGTCTTTTCTTTTCTTGTGCTATGACTGAACTTTACTGAGCTCTACTGATCCTGACCTGGCTCTGTTTCTATGAATGAACTTTACTGGTCCTGACCCGGCTCTGTTTCTATGACCGAGCTCTACTGGTCCTGACCCGGCTCTGTTTCTATGACTGAACTCTACTGGTCCTGACCCGGCTCTGTTTCTATGACTGAGCTCTACTGGTCCTGACTCAGCTCTGTTTCTATGACTGAACTCCACCAGTTGTGACTCTGCTCTGTTTCTATGACTGATATCCACCAGTCCTGACCCTGCTCTGTTTCTATGACTGAACTCCACCAGTCCTGACCCTGCTCTGTTTCTATGACTGAACTCCACCAGTCCTGACCCAGCTCTGTTTCTATGACTGAACTGCACCAGCCCTGACCCTGCTCTGTTTTTATGACCGGACTCGACCAGTTGTGACTCTGCTCTGTTTCTATGACTGATATCCACCAGTCCTGACCCTGTTCTGTTTCTATGACTGAACTCCGCCAGCCCTGGCTCTGTTCTGTTTCTATGACTGAACTCCACCAGCCCTGACTCTGTTTCTATGACTGAACCCCACCAGCCCTGGCTCTGTTCTGTTTCTATGACTGAACTCCGCCAGTCCTGACCCTGTTCTGTTTCTATGACTAAACGCCGCCAGTCCTGACCCTGCTCTGTTTCTATGACTGAACTCCACAAGCCCTGACTCTGTTTCTATGACTGAACTCCGCCAGCCCTGACCCTGCTCCTGCTCTGTTTCTATGACTGAACTCCACAAGCCCTGACTCTGTTTCTATGACTGAACTCCGCCAGCCCTGACCCTGCTCTGTTTCTATGACTGAACTCCACCAGCCCTGACTCTGTTCTGTTTCTATGACTGAACTCCGCCAGCCCTGGCTCTGTTCTGTTTCTATGACTGAACTCCGCCAGTCCTGACCCTGCTCTGTTTCTATGACTGAACTCCTCCAGTCCTGACCCTGCTCTGTTTCTATGACTGAACTCCGCCAGTCCTGACCCTGCTCTGTTTCAATGACTGAACTCCACCAGTCCTGACCCTCCTGTGTGTCTATGATTGAACTCCGCCAGTCCTGACCCTGTTCTGTTTCTATGACTGAACTCCTCCATTCCTGACCCTGCTCTGTTTCTATGACTGAACTCCGCCAGTCCTGACCCTGCTCTGTTTCTATGACTGAACTCCACCAGTTCTGACCCTGCTCTGTGTCTATGATTGAACTCCTCCAGTCCTGACCCTGCTCTGTTTCTATGGGGTTGATTCAAAGAAACATGTAACAGCTTGGATTTGGCTCACGATCATCCTATTTTTTACGTCCGCTCGTGCGTTCGTATGAACTTGCGAGTGATTCAATAAGCAAATACGTTTCTATCCTAAAAGATACGTCCGTTCGTATGATATCTCCTGAACTTGCCTCAGTCAGTTGGCAATCGTAAAAATCACGTTCATGTGCTCACCTGTTGCGGCGGCAGCCTGTTTTTTCGGCTGCTTCCATCGTCCAGCTCTTCCAATTACTTGCGTTTGCCTCTGGTTTTCATTGGTTTTTGGCCTCTTAGATTCGTGCGTTCGTATGTTTCTAAGATCTTGCGCATGCGCACCCTCAACCAGAAACTTACATAAACCCCGTAGCGGCTGCATCCAACTTCATTTCTCGGTCCCTCAAACTTACCTAAACCCTTTAGCGCTTGCATCCAACTTCATTTCTCGGTCCCTCAAACTTACCTAAACCCTTTAGCGCTTGCATCCAACTTCATTTCTCGGTCCCTCAAACTTACCTAAACCCCTTAGCGCTTGCATCCAACTTCATTTCTCGGTCCCTCAAACTTACCTAAACCCTTTAGCGCTTGCATCCAACTTCATTTCTCGGTCCCTCAAACTTACCTAAACCCTTTAGCGCTTGCATCCAACTTCATTTCTCGGTCCCTCAAACTTACCGAAACCCCTTAGCGCTTGCATCCAACTTCATTTCTCGGTCCCTCAAACTTACCTAAACCCTTTAGCGCTTGCATCCAACTTCATTTCTCGGTCCCTCAAACTTACCTAAACCCTTTAGCGCTTGCATCCAACTTCATTTCTCGGTCCCTCAAACTTACCTAAACCCTTTAGCGCTTGCATCCAACTTCATTTCTCGGTCCCTCAAACTTACCTAAACCCTTTAGCGCTTGCATCCAACTTCATTTCTCGGTCCCTCAAACTTACCTAAACCCTTTAGCGCTTGCATCCAACTTCATTTCTCGGTCCCTCAAACTTACCGAAACCCCGTAGCGGCTGCATCCCACTTCATTTCTCGGTCCCTCAAACTTACCTAAACCCTTTAGCGCTTGCATCCAACTTCATTTCTCGGTCCCTCAAACTTACCTAAACCCTTTAGCGCTTGCATCCAACTTCATTTCTCGGTCCCTCAAACTTACCTAAACCCTTTAGCGCTTGCATCCAACTTCATTTCTCGGTCCCTCAAACTTACCTAAACCCTTTAGCGCTTGCATCCAACTTCATTTCTCGGTCCCTCAAACTTACCGAAACCCCGTAGCGGCTGCATCCCACTTCATTTCTCGGTCCCTCAAACTTACCTAAACCCTTTAGCGCTTGCATCCAACTTCATTTCTCGGTCCCTCAAACTTACCTAAACCCTTTAGCGCTTGCATCCAACTTCATTTCTCGGTCCCTCAAACTTACCTAAACCCTTTAGCGCTTGCATCCAACTTCATTTCTCGGTCCCTCAAACTTACCTAAACCCTTTAGCGCTTGCATCCAACTTCATTTCTCGGTCCCTCAAACTTACCGAAACCCCGTAGCGGCTGCATCCCACTTCATTTCTCGGTCCATAAAACGTAAGAAAATCACATAATTTACATATGTCTATATGTTTCTAAGTGTGTTGTTTCTGGTTTGTGTAATTTTTTGGGTGTGTGCATATTAGAAAAGACACATTTAGGATGGCTTAAAATATAATTTATTTTAAATATTTTCTTTGTTTTGTTTTTAAGAATTGTAAAATTTTTATTTTTGGGGTTGGCTTTTTTTTTGGCAACCTTTTTTTTTTTTTTTTCTCGGAAAAACACCAAGAAATATTTCCGATTTTTTCAACAGTAAAACCAATTTTTTTTTTTTTTAGTGTTTTTTTTTAAAAAACATCTTTTTTGGTTTGTAACCCAAACTATACAACAATTTTTAAAATATTAAAAATTTAAAAAACAAGTTTAAGAAAGGAGCCAGGACCAAGGGCACTAATCCTCCTCGTCTTCTTCATCTGTTGGCCCCAACGTCGCCTGTATGGCCAGCAGCTCGGCCACCAACTCCTTCATTCTTTTTTTTTTTCCAGCCAAGGTTTGGGGGATCATCCCTGTAACCAATAGAGAAAGAAACATAAATAGGAGTCCCAGACCGGTTTGTATGCTGGAAATAGATTTAGGGTTAAGCAAATACATGTAAATGCATGACATATGTCGTTCTTCAAAGGGATACAGTTAATGCATTTCCCACAGGTAAGTGTTTAAACTCCTTAAACCGGACCTTCCACATTATTTAATGAAAACCAAAAACTATTCACAAATGATTCTGCACCACCTCAAAGTTATTTAGGGCTTTTTTGGGATTACAGCGCCGCCATCTGGACTCTGAAGCATAACACTTAATGAGGAGTGGAGAGTTGGATAAAGTACAGGGGAGTAGGTTACAGTGGTGCGTTGGGAATCCAGAGCATAGCTGGGTTGAGGGAAAGGTCATCACTCACACAATGCATGGCAGCACCTTCCTTTTTTCAATCTGTATCCCATGCTGCCTGTAAATATTGTGCATTCCAGATTCCCCAATATTGGTTTTGTTCTGTCTAATAACATGCATTAGATGGGTGAAGGGTGTTTTTCCATGTTTCGAATCTGTAGGTACAGTGTGATGGCTAAGTCTTTGGTTCTTAATACTAGTTTGGGTCCTCTTTAAGCTAACGAAGTGCCCACATGAAAGTGTGAACTACACATTGGCTACGCCTTTAGTTATGTGTGTGTTATTAGCTAAGCAAACATTAATATGAATAATGGCATGGAGACTTACGGAGTTGGTGGCCGACAGATGGCTGGTTGGGGCCAACAGGCTGCCCTTGGTCCTGGCTCTGCTGTGAAGAAGTCCCTGGAGAAACATGTGACATTTGGTTAGTATTTGTAGAGAGTCACTATCCCCAACATATCTGGCTCCCAGTCTGGCTGACATCACTCACCTTCGCCAGGATCTCCTTCCAGCATCTCTGCTGCCTCCTCCTCCACTATCTCACCCGCTCCAGAAGCTTCTACAAATACATAATAAAGGATAACTTAGTTTTTGGCCTGCCATGTATATCTTTGTGCCTATACATGAAGAGTGACATACCAGAGCCTTCCCCATGCGTGGCCAGGTATGACTCCACGCCCACGCGCCTTGGCCCCTCCTCTGTGGTAAGGTCCAGGGGCTGGTCTGAGGAGGCCACAGAGGAGGGGTAGGTCCGTCGCCCGGGAGATCCACCACCTTCACTCACAGATGCAGAGTCATGCAGCACTGGTCGGCCTGTACGTCTCCGGGTGCGGCGAATTCTGAAATCCATTTCCAACACTACCAAAGAAAAGTCATTATAAATAAAGGCATAACTTAGACATTTGGAACATATACCATGCAATTGCTTTGTACTTACTTGGGAAATGGATCCCAAAAAACCTCCGCACCCGGGGCATGTGCAGACGCTTCAGGTCCGACCAATGCTGCATTATCTGGGTGTGAGTGAAGGTGGTGCTGGTCACACGGTGGATCTCGGCGATGATCTCCCGGGCGATGTCCCTTTTCTCGCACACATTGGGCGCGAAGTCATACCGGCGCTGAAGCATGATCTGAAAAACATAATGGACACAGAGCTTTTACTTTTACACACAGACCCATATGTGTTGCATCACAAGTTGAGTATTTAATGTCATTAACACACACATTTCGAATGGCCGCCATTTTTGGGGAGTGCCTTAAAGAGGACGTTGACTGTGATTGTCAGTCTGGTCTTATGTTATATGTATCACACACCATGTACATACAGATAATAGCCAACATCAAGAATCAGGCCACCTGCATCTATGGCATGTTAGGATGGTTTAAACATCCAAGATGTAGCCTAATGCTTAGGCTTTTGGACCACGTGTGTGGCTTCCCGTTGTGTTTTTATGGCTTAGGACAACAGTGTTCCGCAAACATCCGCATCAAGGTCCGAGACAGGCCAGGTTTGACAGCTCGCCCCGCTACTCCACAGGTTAATTAACTGTTGCTAAGCCGGAGCAATTGGCCGAATTAGGACATCAGCATAGACAGGTGAAAACGTGGCCAGGCTCGGCCCTTGAGGATGAAGTGTGAGGAGCCAGTGATTAAACATTAAGAGACCCCAAACTAGTTCCAAACGCATCATTTACATTTAGGCCATCATTGACTATTCGATTAAAATGCACAGGCAGCCACTTACCAGCATGAGGATCTCTTCCTGTTGACGGGTGAAGATAGTGGGCGCCATCTTTAGTCTTCTTCCAGGCAGCAGATAAGTGAAACCCCAGCGGTTTCCTGGTTCCGCTCGAACGTACGTTCGTACGAGCGCGTAGTCGTGCGCATAGGCGTCACACGCTGGGCTCATTATTTAAAGGTCCCTTCCCCCCAAGCTCATTCTCTTTGAGCATTTCTGTACGATGGCACCAAAAAAGGCGATCAGCAAGCGACCCCAGGCAAGCAAGACCGCGGAGGGCCCCACCACAAGGTCCCAGCAAGCTGGCCGAAAACTGAGATCCAAGACTCCCACCTCGGCCCCACCAAGGGACCCTGGACCCTCAGGTACCCAAAAAAGGGGCCCCAAGCCTCGTGCCCCTCCTGCAGCCAAAAAGCTGGCAACTGCAGCACCCACCACCTCTGCCCCCAGAACAGGCAGCACCAGTGAGCCCACACCGGCCATGCCTTCAAGTAGGGCAGTTCGGAAACCCATGCCCCGCAGCAGGGCCCGAACCCCATCCAGGGCCCGAAGTACAGCCAGAGGGCGAAGAACACAATCCAGGGCACGAAGCCCAGACAGGGCCCGAACCCCATCCAGGGCCCGAACCCCATCCAGGCCCCGAAGCCCATCCAGAGGCCGCAGATCACAAACCAGGGCCAGAAGCCCCTACAGGCCCAGAAGAACCCAATCAAGGGCCAGAAGCCCCTACAGGGCCCGCAGATCACAAACCAGGGCCAGAAGCCCCGACAGGCCCAGAAGAACCCCATCCAGGGCCCGAACCCCATCCAGGCCCCGAAGCCCATCCAGAGGCCGCAGATCACAAACCAGGGCCAGAAGCCCCTACAGGCCCAGACGAACCCAATCCAGGGCCAGAAGCCCCTACAGGCCCAGAAGAACCCAATCCAGGGCCAGAAGCCCCGACAGGCCCAGAAGAACCCAATCCAGGGCCAGAAGCCCCTACAGGGCCCGCAGATCACAAACCAGGGCCAGAAGCCCCGACAGGCCCAGAAGAACCCCATCCAGGGCCCGAACCCCATCCAGGCCCCGAAGCCCATCCAGAGGCCGCAGATCACAAACCAGGGCCAGAAGCCCCTACAGGCCCAGACGAACCCAATCCAGGGCCAGAAGCCCCTACAGGCCCAGAAGAACCCAATCCAGGGCCAGAAGCCCCGACAGGCCCAGACGAACCCAATCCAGGGCCAGAAGCCCCTACAGGCCCAGAAGAACCCAATCCAGGGCCAGAAGCCCCCGACCTGGCACCAGCCGGGAACAGAGCCCCCGACCTGGCACCAGCCGGGAACCTAGCCCCCCAAGAGGGCCCCGAATTGCCCCCATGACCACATCTACACCTGGAAGTTCGGTGGCCAGCCACGCAAGAACACCCAGTCCCTTGGCCAGTCCAGTCCAGTCATTGGGAAGCCACCAATCCGGCCATTCCCCTACCCAGCCCCAGGCCATAATGTCACCACATGTGTCTGCACACATGGAGGAGCAGCCAAGCCAACCATCTGGCCGCACATTGCGCCGCGGCCAGTTGAGTGGGAGATTCTCCCATGACCAAAATATGGCATTGGCTAGTGGCCTTACATTATACTATGACGAGCTATATGGGAGCAAATCCAAACACACCACCAAGCAGCGCAAGATGGAATTGTTTGAAACCATCCTCCGACAAGTAAATGCAGCGGGGGAAGAGAGGAAAGATGTGTCCCAAATTCAGAAGAAAATCTCTGATCTGAAGTATGCTGTACGGCAAAAAGAAATTAAAAGGCATAATTACAGGTAACTAAATGTTTACGCTAAATCTAATGTTTTGGATGTACTGTATGCACCTTTTCTGAGTACCAAACGCTTTTCTCTTTTCAGCCTGAAAACTGGCGGTGGCTTTCCATCTAAATTGGAGTTTACCCCTGCTGAGGAGATTGTGCTTGGACTTCTCCATCCGGTCGCGGTCGGTGGACATGCTGGTCTAAGGGACACAGACTCACCGACCCGTACCCACGGTGAGTACTCTTAAATCTGCATGTTTGCCTGTTTGCTAAATAATCTACAGTTCACTAGTAACAAGCTAACGGGATGCCCCTATGGTTTGCCTTGCTTGGCCTCGCACTACTGTGGCTGTTTGTGTCCTCTTTTTGGCCCTGGGAATCACACATTTAGGCCCACAGCCATTATGGCAAAGTTCAAATGTCCAATTGTATTGTTAAAGTCATGAATTTTTGCAAGATAAGTGAGATATTTTGAATCAATCACAAAACACACATCATTATGTATGGGTTGCCTTTTGCTTGTGTGAGTTGTGTTTGAGTTAACAATTTAATTAGCCACCCACAAACATATGTGACCAAGAGCAGCGAGACTCAACTGGCGGCCCGGGGTCCCAATGCGGACCTTGCCACCACATTCAAGGACCCCTGCCCAGACAGCCCTGCACTCAGTTACTTCTGTGTTGACGTGCTCAGAGCTGCCCCCTTGATCGGCCATGTAGTGGTTGGTCTCCTGCCCAATGTCATGGCTCCGTGAAACATAGCATTGCAATATGAAGTACTGCCCAGGAAGTGGCATTGCAAGGTACACAGTAACTTATTTAAATTTTCACTGGCCACAATCGTGTCCCGCTGCCCCTGCTCTGGCCCATGTGCCACAGTCCCCCCATGCCCCCCCCCACATAAGCCCCATACATTTGTAACAGATTGGCTCCATCCATCCCATCACCATCAATACGTTAACTCCCCCCTTTAGCCATCCAATCCCTGTCCCCTCAGCTCTGGCCCATCCAGCCCAGCAAGGGCAAGCAGCCTTTATTAGTTGGCACTTAGAAATCTCCAGCCCCTCCACCAGTGTCTTTATTTTTAACTAGACACCCCCTGCGTCAGCACCATGGCCAGACATTCACCTCTCACCACATACCTTTAAATGGGCGTTTCAAACAATTGTTTGAGTACCCCGGACCTAGCGAATGGTAGGCTAAATCCAAAAATGTGCCTTGAAAGTTGGATGCTGACTGGGTACACTTCATGACTTAGAACTGAGGTCACTTAGCAGTTTGTCCGAGCCATTGCACCTATGTAAACTTGCGTGGGTTTGAACAAAGGTCACCATTGCTCTAGAGTTGAATAATATTACAAATAGAGCTATATTTGATTACCTATCAAAAAAAAGGTTATGTGTGTGTGTTTACGTGGTATTTTTTTCTCTTCTTCAGCCCAGCATGATCCCTCAGCAAGGGTAAACTCACCCCCCAGTTTGGTTATGCCTACCAGGTCCGTACAGCATCGGAGCCCAGATCAGAGATTTTCGGTAAGTTAATTTAGTAGCATAAATACTAACAAGTGCTTAAGAATGTGTTAAACTGTTGAAATCCAAAATTGGGACGCAAACTTAGCCTTTTTTTTTTTGATATGTCCCTACAGACCCGCACACTCATGGAAGAGATCCAGGACATGGAGGAAGATGATGATGTCTCCGTACAGGGCACGTCGGATGAACTCCCCCTGGGTCCCAATTTGGAACTGCTCCATAATGTTTCTCTGGCCAATCCTCAGCAGCAGAGTGAATCTCCATCCATTGTGCTTGCACATGGGGAGACTGACACTACAGTCCCCAGTGTTCACTCTGCTGCTGAGGATTTGCAAAGCAGGCCGGTTGCTGTTGAGGGTACGACACCACGCGGCAGGGCACGCCCAAGAGCCAGGGTAATTGTGCGGCGGACGCCATTACGCCGCCCCACAATTTCCCAGGGGAGGCAGAGTGCCCTGCTTCAATTATGGACCCAACAAAGGGACTCTTATGACGCCCAGCTCGTTACAGAGCGTGAGCAAAGGCATGCCGACATGGTGAACATCCATACCAGTCTACAGGGCATCCTCGCGGAGTTGCGTACCCTCAACAGCAACGTGGCCAATGCAAGTAATGGCATCCAGTCAGCCATGGCTGAGATGACCAATATGCAGAGAAACATTGTGGAGCAGTTTCAAATTCACAATGCTGCCATGGCCCAGGCTAGGTCCCATTCCCATGGACCTCCACCTGGACCTCCACCTGGGTATTATGGGCAGCCACCCTATTAAGCCATGGGTGTGTGGGACATCTTTTCTCTTAACCCCCACTGTATTTACTTGTCCTTTGAGGTTTCAAACAATCCATTTTGTGTTGCTCTGGCAGGTTGTGTTTTGTATTTGCTCCCATATAGCTCCTTAGAGTAATGCTTAAGGCCACTAGCCAATGCCATAGGTCTATGTGGAGTTTATCTGGCCACTTATGGCTTTACCTATGTATTTGGTTGGTGCTCCTCCTGTTTGCAGACATGTTTGTGTGACATTATGGCCATGCCCAAATATCCCTGGGCACAGGCAATATTAATGACTGGACTAGGCTGGCCTTTGGACTGGGTGTCCTTGTTTGGTTGTGCCACTCACTTCCAGGTGTAGATGTGCTCGATGTTTTTTTTTAAATGTTATCCATTTGTTACCACAGATGTATGTGGCCTGATTTCTGTTAACCACTATAATTTTTCATTTTCAAAGTAAAACACAAATTTCACTTCCAATACTTGTGGCGTTTTTAGTGGGAAGACATTTTTAACAGCTTGGCCTAAACCAGATAATTTTGGTTGGAAGAGGTGTAACAATGCAAAGCGAAAGCTAAGGAAACTACATGAAATACATTAGGCAACAATTAAGGTCTAAATGTTTTACTTAGAGGTAATGCCACATTACGGCAAAACAACATATGTTTCAAAAAGGATAACACAGACATACAGAATGGTGAGACAGGGAAAAAAGTTAACTAAAATGCTGGCTGATCAGGTTGGCTCGAACAGATTGGCCAGACTCACTGGGGGGCCCCTCAAAATTCTCGGCTTCATCCTCGACGGCTGAAGAGGGCAGGCTGTCCACATAACGTGGGACACGTTCCATGATGGCAAAATTGTGCAAAACAGCACATGCCATTATAATGTCGATCACTTTCTTGGGATCATATTGCAGGGCCCCCCCAGTATGGTCAAGGCAACGAAAACGTGTCTTCAGCAGACCAAAGGCCCTCTCCACAACAGCCCGGGTCTTGCGATGCGCACGGTTATACGCTTCCTGAGAGGCATCCTGGGGCCGCAGCACAGGCGTCATGAGCCAGGGTAGAAGTGGGTACCCGGAATCACCTTAAACAGAGAATTAAATGTAATGTAAATTAAAAAGGCAACACAACCAACACCCAAAATTTCACAGATATCCTAATGATGTAAGGTAAAGTGTTCCCAAAAAAAAACAGGGCACATTAGGGCCCACAAAAATTGCACTAAGGTATCACCTAAATAAAAATGGCACTTCTATATACCAATTAATTAACAAACATCTGCACGGCCAAGGGTATTTGTATTTTACATATATTTGTAGTTTTCAGACATGTTACAATTAGGATGCTGCGGAGGGCCTATCCACATTTCTCTGGAAACTACAATGTATGCAGTTTAAGTCCACTTTGACATTTAACGACCAATAGTACCAAAGGAGCCAAAGGTCAAAGATCCCTATCCACATTTCTCTGGAAACTACAATGTATGCAGTTTAAGTCCACTTTGACATTTAACGACCAATAGTACCAAAGGAGCCAAAGGTCAAAGATCCCTATCCACATTTCACTGGAAACTACAATGTATGCAGTTTAAGTCCACTTTGACATTTAAAGACCAATAGTCCCAAAGGAGCCAAAGGTCAAAGATCCCTATCCACATTTCACTGGAAAATACAATGTATGCAGTTTAAGTCCACTTTGACATTTAAAGACCAATAGTCCCAAAGGAGCCAAAGGTCAAAGATCCTTGGGTATAAACTCCAAACCAATATATTTAGGCACAAGGAACTTACAGACATCCTAACTAAAGGGAAAACATTCTTAAGGCCACAGCGAGACAAGGATTTTTTGGGTAAGTTCCTAATATATGAGCCAAGAAAAAGGCAGTTGTACGCTTCTGTAAATTTATCCTTAAAAAACATATCAACAAATACAAGATTAATGCCACATTTAATAACACACAAATAGGACACACTTACCAAGCAGCCATGCCCCCGAAAATTCACCTGCCTCAAATCTCCGAAACAACCCAGATCGCCGGAGGATATAGGAGTCGTGGGACGATCCGGGGTAGCCGGCAAGGACACTCATAAACCGCATATCCGGACCAACCACGGCCTGGACATTAAGTGAGTGTCCCATTTTACGATTCCTTAAGGCAAAAACATACAAAAAGGGTAATTGATATTTGACCCAAACTAATAAATTAACCACAAAACATGTCTGCACTCTATTGGGAAAGACTAATGAAAAGCCGAGATAAAGCAGCTACACAAATGAGGGATAAACAAATATGCTGCCGCAAAGGAAAACAGGTTACATGACACGTTGGGCAACATAATAACCAATCTCAATACCTATATATATACTCGTCGGCTGCCCTAGGTACGAGTGCCACATGTGTGCAGTCAATTGCACCAATAACGTTGGGCATGTCGGCCACATTATAAAACCCAAGCTTAATGGCGTTTCTGGCTGCCATATCATCAGGAAAATAAATATATTTTTGAGTTATGGCAGCCATGCCTTCCAAAAATTTAGACAGTGCGCGGCTCAGCGTAGGCTGTGACATCCCCACAGAGAGGGCACCCAGCCTCTGGAACGAGCCGTTCGCCAAAAATTGCAGGCAGCCAAGCATCTTGGTCATACCTGAAATTGCATGCCCCTTCCTTGTGGTGCGGGCTAACCATGGCCGCAGCTCACTATATAATTTATGGAGGGAAGCGCGATTAAGCCTGGTCAGCTCGAACAGCTCAACATCATTCATGCTATCGATGTTCATGCGACGACGCAGGGGCAATCTGCTCTCAGACATCTCGATCAACTCAATGCCAAAAAGCATAAGCCCTTGATGTGCCACAAACTCGCTCCGCTCCATCCTACTCCCGAGGCCAAATAGCTGCCGGCAAACATTTCGTAAAGCAGCTCTTTAATGGGCTTCAAAACAATTAGCAATCACCTCTCTGAATTGGGCGCAAGCCCATGTGAAGGACGTAAAAAATAGGATCGGACGCAAATAATACGATTTGGACGGGAAAAACACACGAACTAACGCAAATTATACGATTCTCGTACGAAATGCGTATGTTCATATACGTCTATGCGCGAACGATCGTGCGAATACGAAATGGCCAAAAAAACCAGAAAAAATGACAAACACCCACCCAAACTTACGATTCTCGATACGAAATCACTTAACTTTTGCTCTTTGAATCGAGGGGTATGACTGAACTCCACCAGTTCTGACCCTGCTCTGTTTCTATGACTGAACTCCACCAGTCCTGACCCTTCTCTGTTTCTATGACTGAACTCCACCAGTTCTGACCCTGCTTTGTGTCTATGATTGAACTCTGGCTCTGTTCTGTTTCTATGACTGAACTCCACCAGCCCTGACTCTGTTTCTATGACTGAACCCCACCAGCCCTGGCTCTGTTCTGTTTCTATGACTGAACTCCGCCAGTCCTGACCCTGTTCTGTTTCTATGACTAAACGCCGCCAGTCCTGACCCTGCTCTGTTTCTATGACTGAACTCCGCCAGCCCTGACCCTGCTCCTGCTCTGTTTCTATGACTGAACTCCACAAGCCCTGACTCTGTTTCTATGACTGAACTCCGCCAGCCCTGACCCTGCTCTGTTTCTATGACTGAACTCCACCAGCCCTGACCCTGCTCTGTTTCTATGACTGAACTCCACCAGCCCTGACTCTGTTCTGTTTCTATGACTGAACTCCGCCAGCCCTGGCTCTGTTCTGTTTCTATGACTGAACTCCGCCAGTCCTGACCCTGCTCTGTTTCTATGACTGAACTCCTCCAGTCCTGACCCTGCTCTGTTTCTATGACTGAACTCCGCCAGTCCTGACCCTGCTCTGTTTCAATGACTGAACTCCACCAGTCCTGACCCTCCTCTGTGTCTATGATTGAACTCCGCCAGTCCTGACCCTGCTCTGTTTCTATGACTGAACTCCTCCATTCCTGACCCTGCTCTGTTTCTATGACTGAACCCTGCCAGTCCTGACCCTGCTCTGTTTCTATGACTGAACTCCACCAGTTCTGACCCTGCTCTGTGTCTATGATTGAACTCCTCCAGTCCTGACCCTGCTCTGTTTCTATGACTGAACTCCACCAGTTCTGACCCTGCTCTGTTTCTATGACTGAACTCCACCAGTCCTGACCCTTCTCTGTTTCTATGACTGAACTCCACCAGTTCTGACCCTGCTTTGTGTCTATGATTGAACTCCTCCAGTCCTGACCCTGCTCTGTTTTTATGACTGAACTCCACCAGTTCTGACCCTGCTCTGTTTCTATGACTGAACTCCACCAGTTCTGACCCTGCTCTGTTTCTATGACTGAACTCCACCAGTTCTGACCCTGCTCTGTTTCTATGACTGAACTCCACCAGTTCTAACCCTGCTCTGTTTCTGACTGATGTTTACCCGTCCTGACCCTGCTCTGTTTCTATGACTGATGTTTACCCGTCCTGACCCTGCTCTGTTTCTATGACTGAGCTCCTGTTTCTAACTATAACTGAACCCCACTGGTCCTGACCTTTCCTTGTTTTAAACAACAACTCAACTTTGCCAATCCTGACCTTGCCCTGTTTCTAACTATAACTTAACTTCCCCAAGTCCTGGCCTCACCTTGTTTCTAACTCCACAAGCCAATACCAGAGTCTTTTTCACTTTCTTTAAATCAGAATAGCTTCTCATATCTGTAAAACTAAACATTTCATCCCCCAACCTCTGTAATGTATAACTGGAAAATACACTACTTGCAGGAATGCCTTCCACCTTCTCACACTGCTTTAGATGGAACGCACTATACATTCATAATTGGGCCATTGTAAACAAGGCAGTTATCAGGAGCCATAGTGTGAGCAGGCTGACACCATGCAGCTAATGTCTATGACTTTATTGTGCCAGAGAATTGCTGTTGCGGGAGAAAAATGGCAGAAGCACATGATGCGTAGGAATCAAAACCTTGTTAATAAATTGGGGAAATGGCCTTTTCATAAAGCAGTTGATTTTAATCCTGTCTGCCGTTCTCTCCAAAATGCTCGGCTCAATTTATCCCAGCACCCGCTAGGCCCAATTAATAGGCAAAGATATTGTTTACCTGCAGGGCCCTTTTGTAATTCCAAAATACAGCCGCTTACCAATTTCAAATTCTTACCTTGCTTTGTAAGAGCCCCTGACGTGCAGCTCAGGATCTGACGACCCCACAAAGGCATGCATTGTGTTTACCACCAAAGGGTACATATTGAAATCTATTCATATATTTTTTTTAACCCAGCGGATGTGGACTTTTAGATCTGGATATGTATTTCCCATTTATAAAAGCGCAGGGTCAGGGATTTTCCATCCATCACGCATTTGCGTGTTTCTTGAGAATGCTGCTTCCTTACACTCCATTAGTAGTACAAACATGTGCTGGCAGGACCCTGGACCATTCATTCTGGACATGTGCTCTCACAAGCATTCCCATACAGTGCACATACTTGCATTTGCACAGTCAAATTAGCAATTGCGTTCTCTTCTGAGTATGACCTGGCTTTTAAACTATAAACTTCTTCTGTGTGTAACCTGGCTTGGCTGACAACCTGCTGCTGTGTGTGATCTGGCTTTGAATGTTGACTACCGAAATGCTGTTTCGGCTCTCTCTTTATAACTAGACCTGGGTTCTTTATGTCTTCCCCAATGTGTCCTGCTTACTGATTTATTCCTTGACCTAGGGTCTGCCAATTGTGCAAACCTATCTCCACTATCATAGTTAATGTAGAAGACCAGGACTTTCCTTGATGGCCCACGATCCAAGCTGTTGGGTTCGGACTTCCCCAATGTGTCCTGCTTACTGATTGAATCCTTGACCTAGGGTCTGCCAATTGTGCAAATCTATCTCCACTATCATAGTCAATGTAGAAGACTAGGACTTTCCTTGATGGCCCACGAGCCAAGTTGTTGGGTTCGGACTCGCACTACGCTAGGTTTTAACTCCACACCTTACTGCTCAGCCTATTCTTTTTTCCTTATGCCTGCTAAAAGGACCAGTGTCAGAGGGTGCTGTTGGACAGTTGCAGCTTTCCATCCTCAAGACCCAGCCAGGTACATGTTGTGACAGCTCATACAATGGCACTGGAGTTCGGTGGTTCCTGGTATTTAGGTATGCGCACACTTTGCATTTGCCAAAATGCTCATCCCAGTGGCCAGAACAATCCTAAATGCCCTATTGTACTCATAACTTATAAACTTGTGTCCACCTTTTCTGCTCCAGAAAAAAACCCAGGAGTGCATCTGCATTCAATGTTCACACTTGTATGCAAAGGTACTCACTTTCTCGCATAAAGGAGCACCAAATCTACCTTGTGAACCTAATTATCACCTACTACATGTGTCTTGTATGTGTTGTGGCCAGTGCTTCTTAGACCTTTTTGACTACCCATCTTTGACCTTCAATTTGACTACCGCTTCTGAACATTTGCTGCTTTCCCTGACTGCTACTTCGTAAACCATTGTTAAACCTTGCTGCTGCCCCTCAGCCTTGGCTTCTTTTACTGAGGAATATACATTCAAATCCATGCTTAGATGGTAATTTGGTAAAATGTAATATAATTAAATGTCAACACAGAGCTCCCTTAGTTTTGTAAAATGTAAGGTTGAGCAAACGTCCCAAAGTTCGGGTCTGGTAAGTTTGGCCAAATCGTGAATAAATGTTTGGGTTCCCAAACAATAGGGACCCAAGTTGGGAGGTGGGTGTGGTGGTGGTGGGGGGACTCAGAGTGTGCAGCAGGAAGCACTTCTGCAATTTACCTCGCCCTGCGATTCTCTTCCTGGTCAGTGGCAGGATTTGAAATTGGCCCCAGCTTGGGCTACAGAAAGATGGCCGCTTTCTCCCATGAGTGAGGACACTTCTAGTGTCAGCCAGAGCCGGATGCTGAACTGAAACACAGACTTCTGGCTGAAATCCGTGTTCTGGTTTGGGAACCCAAACTCGCAACTTTGCAGTTCGCGTTCACCCATCACTAGTGAAAAGGTCTCTGCCTCATGTGAGAGAGCCTTATGTGGCAAGCTGTCAGTATCCCATGCATCCCTTCATTGGTGTGGTAGCCTGGATTCCATTCCAGAAGGCAGCTTACTCCCAGGATTTCCCACATGCACTAGCCATGTTGAAGACTGGATCCCATTTCAGCAGGCAGCCACCCTATCTTCAAGCTCTTGTCTAAAAGAAACACCTGACATCACAGTGCTTCCTGATTTTAGCCCTTCCTGGTTTCCATGTGCTCCAGAACATCCTGTGAAGTGCTGACCCATTAAGACATGGCTTTAACTCAACTATTCACTTCAGATTGCCCTTTGATTGCTTACCTACTACAACCCAGGATTGTCTAACCTCGCCTAAACCCTGGACTGATTTACCAGCTTGACCCTTGGCTTAATCTTTGCTACAAACCCACACTGCCTGCACCAACTCTTGCCTGTTGATTTGATCCGGTGCTTCTGACCCTTTGACTTTTGCTTGTTCTAAGGACAATACTCACCTGCCCCTGCATCAATAACCTGTTTCTGCTCCTGCAAAGTGTTTCAGCTTGTCTCTAGAACCCAGGTCATGTGCTCCCCCAGGCTAGCATTATGGTTGTCTATTGCCTGGTCTTGTGACCTAAACCTTCCATGCATTCCAGTCTATACGCCACTGCATGGAGCTCTAGTGAAGACAAGGGAATGCCCCTCACCAGCTGGAACAGATGGTGTCAAAACATATCAGGGTGGCTTTGGTAAGTTTACAGTTATTCATTATTATGTAAAGCAGGAACCTTCTCTTAACCAAAGATAAAAGCTATTTTCTCTTTATTTATTTTTCTTCTGTTTTGACAAACAGTCCGTTTATGGTACTCGTAAACCCAGATTAAATAGGCTTAATCACAAAGCTCCTTGAGTTTAGTGGTTTGCATTGCATCGTGGTTTGCCTTTTGATATGATTATATTTTAGTTTAAAGCTTTAAGTTGGGTTTTCCGCTGTCCTTACCAAAGTAAAATATTTTCTACTATAATGTTTCTAACCCAACTGATAAGCCCTATCCCCCCCCCCCCCCCCCAACCTACGGTGGTTATGATAACCTTGGAATGATTTCTTGAAGTATTGATTTCTTTTTTTCCTTTTTGTAGTGTCTGCTTAAAGGATTTTTTCCATAACCCCTGGGTAGGGGGCTGATTATTCCCCCATCATCTTACGCGCCATAAAGATGGCAAGGTTTGAAATGGTCATTTCTCTATATGTTAAAGCTGGTGCGTCGAGATGCATGAGTAAAATTTTTTCTTTGGCTACAACTGGTATTTTCAGCTCATTGTTTAAGAAGGATGTTACTTCAAACCAGAATCTTTGTATTTGGTCGCAGGACCACCATAAATTGTGGAAAGAATCTTGATCATTTCCGCACCACCAGCATGTGGTGGACCTTGCATTCCGATTGTAATCCGTAGCAAAGTAGCATCTGACAGCAGGTTTACTGGGCGGTGAATTAGTTCCCAGGCCCTGAATAATAATAATAATTTTGTATAAATAATAGTGATTGAGCTGCTCCCACCCCCTTTGTTCATTTGAATTGCCATGAGCATAAGCAGGGAGGAATTCAGTCAAAATGGATTTCTCCCTGTGAAGTGTTCTAAAGGGAGGCTGGCAGCTTCCCAGGTGAGTAGCTCCCAGATATTTGTCTGCATTGCATGTCCCAACTTTGGGGACTCAGAATTAAGAGTAGGGACCACACTAAACACAGAGTGCCTTGCCGGGGCAGTGTGGCTTCCACATGTATCTGCAGATATATGCAACCAAATCTCTGTCTGTCCACATAGCTAGACATGTTTGTTGCTTGATATTTAGTTGATGAGAGGGTTAAACTGGGCAGTGAATTAGTTCCCAGGCCCTGAATAATAATAATAATTTTGTATAAATAATAGTGATTGAGCTGCTCCCACCCCCTTTGTTCATCTGACAGCATATTTAAAAATAAACAGACGAAATTGCATAATTTCTGTGGAATTGAGGGTTTTGAAAAAACATTCCCAGTCTCTCGAGGACAGTTTATATCTTAAATCTATTTCCCATTTATTGAAAAGGGTGTTCAGGTTTTTTTTCTTATATTCAAGAGGATAGCCTTTTAAAATTTTGAGAGGGATAAGGTACCCAACGGTGCTTGTAAATATGATGTTTGAAATGTCGAAGGGAGGAGCTCCATCTTAATTGCTATCTTAAATAAGCTTAAGTATTCTTTAAACTGGTGGGCATAGAGTCAGTCTCCAGAGGTCAGCAGTTTATCGTGCTCAGGAGTTTTTAGTAATTGTCCAATTCTGCAGTTACCATATATTAGTGCTGGTGTGTTCTTATTCTTTAGCAATCGTATTATAATGTCTGGGTATAGGCATAATCTCTTGTTTTCCAATACAAACAGCAACATTTTATTTATAGCTTTGACGATTGGGTTTATGTCCGTCTCAGTTTGGTTTTTAATGAGTCAAGGATCCCATGATGTGATTTCACCCCTTCTTTTTTGGGCCACCTCTCCGTCTACCCATTCCTCATTGCAATTGGACCATTGAATTAATCAGGACAGCCTAATAGTATACCTCTCTTGTATGCTGACTAAAAAAAAAATTGGATTTGTTTACTGAGATCCTTGAAAAAAGAGTTAGGAAGATCACCTGGTAGATTTTGAAAAATAAAAATAATCTGGGGAGAATGAACATCTTAATGTAGTTGATTTTGCCTATGAGGTTTAGTCCCGTATTTTGCTGCTGTCGGATTGTGTTTCTAATTTTGCCCAGAAAAGGGAATATAATTAGCTTTGTAGAGATTCTTTGTTGAGACTGTCAGATGCCTAGATTTTTAATCTGGCTATCCTGCCAGGTAATTTGTCTTATGGATTTGAAATACAACTCAGTTTGGAGCAATTTGGAGCAATATATGGAATGGGAGGATCAACAGATCGTCAGCATATGTCAGAACTTTAATATCAATAGAGTTTATGATAACTCCTCTGACAGAGCATGAATCTTTGACACGGCATAGTAGAGGTTTGATGCCAATGTTAAATATAAAGGTGATAGCGGGCAGCCCTGTCTTACCCCATTGTGCATATTAAATGAAGTTATTTATTATGATCTTTGCGCTTTGATTTAAATAGAGCGCCATTATCTTCTTGATAAATTCTGTCCCAAATCGCTGTAGGGTGGCTTCTATATATTTCCAGTTTGGCCTATCAAATGCTTTTTCTGCATCTAGGGATACTATTAATGCTTAACTTTTGCTTCTGTTTAGTTGATGAATTATGTTTACTGCCATTGTGTTGTGTTGTTCTGTGATGTACTTTTGCCTTTCCTAAACCCCCCTTGCATGGGCGAGAGAACTATGAGGAGGACTGCCTCAATTCGCCTACATCAAATGCTAGCATAAAGTTTTATATCAGTGTTTTATTAAGGCTATAGGGTCGTATTTAGCACAGTTGGAGGAGTCTTTACCCTCCTTCAGAATTAATTTGATTAATGCTTGGTTCATTTCTTTGGTTGGCTGAGTTTAAAGGTTTTATAGTACTCAGAGGGAAAACCATCTGGGCCAAAACGTTTATGTGCTTTAAGCTCATTAATTGCTGATTCTATCTCTAGATATGGGGCGGTCAAGATCAAGAGATTTTTGTTCATCTAGTTTAGGCAGGTTAACTTTCACCTCTATATTATATATACTAGGATAAAAAGTCTGGAACTTTTTCTCAATGTCTTCTAACGTAGTGAGAGTCCCTCTGCTGCATAGCCATTGTTTTTCCTGGTATTGTTAATTGCGGCCCTAAACCTAAGATATTTTTCCCTGTCTTGTGTAAAGCGTTTGTTGTCTACTATCCTTTTAATTTCCTATTCAAAATCGCATCATGGTCTGGTAGTCTGCCTCTGCTCTTGTGAAAGTGGGTTGTCGTTGAGCTCGCTTAAACTTAGCGAATAAGTTATTAATTTAATTTTTTTTACCATGCCTTTATGTTTCCTTATTTTAATTTCTTTTTCTAAGATCCCCCTCATATAGCATTGAAGTATTTCCCATAATGTTACTATGGTAATCTCAACTGTTCTTGGTCTGTTCTTGAATTTGTAGAATTCTTGAAGCATTAATTTGGTCTTGTATATGAATTTGGTGTCTTTTGGGACCATCGTCTTCGAGTATATCACTTTGATTCTAATTTTAGAGACCACTTTAAAAGAGCATGGTCGGGAATATATGATAGATCTTTTATTATGCATGTTTATATTTCTAATATATTTAATAACCAAACGTTATATGAGATCTTAATCATAATCTCAATTTCAATCTATGTCACTGAGCTAACCAAGCACAGTTGCACTACACTGCGTGGTTTCCCCCAGGTGACCTGTTGAAGTTCCTGTGGCTTAGTTCCTGCCTGCTTTTAGTACGTTCTAACCAGCTTTGGCTGTGTACTTGTTTCTAGGCAATGTTTTCCCCTGAAGTCGCAGCTAGGGGTGTGACTCGCCCTTTCATTGGCTGTCCCTGCGGTGTCATCTGAGAGGGTTCTTCCCTCATATTGGCCCACGGGTGCCGCCTGTGATTGGTCGATACGCCCTCCTCTGCTGCTGACGTCATGGCTTCCTGGACGCCCGGGGCTCCCCGTGGCTGTGAGCTGCGCTGTTGTATGGGGTAAGTTTCCTTTTACTTCTTATAAATTGTGTGTGGTGTTGTGGTCCCTCTATCTACGACTAAGGGTCTCTAAAGACCCGAAACGCGTCAGAAGACCATCCACTTTATTGTGCCCGAATCTGTATTGGATTTTATTCCTTGCTGCTGCTGCTGCTATCTGCACCATTTTTTGATGGAAACGATTTTAACTTTTACATAATAAAGATACGATTTTAAGGAAGTGCGGATCCACCACCTATCTTTTCATGGTCGGGAATAGTCCTATTGCCGATTTTGCAATTGAATATATTTTGAAGGCCAGATTGTGGCATAAATAAAAGGTCGATATGCCAGTAAAAGTTGCTCAGACAATTGTAACATGTAAAATCTTTTTCCTTTAGGTTTTTTAGCCTCCAAACATTTACTAGTTTGTGCGCCTTTAGATGGGAGCTTATCTGGATGTTACATTTGTGTTGCATTTCAAGCATGGTGGGCCAGTGCAGTCAACCTCTTCAGTGGGCGCCATATTAAAATCTCCCACTAAGATCTTTTTTTCTAATATAATAGTATGTACATTGCTTATCAATTTTGGTTGATGTTTGTTAGGGGTGTAGGTATTGGATAAGATATATTTCATACCTCTAACTTCTCAAATCAGTATGATGTATCTTCCATCTTTATCGCAATGTCGTTCTAACATTTCCTGTGTATCACTATTGCCACCCCTTGTTTTTTTAATAGTATAATGATTATTCTATATTTCCACAAAGTTGTAAAATAGAAACAGATGGATTTTCCCCTATTCTGGAAGTGTGTCTCTTGCGAAAAAAGCAAAACCAGTGCCCTCTTGGTTTAGTTCTTTGATTATATAGAAGGTTGACGTAACATAGAAACATAGAAGGTTGATTATATGCGGAATTTAGGCCTCTTACATTATATCAACAAAAATGTAGGGTTTGTGAAAGCAAGAAAAATAGTTCAGATGAACTACACAGATTGAGCTGTACTTCACCCGCCGATTGCTTTGCCAGGCTCTGCATGTCAACCATTGATAAAGTATATCTTGTATCCAAGTTATCATAATCATTTTATTTACCTGGAAATAAGAATAAACCCATTGAAATCTCTCATCTACCTTTCTCCTTCCTCCCTCCATTCCTGAAACCTTCTTTCTTTCTTCCTTCCTTTTTCCTTGTTTACCTTTCCACCATTCTTGATTTCTTATTTCCCTTTCGTATGTTGACTACTTGTCTTCTTTTGGATGTTGCCTCTTAATTTGTCTTTTTCTTTCCCTATTTCCTCTTTTTTTCATCTTCATTTTTATCTTTTTTATCTCATTCCGTCTTTTCATTTCATTCTTTGTATTTTTCCCACAAATATATACACAAAGATCTTAAACAGACATTGGTACCTTGGAGATATTTGGAGCCTCTTATCTTCTTTTGTATTGTATGCTTTATCCATCCCACCATTATATTATTTTCACTGAAATACTACATTTTCCCCCTTTCCTTACATATTTCTTTGCTTTGTTTCCTACTTTTCCCCTGTGTCCCCCATCTTCTTCATTTCTCCTTTCTTTCATTTTACTTTATACATTGGCCCCCCTCCTTCCTTCCCTCCTTCCTTCCCCTTTTTATTCCTGCAATTCTTAGTTTTTCCTTTCTTTATTTTTTTTTCCTTTTATGTTTTATGTTTACTACTACTTGCCTTCTTCTTCTTTCCCTTTGCTTCCATCTTTCTCTTCTCTGCCATTCATTTATCTCATTTCATTTTTAATTTTTCGTTAAAGTTGCTTTATACATTTTCTGCCACCCTCTCCCTTTTTTTTACCTTCTTGCCTTTCTTCCCTTCTTCCCTTTTTACCATCCTACCATGATTATTGCTTTCTTTATCTTGTTTCCTCATAGGTTTAATTCTTTAGGTGTGTGTATTGTTCCTTTCTACTTTCTTTTGTTTTTTGTTGTCTTGATTATCTCCTGGTATACTCTGCCTTTTTATTTGTTTTCTCCCCTACATGTTTTCCTTTCATTTCTCCCCACCCTCCTTTCTTCCTACATTTTTGTTACTCGGGGAGGCTGATTTATTAATAGCGACATGTAGCGACAGTTGAGCGACTGTAGCGGTATTTTCACAGCGCCCGCTAGTAGTCGCTGTGCTTGGCCGTTGTTCGGTTGTTGACAGCGACTCAGTCGGTGTGGCGTAATGTTGAATACAAGGTGATGATTCGCTATTTGACAGGTTCCGTGCTGTATGGGAGCGCATGTTAGCGACTGGTCAGAGCGACCGGCTCCCACCATATTCATCAAAAAATCACGCTCAAAAAATTCTCGCGCTGTGAAATGCATGTTTAAACCCCAGAGCGCTGGAGGCGATGTGTTAAAAGTAGTTTTTTAACCCCCAAACAACCATATTTTTGGAAACCAAAAAAAACAAGTTATTTTAAATAATTTAGTAATATGAATACATTAATATCAGACCTGTAATATCAATTCTGTACAATTTTTTTCCCTTAAAAAAATTATCTAACATGGCAGAAGTGGTCACAGAATTTTTCACATTTAAAAAAAAAAACAAAACATTAATAACAATTAATTATTAATATTTAAAGATTGTTCCATTGAAATGCATTGGAGAGCGCCAGGTAGCGAGAGGTCATACCTGTCGCTGTTCAAGGTCGGACGCTGGCGCTGTGGGCTGAGGCTGGAATAGTGATGAATGAGTCGCTATATGGCGCTATCTCAGTCGCTAAGCAGGATTGGCTTGATAAATGTGTGATTGTGGTGGGGAGCCGGCGTTCTCGTGGCGGGGCCCGTCATTACCGGCCGCTCACCAGTCGTTACCTGTCGCTATTCCTTCATAAATAAGGGCCTGAGTATTTCCCTTCTACCCCTTTCTTCTACCCTCCTTCCTATGCTGACTTTTGCTTCATTCCTTATATATTTCTTGCTTCCCTTTTTTCTTTCCTCCATCCTTTTTTCCTCATGCCCTTTACTCTTCCCCTTCCCTTTTCTTTCATACTGTTTTATACTTTGGGCCTTATTTATGACGGGCTAGCGCCAGGTAGTGTCTGACGAGCGCCAGGTCCCGCCAGCTATCGGCGGCTACCGACTCAAGTACGCCCGGCAGCGGTCACAATGACGCATTTATCAAGCTAAATGAGGCTAGCGCCGGCGAGAGCGTCAGCTAGCGCGGGATTCATCATGAAGCCGCCTGGAACGAACAGCGCCGCTGCAAATTTCTTCACAGCGCCAGGTATGACCTGTCGCTCCCTGGCATTGTCCAATGCATTTCAATGGAGCAATGTTTAATTAATCATAATTAATTGGTAATATTTTTTTTTTTTTTTTTTTTTTTTAATGTCAAAAATTCTGAGCCCACTTCTGCAATGTTCGTTTTTTTTTTAAAGTAAAAAAAAAATAAAAAAAAAAAATTTGTGCAGAATTGATCTAACAGGTCTGATATTAATGTATTCATATTACAAAATGATTCAAAAAACATGTATAATGTTACAATCCAAAAATATGGTTGTTTAGGGGTTAAAAACTAGTTAACACCCATCGCCGCCAGCGCACTGGGGTTTAAACAAGGAATGGACAGCGCCAGCAAATTTGGAGCGTGATTTTTTAATGAATATGAAGCAAGCCGTTCGCTCTGGCCATTCGTTGTCAGGCGCTCACATACAACGCTGAACCTGTGAAACAGCGACCCCTAAGCCCGTATTCAACATTACCGCACACCGACTGAGTCGCTGTCATCAAGCAAACGCCGGCCAAGCACAGCGAATACTGGCTGGCGCTGTAAAAATCACGCTACAGTCGCTCATCTGTCGCTACCTGGCGCTATTAATGAATCGGCCTCCCCGTCTCATATCTTTCCTTCTAAATGTTCTCCTCCCTCTCACCCTTCCCCTTTTTACTGTTCCTTGCTGCATTGCCTTCCTTCCCACCTCCCTTTTTTCCTTCCCACCTCCCTTTTTTCCTTCCTTCCTTCCTTCCTTCCTTCCTTCCTTCCTATCTTTCTTGGTTTATTTTTTACTTTTCTTACATTGCCTCCCCCTTTACATTCTTCCTTTACTTTCCTTTTTTTCATTCCTTCTTTCTCCACCTCCTGTTTTCTTATTATTTTATCTTTTCCTTTATTATTGGGCTATTTCTCTTTAAACTTTGTTCTTTCCTGAAGATTTTTTTTCTCCGTCCTGTCAATTTTCCCCTTGCGCTATTGTCAGCACACACTGGTTATTAAACAGACTTTGGTACTCATGGGGCCTCCAGATTGGCACTTGAGAGTACAATCAATTCCTCCTATTGACTTATTTTCATTCCACATAAAGCCTTAGAGACAAACAAAGCCGCCAGGTTTCCTATCCGTCCAATTGCTGCGGAACCCGTGCGCTTTATTTATCATCTGTGCAGAGCTGGCTGCAATCAGCTCGCTAAATTGCCATTCTGGCTGCTCACTGCGCTGATTTGCGGGATATCACTGGTTTCCCTAGATGTCAGAAATAATTGACAGGCCCAGGTAGCGTGCAAGCTCTTCAATCTTTGCTCTGATCAGGGTTTATCAGCGCTGCTGGCTGTCAGCTCAGATTTGGTTTGTAAAATGACCCGAAGTAACGGAAATGTTCAGATTTGCTTTCGTTCATCGAAAGAGCATATACGCATTTGCCCGAACATTCGTACGAATGAAAAATGAACGAAAAAAAGCAAAAAAATGACAAACACCCACCAAAAACTTTCACAGACAGCTACGGAAGTCCGGACGAATGTGGCTCTGAATCGAGGCTTAGGCCCTTATTTATCACGGGCTAGCGCCAGGTAGTGTCTGACGAGCGCCAGGTAGCGGCAGCTAACGGCGACTACCGACTCAAGTACGCCCGGCGGCGGTCACAATGACGCATTTATCAAGCAAAATGAGGCTAGCGCCGGCGAGAGCGACGGCTGGCGCGGCATTCATCATGAAGCCGCCTGGACCGAACAGCGCCGCTGCAAATTCCCTCACAGCGCCAGGTATGAGCTGTCGCTCCCTGGCGATGTCCAATGCATTTCAATGGAGCAATCTATAATGAATCATAATTAATTGGTATTAATTTTTTTTTTTTTTTTTTTAATGTCAAAAATTCGGAGACCACTTCTGCAATGTTAGGATTTATTTTTAAGTAAAAAAAAAATTTAAAAAAAATTTGTGCAGAATTGATCTAACAGGTCTGAGATTAATGTATTCATATTACAAAATGATTCTAAAAACATGTATAATGTTACATTCAAAAAATATGGTTGTTTAGGGGTTAAAAACTAGTTAATACCCATCGCCGCCAGCGCTCTGGGGTTTAAACAAGGAATGGACAGCGACAGCACATTCGGAGCGTGATTTGTTAATGAATATGAAGCTAGCCGTTCGCTCTGACCATTCGTTGTCAGGCGCTCACATACAACGCTGAACCTGTGAAACAGCGACCCCCCAGCTCGTATTCAACATTACCGCACACCGACTGAGTCGCTGTCATCAAGCTAACGCCGGCCAAGCACAGCGAATACTGGCTGGCGCTGAAAAAATCACGCTACAGTCGCTCATCTGGCGCTACCTGGCGCTATTAATGAATCGGCCTCTAATATGCTAGGCCAGAACACTTGTGAAAGTCTTGTACTCTGCTGACACTGCTGAGGCTAGGGGGTACATGAAAGTCAGTTCTATGCATGAGGTTAAAGGACAACTATCATTTTCCAGGTCTTCTGGTTTTGGGCTGAATCTATTCTCTCAGCTAAAAAAATCTGTTACATTTTCCTACTGCAAATAAACACAGCTAAATGGCTGTTTATTTACAATGTATCTCAATGTAACATGTTTACGCTGCAGTAGGAGAGAGTAACGGATTTATCAGCTGAGAGGCAGTAAAGTATCTGTGATGTAAGTATATCCAGCCTGTCAAAGCAGCTGGCAAATGATAGTTGTTCCTTAATGCAGAGTCGGGCAGTCAGAAAAGCGTGCAAGCTTACCTCTCTCGGCAGCTTCTAGTAGGGCAAATTTCCAGCCTCCCCATGCCTGGGTCTCAATTCTACCATTTAACCACTGTAGGGCTAGTGGATTCCATACACAGACTGCATATTTAAGGGGATGTGACATTAGAAAACACTTTAATTGTAGCCTGACACCATGGGCTAGCTATTGTAAAAGACTTTACTTCCTCCACCTCCATCACTATCCCGGGACCAGGTACCCCCCCCCCCAATTCTGACTACAGGTAGTCCTCGACTTACGCCGTTGATCCATTCTTACGTGGCGTCGTAAACCGAATTTCGACGTATGTCAGATCATACGTTCATGCAGTACTGTACCATAATAACAGTACAGTACTGCAAACACTTAGCCTATCCAAACACCTATCCATGGTGATGGGCTGGCCTTCCTTTTCTTTGATGCACTGATATCAGATGAGTCTACCTTTCGTTTGGGAGCCATAATGAAGGGTGTTATGGCGTGCAGGAGACTCGTTTTTCTCATGTACAGTAACCGGGTACAGTGTGCAGTACTCGGAATGAGACGCCGTATAAAGCGTCGTAACCACGAAACGACGTAACTCGAGACCGTCGTAACCCGAGGACTACCTGTACTTCTATATTCCATGAGAGCAAGCTGTCATTCTGCCATGCCCTGTGACCAACGAAGACCAGTGAAGAGCAAGTGAGATGCTCCCTTGCCAACGGTGCATCCAATTGGTTAGCTGCAGTCACAAAATGGCTGCCATAAGGGAACATGCAAGTTTGAGTACAGAGGTGCCCATTCATGATCTTGCTGTGAGGGAGACATAGCAATTGGCAGGGGGTATCTTGAATGAATGTAATTCCTTCTATAAGTTTTGGGGGACAACCATGCACACTAAACTGTTACATTTAATGCTACTAAAGTGCTTTACTGCTTTGTTATTTGGAACCATTTCCAGTAAAAAAAAATTAAAAAAAGAAAAAAAAAAATACCTACCGTATATACTCGAGTATAAGCCGAGTTTTTCAGCCCACTTTTTGGGCTGAAAAAAGCAGCCTCGGCCTATACTCGAGTCAGTAACCTGACTTACCTGAGCGAGGGGGCGGAGGAAGCGGCAGAAGAGCCTCCGAGGCGGCAGAAGAGCCGCCGAGGCTTCAGAACTCGGCGGGGAGATCAGCACACCCAGCGCGAGGTGGGTGTACCAAGATGGCGGCCCGGGCCTCAGTGACGTGGCGGCGCGGAGCGCGCCGGCCCCCATCTTGGTACACCCACCTCGCGCTGGGTGTACTGATCTCCCCGCCGAGTTCTGAAGCCTCCGAGGCGGCTCTTCTGCCCCGCGTCCAGGGGCGTAGCTATAGGGGTCGCCATTGCGACTGGCGACTGGCCGCGTCCCATGCCGTCGTCCCGCGCCGTCCTCACTCTGTCCCGCACCGTCGCCTTGGCTGGAAGGAGCCTCGCTGAAGATTGTGCAGGAGCTGAACTGGTGAGTGTGTGTGTTGTGTGCATTGTATGTGTGCTGTGTTGTGTGCTGTGTGTTGTGTGTGCCTTGTGTGTGTATGTGTGCTGTGTTGTGTTTGTGTGTGTGTTGTGTGTGCTGTGTGTATGTTGTGTGTGTGCTGTGTTACACCTGAATGGCTGTAATGAGGGATGCCCCTAACTGGCTGTAACAAGGGATGCCCCTCACTGTATTATTATTATTTATTTTTATTTAATTCTTAGGTGATGGCTGGGGGCGTGGTCAGGGGTGATTCCTCAAATCAACTCCAATTCCAATTGAAAAAAGCCGCCTCGGCTTATACTCGGGTCAATAACTTTTTCCAGGTTTTTGTGGTAAAATTAGGTGCCTCGGCTTATATTCGGGTCGGCCTATACTCGAGTATATACGGTAGGTCCTTTCCCATTGTAGTTTAATCCAGAGTTTCCCTATTTAGTGTGTAATCATTGCACAAATTGCTGCTTTCTGTGAATTCTGTGAATAACTTTACCTATTTTTTAAATTAAACTTAATTTGCCATCAGTATGTAGATGCACGTTGTCTTTTTTGTGTTAATTACTTTACACAGCTTAGTATAATCTGCAAAGAGTGATACATTACTTTTTAATGCATTCCTAATATCATTAAAAGAATTGTGCCCAGCACTTACCCCTGCAATACTCTGCCAGTAATGGTGATGGGCAGGCTGATTCATCACTAACGCCAGGTAGCGACAGATGAGCGTCTGTAGCAGGCATTTTCAGAGCGCCCGCTAGTAGTCACTGTGCTCGGCCGTGGGTCGCTACTTCATAGCGACTCAGTCGCTGTTCAGTAATGTTGAATACATTGTGAGGAGTCGCTATTTGACCAGTACAGCGCTGTATGGGAGCGCATGTTAGCGACTGCTCATAGAGACCGACTCACACCATATTCTGCAAAAAAACAGCCTCACAAATCTCTGGCACTGAAAAATGCTTGTTTGAAGCCCAGAGCGCAGGAGGCGGTGTGTTTAAAGTGTTTTCCAGCATCTATCAACTAGTAACAAAGCGAAAACATATGGAATTACATTGTAGCAACATTGTAACATGAACACTTTAATGGCAGACCTGTAATGTCATTTCTGAAGAAATATATAAAAAATGAAAAAATTGTGAAAAAAAATGCTTTTTCAATGCCAGAAGAGGTCACAGAATTATTTGGGATTTTTGGGGAAAAAAAAATAAACAAAAACCCTGTTTAAAGAGAAGAAAAGGATCGTCCATTGAAATTTATGGGAGAGCGACAGGTAGCGAGAGGTCATACCTGGCGCTGTGCAAGGCTGAACGCCGGCGCTGTTCGCTGAGGCTGGGAAAATGATGAATCAGACGCTACATGGCGCTATCCCAGTCGCTAAACAGATTCTGCTTGATAAATGTGTAATTGCGCGCCATGTCTGGCGTTCACCAGTCGCTACCTGTCATTAACCAGCCACTACCTGACGCTATCCCTTCTTAAATAAGGGCCTAAATAAATCCATCATATTTATTATTATTGAACTATAACCCGGGGGCATCCAGTAATGTTGAAGGTGAGAAAAGATCTGAAATGATTCTTGGCTTGATTTTTTAAACATGACAAAAACCTGCCATTGTAAGAAGGGCGTGCAGACATTTTGTACATATATATATATATATATATATATATATATATATATATATATATATATATTTATATATATAATATGGGGGTTATTCATGAAGGGATAGCTCCAGGTAGTGCCCGTGTGTGAATCCTTTTTCGATAAGTATGGTGTGGCGCACCGAGTGCCGGACGCACTGAGCTGGCGCTACCTTTCGCTCCCTGCAGCGCTGTACTGGTGTTAGAGCGCCCAAAATACATCACATTCACCAATACCGGCCAGGTTACTACGGCGACCGAGGCACTCTGTTACAGCTCCCGATACCCGCTTAAAGTGTCTACTAGCGGTCGCTCTAAGTGCCGCTATACAGACGCTCATCTGCCGATACCTGGCGTTAGTAGTGAATCAGCCTCCACATTCAAGTTTGGAGTTCAAAGTGGTTTAAGTCAGTGTCTCTGTTTTATTGAAGAAGAAACTCTTTGATCTGTGAATTCCAGCAGTTATTTAGGCCCACCTGGATCTACAAAATGAGATTTCTTTACTGATATTTGAAATTAGCAAGCAGAGTCCCCGATCTTTTGCAACAGACCAATAATTATTTTTAGTCTCGTTGTTAGGTTCTAATCTCTCGTACGCTTGTAAATAATCACATACTGATCCTCCCAACAACGTAAATGTTCATGTTAAAATATTTTCCATAGCTGCCTCCCTGGCTGTGACTTCCAACCACCGTCATCATCCACCTCTGCCTTAAATTCACAACTAAAAATAGCTTCCCGTGGGCCTGGCGTACATCTGAACACCAACGCGGCCTACAGAAGAATCTGCTGGCAGAAGGTCCCGGTCCAACGCTGTCATCAGCGGGAGCCACAGCATGTGCTGTTTGTACCCTGTGTGCCTTTTACAGAGACAGACTGCAGCTGGTGTCTATCATCAACTGGGATGTTTTCTGAACATTTTACACTGTTATCGTCTATATTTTATATATATTTCCAGTGCTTTTCATACCCCGTGAACTTTTACACATTTTTAAAGTGGACCAACACCCAGGATTTTGACTATCCTGGGTTTTGGTCCACTTCGGTGGGGCACCCCAATCGGGGCTGTGTGAAACCCCCCAGAAAGCCCCGAAAACTCACCTCTCCCCGCTCCCACGTGACCGCTGCAGCCAATCCCCGCCAGCGGACAAGCGAGAGGCAGCGCCGGACAAGCAGAGCGCGTCCGCTGCTGCCTCCCGCGCGTCCCTCTTACAGGGAGCGCGCCCTGCTAGAGGGACGCGCGGGAGGCGGCTGCGGACGCGCATGCGCCGCTGGAACCTGGAAAAGGTAGGATTGTGGGCTTCCTGGGGGTTTCACCCCGTGGGACATCCCGATTTCAGATTCCCCGTGGGGCAATGTTACAGCCACAACTGTTTATTGAGATTTTATGTGATAGAGCAACACAAAGTAGCAAATGTTTATGTAGTGTAAAGAAAATGATACATGTTTTCCCCATTTTTAAAAAATAAAAACTGAAAAGCATGGCATGAATATGTATTCAGGCCACCTAAATGAATACTTTGTATGACAACCTGCAGCTGCAATGACTTCTGCAAGTCTGTTGGGCCGTGTCTCTACCAGTTTTACCTGTACAAGTCACTGGTCAGACCCCATATGGAGTACTGTGTACAGTTCTGGGCATCTGTGCTTAAGAAGAAGAAGAACTGGAGCATGTTCAAAGAAGGGCAACAAAGTTAATTAAAGGAGTGCGGGGACTAGAGTACCCTGAAAGATTGTCAAAGTTAGGTTTATTTAGCTTAGAAAAAAGACGATTGAGGGGTGATCTAATAACTATGTATAAATATATTCGGGGTCAATACAAAGATCTGTCCCACAATCTATTTATACCCCGGAATGTAACTATAACCCGAGGGCATCCACTAAGGTTAGAGGAAAGGTGCTTTCTCCACCGACATAGGAGGGGATTCTTCTCTGTAAGAGCAGTGAGACTATGGAACTCGCTGCCAGAGGTAGTAATGATGGATACAGAAAAAATGTTCAAAGTGGCCTTGATGCCTTCCTGGCATGTAATAACATTTCCAGCTATGGCTACTAGACCACTGGAAGAAGATCTATAGTGGCCGGGATGCCCTCTGTGCATGTAATAACATTTCCAGCTATGGCTACTAGACCACTGGAAGAAGATCTATAGTGGCCGGGATGCCCTCCTTGCATGTAATAACATTTCCAGCTATGGCTACTAGACCACTGGAAGAAGATCTATAGTGGCCGGGATGCCCTCCTTGCATGTAATAACATTTCCAGCTATGGCTACTAGACCACTGGAAGAAGATCTATAGCGGCCGGGATGCCCTCCTTGCATGTAATAACATTTCCAGCTATGGCTACTAGACCACTGGAAGGAGTTAACCCTTTAAGTGCCAGCCTACCTGCAGCTTTTGTCACCCTCTGTTGCCAGACCATGTTTCACTATTTTGCGCTACACATGTTCAACTGTGATTTTTGGAAGGATTTCCATGGATTTCCCAGGAAAATTATATATTGTTTTTTTCAGTCTGGGCTTTTGAGTCTCCTCTTCACCCAGGGGGCCTCCGATCTCCCCCTGGGCTCTTCTGCCATGATCATCACCCCACTTCCGCTGCCACTGCCTCTAATCCTGCCTTTTGTGGCTAGGTGGATGACATCATTTCCTGATGTTATCCTGCTCCCAGCCCAACAATCCTCAGCCTCAGTCGTGCTGATCCCCTGATCAGATCCTCTTATCCCCCCTGCTTCCCCACCCCTCCTTCACCGATCACCGACATCTGTCATTGGATTGGTGGGGGACAGCGGCATGGGAGAGTGGAGGATAGGAGGTTAGTAAAGACAAAAAAGTTTTATTAATGTGATTTACTCAGTGTCATTTACTCACTGTGTGTGTTTTTTTCACATTTAACCATTTGTGAACTGGTAAGGGATCCATGAGACCCCTATACAATTTAACAAGACTTGGGGGGGCTGGCAAGTCACCTGCGGCTGGCGGGTGACTTGCCATTAACCCCTGTCCCCCAATTACCTGCTTCCCCAAAGCCTAGGGGGGACAGAAGAGCTCAAGGGCCACGAGCGATGTGCAGGCTTGTAGCCTCCAGGGCCAGGAACCACCAAAGCTGGCCTCCGTGCCCTGTTCTACAAACCCTGCATAGCTGGTGCCCGGGCTGGTTATGCTGGGAAGGGGGAACCCCACACCATTTTTTATCTTTTAGGGTTTTTATATATTTTGTTCCCCCCAAAAATGTAAAAATCTTACACAATCAAAAAAAAATTGAACTGTATATAGGATGACCCCCTTTTGTTTAGCCAGCATGGCTGGTTCCTTAATTAATATGCAGCATGGTGGGAGACCTTCCTTTGTTCTGAAGACTGGCTTGGCCTGAGTTTAGTTTTATGTGTGCATTCGTATGCAAATTAAGGTGGCCAGCAGAAAGTCACCTGTGATTTTTATCTTAACCAATTAGATTATCACCTGGGTGAAGGACCGCTTTAAGGACAAATATACTTGCGAATGTTAGCAAAATTACACCAAAGCAAAACATAAGGTGACTTCTGGAGGAAAACAATCAGGATTAAAAATCAACCACCAATATTGCCCCATATTTCAAATCACACATACCTACTTTGGTAAGGTGCAAGGTGCCGTCATGGACGGAAGGTATGTGGCACCAAGGTACCTGGCCTTGGTGCAGTAAAGCCTTGTAGTTTGTTTCCCAGCATCAGTTGCTAATGGCAGTCTGGTGCTGAAGTGTTAGTACTGTATAGCCGAAAGGCTAACCCGGGACGGCTTTACTGGGATGGAGTAGAGTATGGTGGGACTCCATCCCCTACCCAGGTCCGGGTTTTACAGGCCGCATAAATAGCCTGGGGAGTCAGCTGTGCAGGGTCTGTGACTGAAGCTCACTTGTGGAGTGAGACTCTCGTGTGCCTGGCTGAAAATTCCTGTGCAGGCTGTTTCATGTGGACCAGAGGCGGATTCGGCTGCAACTTAGAAAGCTTGCACGAGGACTAAAAAGGCCGTTGCCTGTCTGGTTCCTTTCTGCTGTATTTTCCTGAGAAGGTGATGTAACCCAAAAGGACGTTCTGTTTTATGGATTTTGTGTGAATAAACACAGACTTTAAGTTGAACGTTCGCCTCTGAGCCTCTATACTGCTAACATCCTGCTGTCTACCAGAGCTGATCACCACACTTCTCACCTATAATACACCCATGAGCTCGGGTGTATGTGTGGCGGCTCCAGCATCAATGCAGGCTCCCTCTAGTGTGATACATCCAAGCCGCTCAACGCCTGCACAAATGGCGACTGGAATTGCACAGGCGCCAGTAGCGGTCTCCTCTGTGCTTGTGTGAGCCTTTGACCCTTGATCTGCTATGAGCATTGGTTTGGATACCGCAATTTTTGTCTTAGATGCCCAAGCAAATAGAAACATAGAAACATAGAAGGTTGACGGCAGAAGGAGACCATACGGTCCATCTAGTCTGCCCTTATGTGTATACTGTATGTACTCTTTATCTTAGGATAGATGTGTGCTTATCCCAGGCATGTTTACATTCAGTGACTGTTGATTTTTCAACTACCTCTGCTGGAAGTTTGTTCCAAGCATCTACTACTCTTTCTGTAAAATAATATTTTCTAACATTGCTCCTGATCTTCCCCCCGACTAGCTTCAGGTTGTGCCCCCTTGTTCTATCATTAAGCTTCTTCTTAAAAACACTTCCCTCCTGAACCTTATTCAATCCTTTCACATATTTAAAGGTCTCAATCATGTCCCCTCTCCCTTCTTTCCTCCAGACTGTACAGTTTAAGTTCTTTAAGTCTCTCCTGATAAGTTTTAAGTTTAAGTCCTTCCACCATTTTCGTTGCCCGCCTTTGGACACGTTCTATTTGAATAATGTCTTTTTGCAGGTAAGGTCTCCAGAACTGCACACAGTATTCTAGCTGTGGCCTCACCAGGGCTCTATACAGCGACATCACAACCTCCCTCTTCCTACTGGTGATGCCTCGAGCTATGCAGCCGAGCATCCTGCTTGCTTTTCCCACTGCCTGGCTACACTGTCCAATCATCTTGCAGCTATCAGTAATCAGTATTCCTAAATCTCTCTCCTCCGAGGTCCTGGATAACACAGTGCTGCCCATACAGTACTCAGAGCAGGGATTCCTTCTACCCAAGTGCAGGATTTTACATTCAGAGACATTAAACTCTAGTTTCCACAGTTTTGACCATCTATCCAGTAAAGCTAAATCATTTTCCATGTTGCAGACACCTCCAGGAATATCCACCCTATTACTAACCTTTGTATCATCAGCAAACAGACAAACTTTTCCTACCAAGCCTTCTCCTATGTCACTTACAAATATATTAAAAAGAATGGGGCCCAGGACAGAGCCTTGCGGCACACCACTTGTAACTCGCCTTTGTTCAGATTGCACACCATTTACAACAACGCTCTGATACCGATCCCTCAGCCAACTGGAAATCCACTGAGCTATCCAGGGATTGAGTCCTACCTTCAATAACTTATCTATGTGCTCCTTATGTGATACAGTGTCAAAGGCTTTGCTAAAATCCAGATAGGCGATATCCACAGCACCACCTTCATCTAACACTTTAGTGACATTGTCAAAGAAATCAATAAGATTGGTCTGACATGATCTGCCCTCAGTAAAGCCGTTCTGTTTTGGGTCCAATAGGTCATTAATTTTTAGATGGGAAATTATCTGTTTTTTTAAGAGTGTTTCCATTAATTTGACCACTATAGATGTTAAACTAACTGGCCTGTAATTACTGGCTTCTTCTCTACTCCCCTTTTTATGGATTGGTACGACATTGGCCATTCTCCAATCATCTGGAACCTCACCAGTTGAAAGGGAATGGTTAAGTAAATCAGTCAGAGGGGCTGCAATCACAAACCTAAGTTCCCTTAGAACTCTGGGGTGGATTCCATCTGGACCCATCGCCTTACTTACCTTTAGATGTGCCAGCTCGGATAGGACATCAGCCTCCAGAAACTCCGGAGCTGTGCCCTCCCAGCTGGATGCTGTGCTATGGCCATGCCTGCTACTATCTGAAAATACTGAACAAAAGTAGCTATTCAGATGGTCAGCCACAGCCTTATCTCCGTCAATATATTTATTTTCCCTATTTCTAATTTTTGAGACAGTGGTTGAGCATCTGAATTTACACATTAATACCCTTGAGGCTTCATCCGCTTCTTTGCAAGATGAGAACCCTGCATTACCCTGCCTGGCTGGTTTTCCACGAGCCACAGTCAGTTTTGAGCTTTTCAGTATAGTTCATAGTATAGTATAGTATAGTACATCATAGAACTTAACAAAGAAATACACAGAGCTTATATGAAAGTCCAATGATTAATCTCAGAACATTAATCATTGGACTTTCATCTAAGCTCTGTGTATTTATTTGTTATGTTTTATGGACTTAATTGTGGGATTTTAAGTTTATCACATTAAGCTTGTGTTATAATTTGGCCTATTTGGCCCTTCTCTATCACTATAAGCCCGGTTTTCTTTCACGGTTTTAAAACATCATAGGACTTACCACACAGATGATGCAACCAAAATTTTTTTTTTCAGGGCAAGCCCCAAGCATGGTCCTTTATGCTAAAGAAGAATGAAGATCCTATCTTGAATTCTTTTGATGATTTTTTCAAGGCCCTCTGGAAGTGTCCGCCAAGACCACTCTTTGCAACCTCTGCCAGGGTCAAAGTGCTGTAGAGGAGTATGGTGGAGTTTCGTTGCTGCTCCTTGGGCACCGATTGTTATAATGTAGGTGACTTGAAGGTATTCACAGTGTCATTCTCACAAATAATTGGTCTTATATATATTTCCTCGCACTTGTATTTTATAGTTTTATATGTATGGTTTGTCATGGCACAACTTTATGAGTCTTGAGCATTTTCTACTGTGGTCAGAGACAGCTAGTGGCTTGTAATGGTCAATCACACTTAGGGACAGAATGGCTGCCAGACTACTTTTTTGTGTGGTCCTGGAGGAATATAGGAAAGAGGGCACATTTTGGATCCCTGCTACAGCATCTACCCTGCACTGCAGGAAATGTCACATGGAACAGGCATCTGGTAAGCTGTTTGCTGCCTTATTATTTCTGTTGGGTTTACAGTCCCATTAAATGAAATTATATTTGATACAATCAATGGAGCTATCATATAGGACAATTTAGTGGTGAGATGGAAAATAATGGATAAAAGGAAAGGTTGTTTTGGCTAATAATCCCAGATCGTGGAAAGACAACTCGTTTCCAAAAGCTATATGACTCCTTTAATCACTGATACATGGCAATCCATTTTGAGATGGATAATACCCATTCTTAGGCTGCAAATGAGTGTTAAACTTCAGCTGCTATTTATCCTGAATAAACAATAAGGTTCCCATTAACGGAAATTGTTCACCTTTAAAGAAAGACTTATTTGGAACAATTTCTCTGGATAATCTCTGTTATTTCAGCACTGTTTTTCTATTGTTCCTGTTAATTAACTTCTTATCATGTGACAAAGAACCCGCTGTGACTTTACGTCAAAGTCAAGGCAAGTAACACGAGCGATGCTGGTGCAGCTGGGAAATTTTTCCAATCTGCGAGGTGCTTGAAAATCGGGGATTAACTCTATATTAAGTCAGTTTTCTAATGACAAATGGCCACTGTGATGATTTCTCAAGTAATTACAGAACTGCAAATTATTTTGATGAACCACAAGATATAAAAGGACCAAAGTCAACTGTCCTTGGTAAAATACAATAGACTACTAGAGAGAAAAGGGCCATAGTAACTTGTGATGGGCCACTAGAGATAAAAGGACTGTTGTAAATGTGATGGACCACTAAAAATGGACTGAGGTAAAATGTGTCAATAGAGAAAATAGTGCAGAAGTAAAATATGATGTCCTACAAGATCAAAGAGGACCGACGTAAATTAGAGAAATTAGAGAAAAGAGGACATACATGTGCTTCTATGATGTCCTACAAGACAAAGAGGACCAATGTAAATTAGAGAAATAAGAAGAAAAGAGGACATACATGTGCTTCTAGAGACGAAAGGACTGAAGTCAACTGTGATAGGCCATCAGAGATAGAGTTCCAAGTAAATGTAATGTGCTAGAGCTGAGACAAATGGATACCCACATCAAATGTCTGGTCTGGTTCAATGGTTCTGTGGGGCAACCATGTTGGCTTTGTTAGCCATGGCTATAATGCAGGTAAAACCAACACCTTCATACATGCACTGGTCTATGGTGCACTATGGATATCCTGGGTGAAGTCAGCTTATGCAGCATCATTTATTTTAGTATCCTGCTTCTTTGAGTTTCACCTGGCTTGTCTGACCACCCTCTTCTTCACTACTCTGCTTGACCCTTTGCTTGATCTTGACCTTGAACATATGATTCCTGCCCTTGACCCTGGCTTGATTATTGACCATGAATCTTCTATGCCTGCCCTTTACCTTGGCTTGATTATCAACCCTGAATCTATTCTCCCTGCCATGACATTTTTCATTCTCTCATCTATGCCGACTGCTGCCCGCGGCTCATGCCTCCTTTTTATTTGTTCCTAAGGAAGGCTCCCGCTAATCGCACCCTGTGGTGTTTCCTTCTTGCCAGTTGCCTCCTGTTGGTTCCTGTGAATACCAGGTCTATCAGTAGACTCCCAGTCCCGATCATCAGATAGTCTTCCTGTTGATACATTCCCCCAACTGGAGCCCCACCTTAAATCTGACTGGTAATGATTGCATACTCCTAAAAATATTTCATAAATACACATGCCCGAAAATACACAGAAACTAGTGCAAATAAGCATGTATGCGCTGATCCAATAATTCTGCCTAGTGACCAGTCATTGATGTTTGGACAGCTAATCTGTTCCTGTCCTTGATTACAAGTCTGGATTACATTTTTGGTGTGACCCCGGCTTGGATTTTGTCTCTGCTCCCTGCCCTGACCAGGTCTATGGTTATTGACTTTCTCTTGTCTGCTCCTTATCTACCCCACCTCTTGGATCCTTCAACATCTGCTCCAGGGCCTAGACCTCATGCATGGGGCTTGATCAAATATCTTGGTTCCATGCCACAGTGGTGAGATCCCTATGATTTCACTGGGGTCTGGCATCTCTCATGGCCAGGTGATTCACCCTGACTCAGTCCCAAACACATCTGTATATGTGTCTCCTGCTCTGCCTACATCCTTTACAGAACACAGAAACATGATTATATAAAATATATTAGACCTCTAAATAGAGGCCCAAATTACTTAAAGGACTTAATCAGCATGTGATGAACTATAGACAAATTGGGTTGGTCTTAAAGAAAAGAGAACCGTGTTAAAATGTGATGGATTACCAAGGACTACAGAAATAAAATGTAACTGGCCACTAGCGAAAAGAGGACTGACATAAAATGTGATAAGCCATTAGAGAAAGAGGATTGAGGACTGCAACAGGCTACTAGAGAAAGAGTACAAACATAAAATGTGACTGGCCATTGATGAGCTATTAAAAAAGTGTCCTAGAAATTGTCTGGTTTAATGTAATACAGAGGAATAGCCATCTTGTCTATGTTAACAGGGGCGCTCTCTGCTATGACCAGTTGCCAGCATATCTCTTTGGGGGGGACATTCACCTTCTGTAAGCTCATTCTTCCGTCCAGCTTTGGCAGACTTCATAAATTGGCTCCCAACTTGGTTTAGGATGTATTCTCAATTAGGCACTTAACCCAGCTTTAGCAGACTACCCAGTTCGGCTCTCGACACAGCTTTGGCATGATTTCCTGATTTAGCCCCTAACCCGGTTGTGGCAGACCATGCTCCAGATCTCTAATCTGTCTTTGGCTCATCTTTACCGGTCCCCCTTTGCTTGATTTTGGGTTCCCTTGCAGGGCAAGCCTGTCCCCACTATCAGGAGCTTTAAATGGTGAAATTCAATGGTTCCTTATAGACTTACTCACAACAATTGTGCTCCTACAACATTCTGCATCTGAATCAGTGTCTCATGACAACCCAGCCTCATTTTCTGGGCCTCACTTCTCTGTCTGACAAGAATGCCGGCTCTAGTGGGGAGCTGCTCGACATTATGTCTGTCATCCTCAGGTACATTGTTAAAAGGTAAAAATATGATTGCCCACTTAAGAGGACTGAAGTAAAATGTGATGGGAACAACATATAAACTGATTTAAAGAAAAGAAGACCAAGGTAAATTGTGATGACCCACTAGAGAAGGGGTGACCAAAGATATATATGATTGTCAACTCAGATCTTGCAAGGTTTTGTTATGCCAAACTCTATCGGAGCATAAGCAAGTCATATTTGCGACTTTCACTTTCGACAAATACACTGTTCATTATTAGACACTGGCCCTTCATCAATATATCCACCTTTGACATTTCCATATAAATAATCATCTAAATTACCTGCATATCAAAGAAGAATTTATTATTTCCTTGTAGCTAAGAAAAACATCCAAGGCTCTTTCATTGATCCAAAGCATTCAAGTGGAGAGAGAATAACTACTTACTGAGCACTTCATTCAGCTCTGATATAACAACTGATGCGTTTTCATCTGCCGGTACACATCTTTTAATGCTTTCAACAGACCAGGGAAGATGTCGTTAGTTGTTGCAGTACTGATATAAATATTTTTGTTGAGATTTCATTAGTATAGGAAGATAATGTTATGTTCTTTCAGATACCTGAATATTGCTCCCTATATCAGATTTTACCAACCAGTGGTGGTAGTAGGTGCTACTTAAGGCCAACTGAGCTGAAAATGGGTGAGCATAAAGAAATGTAGACAAGCAATTACTCTAATAGGATGTGCAAGTTGGTGGGTCTATTAGCTTTCTTGGACCTGGTAGATGTATGAAGGGAGTGTAATACTAACACCATGGACTTAACCTTCTACTCTGGGGCACTATTATAGGATTGACCATATCTTCACCCCTGCGGCATTGCTTCCTAACATAATTAATTTTAAAATTATGAAGACTTCCTGGTTGGACCATTGATATGGCTTTCTTGGGACTATATTGAGAGTGTCCTGGTTAAAATGGGATTTGGGTATGATTTCTGTAACATCATTAGGGAACTCTACTCCCATCCCAAGGCATCTGTTCCTATTAGTGGTTACAGGTTAGGGGTACAGAGTGGTAAGAAACAGGGGTGCCCTTTGTCCCCAGGACTCTTTTTACTAGCAATAGAACCTTTAGTAAATGTTATGCTAAGAGGTCAAATGCAAGGAGGTCAGTTGTGGTGGAGTATAAATGTGCTTTATTTGCAGACGACCTGCTCCTCTTCATAGCTGACTCTCTGGCATCGATCCCAAATATCTTGAGGATTCTCAACACATTTTTTAGAGTATCAGAACTTAAGATCAATAACACAAAATCAGAGGCTCTTCATATAAACTTGTACTTAAAGGTGGTTGAGGATTACAAATTAGAAGTGCTTTTGAAAAGGTGAGAGAATATCTCGCTTCCATGTCTTGTTAGGATTACAGCATGTCGGATGAATATACTCAATGCAAAATGCATTTCTAAAATACATCTGGCAGAGTAAAATCAGGAAAACACAAAGACCTTATATATTCCCAAAAATAGGGAGGGTGGGGACCACTCATTTGAAAAACTTTTACTGCGCCACAAGAATCTCCCAACTTTCCATCTTTTCCAACTGCTAAACAGGGGGACCCGGGCTGGGTGTTGATGGATCAGAGGGCTTTGGGTGGGTTCCCAATAGATTTATTAATGTGGGTTCCTAGTAAAAAGAGGCCAATATCTCTCTATGTCCAACCTTGAAGATAGATTTAAACTTTTGGGATAAAGCTAACAGAATTAAGCATTTGAGTTCAAATTGTGCTCCATTGACACCTATCTTTGGGAATCCTAGTGTTGGCACACGGGATTAGGGACGGGAAATACATTTTGTCTCTGTAGGGGACACTCTGACGATGTCTCAGATTAAAGAAAATAACAAAATGCCTAGGGAAGAGCCTTTTTGAGTCCAACAGGTGCTTCATGTTTTGCAAAGAATGAATTATAGGAAGATAAGGTTAGTGGTCTTGGCAGATTCTGAAAGATTTTGCCTAAAGGAAGGGAGTATCTCAAGACTTTACCCCAGTTTGAAGGAAGGAGGTCTTAAGCTACCCTATATTGAGGCCTGGGACAGGGATTTTGAAGAAGACCATTCTCAGGAATGATGGGGAAGAATTAAAGCTGACCGCACTTAACCCCCCAGGGTGCTAGTAAACCTTACCTTACTTCATGCCGCTGCTGGGAATCCAACAACGCAATTGGCTGCCGGGCGCTCACATGGGCTGTGATGGTCTGGCCACTGAATGTCCTGCCCATGTGAGTGCCTGGCAGCCAATCGCAATACTGGATTCCCAGCGGAGGAGCGAGGGTAAGCTTTATGGTCACCCTGCGGGGTTGTGTGAGGGGGGTGCCAGCATTCTGGATGTTCCCCCTAGACTGTCATCTTAGCGGTGGTGCCGACAGCCAACCAAATCCTCGGTCCCGAGTAAGGTGGCTAAAATAAGTGTGGGGACCTCCCAAACTGTTTTCAGTTTTACAGTGATATGCTAGGGGACTTTTGGCGCCTATACAAAAATATATAAATTGATATCTAACATAGCCCATAGAGATCTACCATACAATCCAAAAGCCATCCTATTAGGAGAGGCTGCGGGAGGGACCGGGGATCCTACCTTAAAACTAATAGCCTTTGTATTCATGGCTGCAAGAATTACTATCGCTGTCTCATTCTTTCTTTTATGTTCTCAGGTTGGTTAGGGTGTTGTATTTGCTGGGTAGATGTTGTAATTTATGTACACAATATGAAATTTAGTTTATGTGATTATTGGGATGATTATTGTGAGAAATAAGTTTGATATAATATATATATATATATATATATATATATATATATATATATATATATAGGCGGGCTGGCCATAGGGCATACCGGGCGGAGGCCGCAGGTGGCAGCTGATGAGCAGAGCAGTGTAATGGGTGGAGGCCGCTCTGCCCGCTGCCACCGGCCCCGCTCTCACACACACCCAGATTATCTGTGTGTAAACATTAGTGTGTGTGTGAGGGCAGCGGCGGGCAGAGTGGCCTCCACCCATTACACTGCTCTACTCATCGGCCGCTGTTAGAACGTTGGCCCCGCGCAGGCTCGGCACCAGCAATTACACTTACAGAGACGGGGAAGCGGGGGAGAAGTCATCTGTGTCATGTGAACAGAGCAGGATTTGTGCACGCTGCTGCCCCCTAGTGACAGCCTGCCCCAGGAGCTGGAGGTCAGTGGATGCTTCACACCAGGTTCTGACATTTGTAATTCGGCTGCGGGGGTAGACCAACGTGTTACTGCTGCTGCTTCTGGCACTCGGTAAAGCCTTCTCTTTGTGTGTCCTCCCTCCTGGCAGTTCATAAGGGAAAGTTTAGATGTTCAACCCCCCTCTACAAAACAAACAGTGTCCCATGTGCTGTCCATAGACTCGGCTGTGCAGAGCTCCATGTTGCCTGTCCCTGTGTTCTCAGGTCCTTCATATACTATATGTCTGCTAAATGGAGCCTCTCACAGCCCTGTAACATTGGCTCCTTCATATACTGTATGTAGCTAAATGGAGCCTCTTACAGGCCTGTAACATGAGCTCCTTCATATACTGTATGTCTGCTAAATGTGTCCAAATCTGATCTGCCACCGACCGTTCTGTATCCAAATCTGATCTGCCCCTGATCTGTTTCCAAATCTGATCTGCCCCTGATCTGTTTCCAAATCTGATCTGCTCCTGATCTGTGTCCAAATCTGATCTGCCACTGACTGATTTGTGTCCAAATCTGATCTGCCACCGACTGATTTGTGTCCAAATCTGATCTGCCACCGACCGATCTGTGTCCAAATCTGATCTGCCACCGACCAATCTGTGTCCAAATCTGATCTGCCACCGACTGTTCTGTGTCCAAATCTGATCTGCCCCTGATCTGTGTCCAAATCTGATCTGCCACCGACCGTGCTGTGTCCAAATCTGATCTGCCACCGACAGTTCTGTGTCCAAATCTGATCTGCGCCTGATCTGTGTCCAAATCTGATCTGCCACCGACCGATCTGTGTCCAAATCTGATCTGCCACCGTCCGTTCTGTGTCCAAATCTGATCTGCCACCGACCGTTCTGTGTCCAAATCTGATCTGCCCCTGATCTGTGTCCAAATCTGATCTGCCCCTGATCTGTGTCCAAATCTGATCTGCCCCTGATCTGTGTCCAAATCTGATCTGCCCCTGATCTGTGTCCAAATCTGATCTGCCCCTGATCTGTGTCCAAATCTGATCTGCCCCTGATCTGTGTCCAAATCTGATCTGCCCCTGATATGTGTCCAAATCTCATCTGCCCCTGATCTGTGTCCAAATCTCATCTGCCCCTGATCTGTGTCCAAATCTCATCTGCCCCTGATCTGTGTCCAAATCTCATCTGCCCCTGATCTGTGTCCAAATCTGATCTGCCACCGACCGATCTGTGTCCAAATCTGATCTGCCACCGACTGATCTGTGTCCAAATCTGATCTGCCACCGACCGATTTGTGTCCAAATCTGATCTGCCCCTGATCTGTGTCCAAATCTGATCTGCCACCGACCGATCTGTGTCCAAATCTGATCTGCCACCGACCAATCTGTGTCCAAATCTGATCTGCCACCGACTGATCTGTGTCCAAATCTGATCTGCCACCGACCGATCTGTGTCCAAATCTGATCTTCCACCGACCGATCTGTGTCCAAATCTGATCTGCCAGCAAATGATCTGTGTCCAAATCTGATCTGTGCTCAAATCTACTCTGCCACCAATACTAAGCTAAATTGTGCTGCTAACTGTTCTGTGCCCCAGCTTTATCCACTACTGACTCATCTGTGCCCAAATGCATAGGAAATGGGGACAGTTGTTAAATTAAGCCTGTAAAGCGGGATGCCCCTCTTAGCCTGTAAAGTGGGATGCCCCTCTCAGCCTGTAAAGTGGGATGCCCCTCTCTGCCTGTAATGGGAGATGTTGCACCAATGTGGGATGCTGCTCATTGGCTGTAATAAAGTAACCTGCTCACTGGCTGTAATAGGGTGATTCGGAGGGGGGATTTTGTACCACTTGGTATTGTTAACGATTACCCTGTTTTGACAATGGATGCAACTTCTATTTTTCTTTTGTACTTAATAATTTCAAGTAAAAAATAAATAAATAAATAAATAAATAAAATATTAATAGGATATACCAGATGGCCAAATCAACAAGCTCCAGGAGTGGAGCATCTTGGGATAACTGCATTGCTGGACGAGGAAGTGTGCATAAGTCGTGGTAGGGGTGGTATTTGAGATAATTGCATAGTTGGGAGGTGATGCTCCATGAAAAATTTTGGGAAATCCTGGTCTATATTATTATGTTCACCTGTTATAGCCGTCACAATTTCAAGTCAAAGCAACAAATACAACAACCCACAGCAAACCAGGAAATATATGCAATATCTATCACAGCAACCAGAACCATGATTAACATTGCATACAGAAAATGCATACAATATTCATAGAAAACTTCAAGGCTCCCCAAATAATTGGACTGAATACCTGAATAACTGAATGTGGAGAGGAAACTGAAGGACTGGATTGAGAAGTAGCAGGCAGGGAAACCAGAGGACTCGGAGCTTGTGATGTAGCGGTATGAGAGCAGGCAAGGCTAACAGCAGCTCTGCATGGAAAGATACTGAATACGGGGGAACTGCCCTAAGAGTTTGTCTATAAAAGCTCTCCATGCAGGTGAAACAAGCCATCCTTAATCCTTTAACTGCCAGCCTAGCTAGAGTTTTCGTCGCCCTCTGATGCCAGACCATTTTTTCACTATTTTGCACTACACATGTTCAATATGTTTTTATTGAAAATAAAGACATAGAAACTGTCACGCTCGGGGTAACTCCAGCCCTCTTAATAAGCTCACAACCCCCAATCTCCACAGCCAGCTTCACCTGTAGGAGCCCCCGCTTGCCGGGACGCAAGATACGCCTACCCGGGATCGGTTGCCCCCAGGACTTAATGGCTCAAAGGATGTAAGCTTATATGTGGGAGGACTGGAGAACCAATAGCAAGAGCGTGAGTGACGGAAGTCCAGAGACAGGCAATAGGTCGATAACGGGAAGGCAGAGATCGTAGCGGCACCAGGGGTCAGGCAAGACGTAGTCGGGGTTCAGGCAGAGGTCAGCAACTGGGGATCAGGATCTAGAAGCGTCATTTCAGGCAAAGGTCGGCAACAAGGATTCAGGATCGAGAATGGTCGTACAATCAAATCGGCAACAGGCTAGACTTCACAGGAGCAGGTAACACAGGGTTCTGAGCGCTATCACAGGCAATTCACAACTGAGAGGGAATTGCCTTTATAGGAACAGGTCTGAGGGAAGCAGTGTACTGATTGGAGCACATAGGATTCCAAGGGTAATTGGCTGCAGAGCAGAAGAGGGCGAAGCCCTCAATCCCCTAGGATTCATTAACCCTTTACTTGATCCTCCGGCGGGTGCGCGCAGCACAGCGCCGCCGGAGGGCATAACAGACACGTGCTCGCGGCCGCGCGCGAGCACGTCTCCTGGAGGAGGAAGCGGGGGGCGTGGCTGAGCTGGGCGCCGCTCGAGCTGACGCTGCTCGAGCCGACGCCGCTCGGCGCGGCCGCCGCACAGTGACAGCTGCAGCTGGCCGCCTGGAGACGTTGCTGGAACGGGGATTAGGTAAGCGGTTCCTGACACTACCCCCCCCTTCACGAGGGGCCTCCGGACCCTCACCCGGTTTCCCTGGATTGTCACGATGGAACCTTCTTACAAGAGCCTTGGCATGAACATTCCTCGCTGCCACCCAGCATCTTTCCTCCGGACCATAGCCAACTCAATCCACCAAATACTGTAAAGAATTACGCACTTTACGTGAATCCAAGATCTTATTCACTTCATACTCGGGCTCATTATTAAGAAGAATTGGTGCAGGACCAGCAAGAGGAGCATTCTTCGCCGGTTTTAACAGTGAAACATGAAAGGAATTAGGTATTTTCATAGTTGGCGGGAGTTGAACTTTAAAAGACACATTATTCAACTTCTTGACGATTGGAAAAGGACCAATAAATTTTGGACCTAATTTGCTAGATGGCTGACGGAGCGCAATATTTTTAGTGGAGACCCAAACTAGATCGCCTACTTGAAGAGTAGGTTCCTGTGATCTGCGGCGGTCGGCAAATTTCTTATACCTCAAACCAGTGGTCTTAAGAATCTCCTGAACGTGTGTCCAGATATTCTTCCGTTCTTGAAGCCACTCCTCCAACGCCGGCAGATTGGAAGGTGACCCTGAAAGGGAAGAAGCTCTAGGATTTTTCCCTAAGTTACAATAAAAAGGAGATACCTTGGTACTCTCACTAGGCGCGTTATTGTAAGCAAATTCGGCGAAATCAATAAATTCCGCCCATTGTTCTTGGGCATCAGAAACATAACACCTTAAGTATTGTTCCAAAGTTTGATTAGTTCTTTCCGTCTGCCCATTAGTCTGGGGATGGTAGGCAGAAGAAAGAGAGATCTGTATTCCCAACCGCGAACAGAAGTGTTTCCAAAAACGGGAAGTAAATTGAACACCCCGATCAGAGACTATATTGGACGGAATACCATGAATACGAAAAATATGCGAAGTAAACAGCCGCGAAAGCTCAGGTGCAGAAGGAAGTTTGGCCAAAGGAACGAAATGTGCCATCTTACTGAAACGATCTACGACCACCCAAATGACAGTATTACCATGTGAGAGAGGCAAATCTACAATAAAATCCATAGAAATATGGGTCCATGGCTCAGCAGGAATTTCAAGAGGAACCAAACTGCCACTAGGAGCCTTGTGAACTCCTTTACTTCGAGCACAAATAGCACAAGCGTCGATAAAGGCAGTGATATCGCGTCTCATGGTAGGCCACCATACATGACGACGGGCAAGCATAAACGTCTTACGGTTACCCAAATGACCAGCAGTTTTGGCATCGTGAAATTCGCGAATTACATCCGAACGCAGGTGCGGCGGTACAAACTGGCACCCCAAGGGTACATCACTAGGAGATTCATCTTGAAACGGCGCCAAGGTATTGGAGAGATCAGGAAGTAACGCCCCCACCACACAACCTGTGGGTAAAATTGGTTCACCAGAATCACCCCGATCCTTACATTCACCGAACATGCGAGATAGAGCATCAGCTTTAGTATTTTTTACACCCGGCTTGAAAGTAATAATAAAATTGAAGCGCGAGAAGAATAATGCCCAACGTGCCTGACGAGAGTTCAGCCTCTTGGCAGAACCTATGTATTCGAGATTTTTATGATCGGTATACACAGTTATAGGATGTAATGAACCCTCCAACCAGTGTCGCCATTCATCAAATGCCAGTTTAATAGCTAATAGTTCCCTATTGCCAACATCATAATTTTGTTCCGCGGTACTGAATTTACGCGAAAAATAAGCGCATGGATGGAGACGCTCAGGGTTACCAGAATATTGTGACAAAACTGCACCCACTCCCAGCTCAGAAGCATCCACTTCAATAATAAAAGCTTTATGAATATCTGGATGCACTAAGACAGGTGCCGAAGTAAAGGCCCGTTTCAAGGTTAGAAAGGCCTCACAGGCAGAGGGGGACCAGTTAGCAGTAAAAGCCCCCTTGCGGGTAAGGTTGGTAAGGGGTGCAACAACATGGGAAAAGCCTTTTATGAAACGCCGATAAAAATTTGCAAAACCTAGAAAACGTTGCAATTCCTTTAAAGTTTTGGGTTGGACCCAATCCTGAACTGCTGAAACCTTCCCCGCGTCCATCTCCAAACCCTGGTTGGTAATAACATACCCTAGGAAGGGAACTGTAGTGACTTCAAACACACACTTAGACAGTTTAGCAAATAAGTTGTTCTCTCTTAATTTTTGTAGCACCAACTTAACATGGTGTCTGTGCTCCGGTAAAGAATTAGAAAAAATGAGAATATCATCATCAACTCATAGTGCCCATCCTTCACATTAAATGCAGTTTTCCACTCGTCCCCCTGTCGGATGCGAATCAGATTGTAAGCCCCTCTCAAATCCAATTTGGAGAAAATTCGAGCTCCTGTGACTTGATTGAACAGATCCCCAATCAAGGGTAAGGGGTATCGGTTTTTTACAGTGATCTTATTCAAGGCTCGATAATCTATGCACGGTCTCAAGCCACCATCTTTTTTCTCTACAAAAAAGAACCCGGCCCCAGCAGGCGAGGTAGAGGGACGGATAAATCCTTTCCTAAGATTTTCGGTAATATACTCCCTCATTGCTTGCTCCTCAGGCAGGGTAAGGTTATAGATCTTTCCCCTCGGGGGAATTGTGCCAGGCAGCAAGTCAATGGGGCAGTCATAGGACCGATGTGGAGGAAGAGTATCAGCAGAGCGTTCAGAGAATACATCGATCCAATCAGCGTATGGCTGAGGTAATTCCTGTGGTAAGACTTGAACGCTTCTGAGGCCTGTATTAAAACAGTGACCTTTACAGTGGTCACTCCACTTGACCAACTCCCCAGCCCGCCAATCTAACACCGGGTTATGGAGTTGCAACCAGGGGTATCCCAAAACCACCGGAGTTTCCGGACAATCAAAAATAAAGAATTCTAAGAATTCAGAGTGAGAAGAGCCGACAATTAGTCTGAGAGGTGGGGTCTTGGTATTTATAGGACCTCCCTGGATTGCCTTTCCATTGATAGCTAAAACTTGTAGGGATCTTTCAAGAGGAACTACAGGGATCCCTAAGGTGGAGATCATGCTCCTGTCCAAAAAGTTTCCAGCCACACCACTGTCTATGAAGGCGGAAACTGTCTGCTTAGAGGACCCCCAAAACAAATCAATAGGTACAAGCATCTTATTCTGGCGAGAGTTACAAACTGACTCACCCAGATCAGTACTCTCTACCTGGTCTGGGTGCGGAAGTTTTCCGCCGGTTTCCCCTTGTTGGGACAGGACCCTGCAAAATGACCAGAATTCCCGCAATACAGGCATAACCCCTCGGATCGCCTACGCTGTTTCTCCTCTTGGGATAAGCGGGTTCTCCCTAATTGCATAGGTTCTTCCTGGGAAGATGATGAGGTATTTTCTCCACGGGGAACCGGGGATCTATGACTCTGGACTGGTCTAAAGGACGTGGGAGCCCCGACTCTCTCCCTGGCCCTTTCTCTAAGACGTCGGTCTATTTTAATGGAGACCTGCATTAATTGATCTAGGTCCACTGGCGGGGGAAAATTGACTAAGGCATCCTTGATGCTATCCGACAGTCCCACCCTGAACTGACTACACAAAGCTGGATCGTTCCACCTAGCTTCGATAGCCCAGCGGCGGAATTCAGCACAGTAGTCTTCAGCCGAATTCCGTCCTTGTTTTAAGGCCCGAAGCCTATTCTCTGCGGTAGACTGTATATCTGGATCGGCGTATAAAACGCCCATAGCATTGAAGAAGGCAGTCACTGATTGTAGAGCAATGTCATGGGACGGTAAACTAAAGGCCCAGGACTGTGGGTCTCCTTGAAGCAAGGAAATGACTAGGCCTACTCGTTGGACCTCTGTGCCAGAGGAGATAGGTCTTAACTTAAAATATAGTTCGCAGGCATTCTTGAAATTGGAAAATTTTGCTCGTTCTCCAAAAAATTTCTCAGGCAGTGGAATCTTAGGTTCGGAGAAATGAGGTGGTACAGAGGAAGTTGGCACTTGACGAGATTCCTGAGTGGCCACTCTTTGAGCGAGTTGGTTGATCGCTGTGGCCATAGCTTGCACCTGCTGTACCAGGTCATCCATTTTTTGGCCTGTGATAATGTCATGCTCGGGGTAACTCCAGCCCTCTTAATAAGCTCACAACCCCCAATCTCCACAGCCAGCTTCACCTGTAGGAGCCCCCGCTTGCCGGGACGCAAGATACGCCTACCCGGGATCGGTTGCCCCCAGGACTTAATGGCTCAAAGGATGTAAGCTTATATGTGGGAGGACTGGAGAACCAATAGCAAGAGCGTGAGTGACGGAAGTCCAGAGACAGGCAATAGGTCGATAACGGGAAGGCAGAGATCGTAGCGGCACCAGGGGTCAGGCAAGACGTAGTCGGGGTTCAGGCAGAGGTCAGCAACTGGGGATCAGGATCTAGAAGCGTCAGTTCAGGCAAAGGTCGGCAACAAGGATTCAGGATCGAGAATGGTCGTACAATCAAATCGGCAACAGGCTAGACTTCACAGGAGCAGGTAACACAGGGTTCTGAGCGCTATCACAGGCAATTCACAACTGAGAGGGAATTGCCTTTATAGGAACAGGTCTGAGGGAAGCAGTGTACTGATTGGAGCACATAGGATTCCAAGGGTAATTGGCTGCAGAGCAGAAGAGGGCGAAGCCCTCAATCCCCTAGGATTCATTAACCCTTTACTTGATCCTCCGGCGGGTGCGCGCAGCACAGCGCCGCCGGAGGGCATAACAGACACGTGCTCGCGGCCGCGCGCGAGCACGTCTCCTGGAGGAGGAAGCGGGGGGCGTGGCTGAGCTGGGCGCCGCTCGAGCTGACGCTGCTCGAGCCGACGCCGCTCGGCGCGGCCGCCGCACAGTGACAGCTGCAGCTGGCCGCCTGGAGACGTTGCTGGAACGGGGATCAGGTAAGCGGTTCCTGACAGAAACAGTACACAATAGTAATAACACAACTGTCCCATATACCACAATCTTTTGAAGCACAATTGCCAGCCTAAACCCAGCACTCTCCTCAAAATTGTGTGCAACACCTGGGGGAGGGCCAAAACCCATCTAATGTGCTTCTTTCGGTTGCCCTCGGGGTGCTCCCCTCCCCTCTCCCACCCCTGATTTGCACCATGCTGCCATTCAGCTCTAGGTGTCCCTCTAAGGGTTGTGGCGGCCATTCTGCCCTGACCTTATAAGGGGGAGAGTGCACTCAACCCACAAAATTGTGGCCCAGGCGGTATGCTGATATGAGATGAGAAAAGCAGACGGAAAGAAAAGGAAAAGACGGACAATAGGGTAAAAGAACATTGAGGGGGGGGGAGGGAGGGAAAGCTGGAAAGGAAGGGGTAGAGGGTAAAGGGTAGCCGGGGGAGGGTGGCTCAGTGGCCGCACTCTCATATAGTAGGGCAACACAGGATCCCCCCATCTGCCCCTTTCTATAAGGGAGCCTGTCTTTTGGCTAATTAAATAATAAGAGCAGCGCTTGAAATTCAGGTGAGTTTCAGGATACCATCTAAATCGTCCAGGTACTGGACAAATCTGCCTCCCATTCTCTACGCCCTCCAGGACCAACTCCTCCATAATATTTTCAACCTCCTGCACCCACTCCAAGATGCCTGGAGCAGTCTGGGATTGCCAGTGTCAGGGGATCACTGACCTAGCTGCCATAAGTACATGCCTGAGAAGCCCCATCTTTGTGGCAGAGGCCGAGCTGGGCACCACCGACAGAAGAACAACCTGTGGGTCATTAGGAATGCTCTACAGGGTCAGGAAATTCTATACAGAGAGCACCTGGTCCCAACAACGCCAGCATGATCCCGACTCCCCCAAACCTGACAATGTCCACTGGGCACCTGTACCAACGAGTCAGTATCTTATAATTCTTTTCCTGTGCCCTGCATGCCATAGATAGCTTGTGATTTAGCAAAGAGGATTTCTCCCAGTCCCCCTCCCCCAGTTCCCGACCCAGCTCAGATTCCTGCCTCCTGACAAACCTGCAAACCTCTGTCTGCAACACCTGGTATATAAGTGAGAGGGTATGGGAAGGTCCCGAGTGTGACATCAGAATACTCTCCATGGGGATCAGGGCTTGGGAAAAAGAGGGCACTGGGATGCAAGAGCCAAGAAAGGTGCTGCCGGTGAAGTATAAAAAAGCAGAATAAAAAAAACACATTTTCCCAAAACATCAATATGCAGCCAAGAAAAAACCTAAATCTGAAAGCGCAAGGTCCCCAAACAGAACAATACCCAACATGCATAGGTACTTTTAACCCTTATAACTGCCAAGCTACTTAAGATTTCGTCACCATCTGTTGACAGGTCATTTTTAACCATTTTATGCTATGTTTAACTGTGATTTTTGTGGCAGAGTTTAGGCTTTAACTTGAAATGTTTTGTTTGTAATATTTGCACTGTTTTTTTAAATATTTATGTGTAAAAAATGTGAAAAAAATATAAACTGATTAATTAAAAATTGTCTTATTTATTAAAAAAAAAAAACCTTTTAATAAAGAAAACCATATTGCATTTGAAAGCTCCATTTCTCCACATATGTATTGTTAGCCCCCTGTTCCTGCCCAGGAGACCCCCCCAAACTGAAAAGGGCACTTTATAACATTTACAAATAAAATACAACTACTATCCACACCCTTAAAGAAAATGGCATGGGGGCATTTTTGGGGGCATTTTAAGGGTTAAAAATCCTTAAAAATACCCCAAAAATGGCGTGGGGTTCCCCCTATCCAGCATAGCAGCCATCGTGGCTTGTAGAACAGGGCGCAGGGACCAGCCTTGGTGCCCCCCCCCCGCCCTGCAGGCAACAAGCCTGCGCAGCCTAAATGACCCCTGGACTCTTCAGCCCCCCCTCCGGGCTTTGGGGGGGCAGGTAATGGGGGCGGGGGTTAAAAGCAGGTCACCCTCTAGCTGCAGGTGAATTGCAAGCCCACTAAGCATTGTGAACTGGTATAGGGGTCTCATGGATCCCTTATCACTTCACAAAGGAGTAATTGTAAAAGAGCACAGAGAAAAAATATTGTATTATTATTTATTTTTTTAAACTTACCTCCCATCCACCCCAGAGCACTGTGTCCCACACTGATTGCTTTGGCTCCTGCTCTCCTTCTACTGCTGGAAGCCTTTTATACCTGCTGGGTGACAGGTAACAAAGTGTTAATTAAAAGAAATGGATTAGGGTTCCCCCTCCTGGGAGGAGCATTTTTGGGGGAATTTTAAGGGTTAAATACCCCTACCCAGCATAACCATTTAGGTGGAACAAAACCGGGGATTTCCCTAACCAAGGTTTTGGTTCTTGTCCCTGGGGCATGCTGGGATGCCCTGCTGTGAGAAACCACATGGATGACACGGCTCAGACGCATCTTGGCTCCAATCAGCTTCTTTGGTCATTCATATAAATGACAGGCAAATCAGATGAATGGGAGCAAAGCTGCATCCCTCTATGGCTGTGTGTGGCCATGCCAGCTTTTCACTCACAGTGGGCACGGCCATACACAGACTAGGGCAATGCCAGGGATGTTGCTGCCAGCTGCACAAGCACCTGTGGGCGAGGCACTATAATGAGCAACTGATAGGGTTTCACACAGTGGGGCATCAGAAAAAGGGATGCCCCAGGGACAAGACCCAAAACACAGGATAGTGAAATGCTGGG